>RWGZ01001057.1:0-22043 GCA_009725065.1 Utricularia reniformis | reverse complement strand
ATTCATGTCATTTTGCGTTGAAGAATAAAACTCATAACACGTTTTGAAAATGAATTGTCAGAATGAGAATGAAAACGTTAGGATGTTCTATAAACGAATCCAAAATACATTTGAAAAATAATAATGCATTCTGACGATACAATCAAAACACGCACTAAATATCAAATGCATTTATCTTATACAACTTAAATTTGAAGAAAAAATGAAATAAATCTAATGAAAATCTTATTGTTATAAATTTAACTATTAATTTGTAAATGTTTGACTTTATATTTAAATATATATTTTTTATTAAATTATATTAATACACTCTTAATTAAAAATTTATGCACCACACACCTTCATACCTTGCACATTGAATTCTGCACCCATGCAACCTTGGAGTTTAAGATATCATACAATAACATTGATACTGTACATATCTAATATTAAATTTATTTTTATGTAATATATTGTAATTTTAAAAGTAAAATATACTTTTATATCATAATAAAAACTATATTTCTATACTATAAAATTCCTTTTTTAAGAAATACATTGTAATTTGACCACTATAATCTTAAAAATATTAAATTATTTTAAAATTACATCATAAAAACATTTGTTTATTTACATAAAGTACAATGAAGAAAAGAGCGAAAAAAGTTATGCTGACATGATTAAAGTAGTGAAACTCTTACCAGCTTTTAATGCACTCTATGTCTGATAGATTTATTAAAATAGGGCATTGCAAAAAATTGTTTTTCAAAATAACTCATTTTATTTAAAGATTAACTAAATAACCTGTTTTTCTCTAAAATATGCTAAATAGTTTCGTTCCAGTATTTTAGTGTTGCAAACTTTAATTTGGTCAACTTTAAGCGTAATACACCGTGTGTATTTGTTTTTAATTTTTAAAAATAATTCATAGAAAAAAAATTAAATATTCATCGTACAGTTTTAGGAGATGATTCGGTAATTATTCTTTTTTACTTTATTTATTATAGATTTATATTTCTAGTGTTATAATATATAGCAAAGACCCTATAACACGATACTTTAGTTATCGGACAAAACATCGATATCGTCTATTATTTCATTTATAGATTGTTATCCGATAGTATAACCCGGTACCACCTATATTTTACATATTGATTTATATGAAAATATATGTTCCGATTCGGAGCGTATAACCGAGATATCGGTCGATCTTCGTTATTTTAGGTGTCATCCCATATAATATTTTAATATCATAATTTAATTTGGCAAAATAACCCTAAATATCACACTTTAATTTGTCAGACTTTAGCCCTTATTGCCTTACGTACTTATTTTTAATTTTAAAAAATAATTTATAGAAAATAAAATTGTGTTTATTTGAATCTTATTTTTACAAACGAATTGCAAATCATACTATATATATTAAATTGAGTTTATTTAAGACATTACAAAACAAAACACAATAATTTTTAAAGGATTAATTAAATTATGATATTAAAATATTATATCGAATGACACCTAAAATAGCGAAGATCGATCGATATCTCGGTTATACGCTCCGAATCGAACATATATTTCATATAAATCAATATGTAAAATATAGGTGGTATCGGGTTATACTATCGGATAACAATCGATAAATAAAATAATAGACGATATCGGTGTTTTGTCTGATAACTAAAGTATCGTGTTATAGGGTCTTTGATATATATTATAACACTAGAAATATAAATCTATAATAAGTAAAGTAAAAAAAAATAATTACCGAGTCATCTCCTAAAAATGTACGATGGGCATTTAATTTTCTTTTATATGAATTATTTTTAAAAATTAAAAACAAATACATATGGTATATTACACTTAAAACTGACCAAATTAAAAGTTTGCAATACTAAAAAGCTTGAACTAAGCTATTTAGCAAATTTTAGACCAAAGCAAGTTATTTAACTAATGTTTGAATAAAGTGTGTTATTTTGCAAAGCAATTTTTTGCGGTCTGCTATTTGGCCAAATCTCCCTATGTCTAATTACATTTTAAATGAATATTAAAATCATATATTATTTTCCCATTTATTTTTTATAAATTTATTGTTACTTTCATCTAATTTAAACATAATTTGGAAATGCCATAACAAGATATTTCACAAATTAAGAGGCATAATAATCATTTTATTCCGGCTTCATATATTCAATTTATTGTTATATAATATTTATAAACTATATCGTAATTTTAATATTATTATATACAAACTTATTTTTTTATTATGATGGAAAATTGACATGTTTCAAAAATAGGAAAAAAATAATAAATGTNGTTGGGAATTGCATATTTATCTTCGTTTTTCGATAGCATTGTAGCAATTCAACGGACTCCGAGCTTCCGAGTGTGATGACCTGTGCAAATTATCTGAAGCTCCCTCCTTACTCTTCAAAGGTTGGTCTTTTAGAACATCTCTTTTAGAACATCATTCAAAATCTGTGTTTCTGTTGTAGGAAATTATGAAGGAGAAGCTCTTGTATGCAATAATCGAGGGTCAAGGCTCGTTCCATCTATCGTAGTTCGACACGAAACTCAGCTAAATCATACAGAATAAACATATCAGCATTGAAATCTCACTCTTGTTGCTTCATCAATACAAATAATTGAAAACACACAAAGTTTAGGCAATGCGCATTATCATTCATCTGTACATCTTTGTTTCCAACATTACTTTTTTACTTCATCAATTCATTACCCTTTTTATATCTTCACCTAACAAGAGTTTGCAAGTAGCAGCAGAAACAAAGTCACTACAAACTCACAGAGAATCACATCATTTACACACAGCAACAAAGCTAAAAACAAGATAGATATGATCAAACTACCCTATGTTTCTTCTAGCTTCCATTCTTATATAAGTTTCAGCAGAAACAAAGTCACTACAAACTCACAGAGAATCACATCATTTACACACAGCAACAAAGCTAAAAAACAAGATGTGATCAAAACTACCCTATTTAATGGATAAGCAAGTTATACTTACCAGCCACTAGGATTATCATCTTTGGTTGGTGGGAGTTTTAACAATGCCCAGTCTGGTATACCACTTAACCATAAACCAACACCAGTTTCTCTGTGCTTGAAGTCAGGAGCTTTGGGATTCCTCTTATTTGCTCTATTATCCCACCATTTATCAGGGTTATCAGTCAAATCTTTCCAAGAATCATTGCCTTTTTTCGTCTCATCCGGCTTTTCTTCTTTATGAGCTTTCTTTGGCAACATACCCTTAACATCAAACTCCAGTTTCTCTAACCCGGGCAATACCCATTTAGGAGCACTGCTAATCCAAAGAGGATTCCCTGTAACCTTCTGCTTGAAGTCAGGGTGTTTATCCTTTACCAATTCATTAGCCTTGTGACTACGATAATCAAACCATTGCAGAGGATTTTGTAGTAAATCCTTCCATAAACCCAAGATTTCGTCTGGATCGTTTTTCTTACTAACATCCTCTACTGAAATCAAGTTAAATTTATCATCCACAGGCTCTAAGTCTACTTTTTTATGTTGCATAATGATCTCAGTTTCATTAACCTTTGGCTTTACTTCAACATTTAGCGGTATGGCAGAATCTAGAGTTGGAGAACTTATCTTTTTGGCAACAACGTTGTGATCAGTTCTATCAATGAAGTTCAAATTTTCAGCTAATACATGAAACTTCCCAAAGCTCTCACTCACCATAAATCCTACAACATCTGCACTCAATTGCCCAGAAACGAAAACACAATCATTCTTCTTCACATGACAAGCTACAACATGGGCCAAGTCCCCCTCGAAAATAACAGGAATGGATATACGATTCTGTACACTCTCACCAGCAAGGGAAATGACAGTAGTGGTGAAATGCTTACCATCAGAAGAGGTCTCGAACCTTACTGGAACCACAACGTGACCGATCAAGTTGACAAAGTTGGTAATTTTTGCTTGAAATGGGATTTGTTTCGGCTTGGGCCAAACAAACTCATCTTCCTCCTTCATAACCTTCTTATATAAACTCGACGATGCTACAAAAGCTTTATCCGGCCCGGGCAGAGTAATCACTTCCACTTTCATGGTATTTCGAGTATATCTCGTGGAGTAGAAATCGCATTGCTGAAAAGCGGTAAGAGATAACTTGCCGATAAAGCTATTCCTCCGGTGGGCTAACCCCTTCGCTCTCACTATTAAGTTCATTAAAGTGGGAAGTAATTGTTGGGAACTCGATTACGGTAAGGTATATGAAGGCCTGAAGGGTTTAAAGTATTAACTATAGTATTAACTTAATCATTTAATTAATATTCATAATCCGTTGTCGTCCAGCGGTTAGGATATCTGGCTTTCACCCAGGAGACCCGGGTTCGATTCCCGGCAACGGAAATTTTTAATATTTTCTATTTATTCTTTTATATTATTATATTTAAAAAAATAATATTTTTATGATTGGTCGAAAAAAACAACTCTAAAACATTGGGCCTTCCAGTGACGTCACACTTGTGCAACAATGGCCCAAGGCCCAACTTAAAAAATGGTTGAATTGAATTGAAGGATTCAATCTACATCACATTCACTTTCAGCTAACTGTTTTCTCAAATTTGTAGCCGTCGTCCCGGAGAAACAATAAAATCCGATGACGAACGCTGGTATTCCGCCGGGACTGAAAGCAGTTACTCTGACCCACGTCCGATACCAGAGGGGCGATCAGTTGGGTCACTTACTGGCCTGGGTTTCTCTCGTACCAGTTTTCATTAGCTTCGGGGGTTTCGCTTCTCACTTCATATTCCGCCGCGAGCTTCAAGGGTTTTTTTTCGCTCTTGGCCTCTTGATCTCCCAGTTTATAAACGAAACGGTCAAGACAACGGTTCAACAAGCGCGTCCCGAGACCTGTGAATTGCTCGAAATTTGCGATTCTCATGGCTGGCCTTCGAGTCATGCTCAATACATGTTCTTTTTCGCGGTTTATTTGACTCTCTTGACGTATTATAGAATAGGTGTTTTGTTCAGAAAACAATTAGCGATGGTTGTGGTCGTTGTGTGGCCATTGGCTGTCCTGACTATGCATTCTAGGGTGTATTTAGGGTACCATACGGTGGCACAGGTGTTCGCCGGTGCTTTTTTGGGTACTTTTCTTGGCGGTGGATGGTTTTGGGTTGTTAATAAGTACATAAAACCCCATTTTGCAGCCATTGAAGAAAGTGCTTTTGGGAGATTCTTTTATTTGAAAGATACAACTCATATTCCAAATGTTTTGATGTTTGAGTATGAAAATGCAAGATCTGCGAGGAAACATGTCTCCTATAGGCGCTCCGATTGATCTAATGGTAATTCATTTTTTTGGGAATTCTCCAAATTGATCCCTTTATCTTCTGCTAAATATTTTCAGTTGTTTTCTTTTCAAAGATTTGATCTTGCAATTCGATTTTCTTGTATTCATCAAAATAATTCACTTTGTGAGCAATTTCTTTTATCAATTTTGCAGTGCAAGATGAGTTTCTTCATTTCTTCATTTCATACAAAGGCTTTGAGTTATCTGCAACTTTACTTTGATAATGCTTTTTGACAATTTCAGGGATTGAGAATAAGTTGAGTGGAATTGCATCTTCTCATTTTCCATTTCTATACGTCTTCGAAGAATCAGTCCGAATTCGATATCTTGATATGTTCTTTTCGTTGCCATTTACTGATATGAAAAATATGGTTTATTCTTGTTTGAATGTTCTTTTGTTCATCAACACCTGTATTTATCTGCTGATGCTAAAGTTCACTTAATCTGCAGTGGCTCCTGCCCCCAAAAATGACCATTCCTTTGTTAAAACTTTTGGTACCAGTCTGAAATTATGTTCATAGTATATTGGTGGCTATTTTGCAGATATGCCCACGGTAAAAGTAGACATTTACATATATACCCATATGCTTCTTTAACATCTCACCAGAAAAGTGGTGTGGATGGACATATCTACAAATACCCAATTTTTCAGCAATTCAGGTGTATATTGGTGATATATTTATTCCTCAATTTTTTATAGTTTTGGTAAATTTGATCCATGTAATTTGTAATGTTTTGATAAATTTGATACTCTAAGTTTGTATAATTTAACAAATCATATCCTGGTAAAATCGATACCTAAAATTTAATTTTTATTGAGATTGAAAATTTTAGAGCTCAATTATATAATACATGTTAATTTTTGGGAATTTATAAAATATGTTAATCAATTTTGTTATCAAAATTATAATTCCTATAATCAATTTCGAGGATCAAAATTACCAAAACGTGATGGACTTAGTGAATCAGCTATTACACTACATAGCTAACGCATAATCTAAAACGCTTCAGAATAAATCAAGTTAAGAGAATCGATGCATGCCCACGTAACAAACAACAAATTCACAAAATTGTGTCATTTTGTTAACTATAGGCATACCGAATATATTCAATTTACTCTTTTATTATGATTACAAACTGAATTAATTAGATTCCACAGCTTTTCTAATTTCTACTAATTGCTTTGCATTCGTATTAATTACTACAGTTCTCAGCTTAAAAACACACTGGGCATTTGGTCTAGTGGTATGATTCTCGCTTAGGGTGCGAGAGGTCCCGAGTTCAATTCTCGGAATGCCCCGTTTTTAATTTCATTTCTTTTATTGAAGTAGTTCTAAATTATTATGTCTACCCGTATATTTATAATAAAAATAAATTACATTAAATTTATATGAACTACTTTTTAATTATTAGGAATACATAAAATATTGGTAATGATAAAATTTCAATGTAATAAACACGAGATCACACATACCGGAAACATGAAGTGATACAAAAAATTCAGATTGGTCGTAAGTAAACTCATCAAGAAAAAGCAGAAAGCACCACAATCACGGCGGCGGTGATCGCCGTGAATGTCTCTATATAAAGAAAGCTTGCTGAGGAAGAATCTGACGTAGCACCACGTGAAGTTTCAGGCGAATCAGCGGCATTCCTCTTCTTGGGCAATGACGGCGACGGCGAAGGCGACGGAGAGGCAAAAAAGCTTAGTGGTAAAAGCACTTGATCTACCTGATACACCGCCAGCTGCCCATCAGTGTAAACTTTGTTCGCAATTGTCGCGTTAGTTACTCCAGTGGTGATATTAACCTGGTTACCGTAAGCCGTAACGTTCAAGGGAAACGAACCCTGGCTTCCGCCGGCTTGTGTAAGAATCGGGTTACTAGCAGTTTGAAACGCAGAAGGAGAGAAGAATGAAGGAAGAACATGAAACTGAATAAGCTCAACTTTCTGTTGATCAGTGAAGGAGTTAAGCGTCCCGGGTTTCAATGCACTGAATGCACCATCACCGGGAGCTAATATCGTAAGCCCTTGATTTGAATTGTTGAGCTGTGTGTTGATCTGATCAGCGACTTTAGTGGTCTGTAAGAGACGGATGAAGGTGGAGAATTGTCCTGCTTTTTCGAGAACGGCGGTGATATTGGTTGGCTGTGCGGCGGCAGGTGCTCCGGCGGGGGACTGAGCGGAGGAGAAAGTGATAAGGGAAATGAAAAGTAGAAGAGAGAAGTACATTTTGGAGGTTTAGGGATGGAGAAGAAGAGAGTTGCTGTGTTGTTATTATATGGAGAAGAAGAAGAAGAAGAAGGTTAGATGTGAGAATGACGTTTAAGCAACTTTGTTGCTTGCATTGCTTTACATCAAAGTTAAGGTATCTTTTTGCACCAGCTTTTCTTTTTCATGTGACATCATCATTATGGGAATAGGGGGAAATTGGCATAATAAAATAACATGAAATGATAAAACATTTGCAATATAACATATATTATTATTTTATTGGTTAAATAATCTTCATTTTTATATATTTAATAAAAATAAATAAAATAATTTATGTATCCTAAATCCTATATAATCATTTAAATATAAGAATAATATTGATAAAATTTTAAATAAAAAATAAATTTTGTTATCAATCGATATATCGGTCATACGACTCGTATCGGTACAACGGTATCCGTCACTGTAACCCGGTTCTACCTTGTATTTCACATATCAATCGATATAAAAATATATGTTCCAATTCGGGGTTACAGTGTCAGATACCGATCGATACATAAATATCGGGTTGTATCGGTGTTATCTCCGATAACTCTCAGTATCGTGTTTTTTGGTTGAATCCTAGGTTTTTTCGAGTATACCATTAAAATACGTGAATGATGAGTTGTATCGATACGAGTCGTATTACCGATATATCAATTGATAACAAAATTAATTTATATTAAAAAATATTTTTTTTATTTAAAATTTTATCAATATTATTCTTATATTTAAATTATCATATAGGATTTAGGGTACATAAATTATTTTATTTATTTTTTTAAATATATAGAAATGAAGATTATTTTACCAATAAAATAATAATGTATGTTATATTACAAATGATTTATCAATGGCGTTATTTTGCAAAAAGACTTTTGACAGAGTGCTATTATGTCAATTTGCCCGTGGGAATAGAGATCCCTAAATAATACCGTTTTTAATGCGGTTATGAAAAATGACCTCAATCGAGAATGCCTATCACGACTGTCAAAAAAATTATTTTTAAATTACGATTATTTGCCTCTTGCTTCTCTCAAACACGAACCGATCAACTATTTCATGTATATCTTGAAATCATCGGCTCCTCCGGCAATCGGTCGTGTTTCTGGAGGAAATAAATCAATGAAGCACTATTCTCGCAGAGCAGTGGAGAAATAACTCATTCGAATCCTATTGCTTTAGTTTTTTAAAATTGATTTGATGGACAATGAAATCGTTCTCAAGAGCCAAGGTTTGTTCTCCGACGAAAGGACATCATTGGTTTGTATTTGCAAATAACAATCGTGTTCGCCAAGAGAGTGCTCCAATTTAGCGGATTTTTTCATCGTTGGCCCTTACAGTGGTTTAGATGCTGAAAATCGTTATGTGTAAGAAAGTTTTGGTTATTTTAAGCTCTAGAGGAAGAGAAATGGACGAGAAGGATGGCAACAGAAGTGGTTATTCGCAAAAGAGATAAAGTAATTGTAATTTGTGAAAGAGAAGAGAATAAAGATAGATAAACAACAAGTAAAAGAAGACCACAAAATTTGAAGAGATATTTGCGTTTTTCAGAGTCGATCACAATAAAAAATTTATTTTTTCAACAGTCGCGATAGCCACTTTCGATTGGGGTCATTTTCCAGTACGGACTCAAAAACGCAATGTGATGGCTGAAAAGTCAAAATACTCAACTAAATCACAAATTTTGTTTTTTTTTGATAAAACTAGTATTAATATAGGGTAAAATTTATTCTCAAATTTTATGGACTAATTTCGTAAAATGAATACTGTATTTGTAAAATTTTGAAAATCTTGATAATTTTTGCAAAAACTATCAAAATATAGAGATCAAATATCAAATTAATGTTTGGAGATCAATTTTGTGAAAATCACAAAACTTTATATTTCAAACACGCTATTTTCTCATAGTTTTTAAGATACGTTTGAAAACCATACTAAATGATAACGCACGGAGTGTTAATCAAGTTCGAACAAAGTTTACATAATTGTTCTAACCTATACACATTGAGGAACAATTTTATCATATTCACAGCACTTATGTATATAAAATTTAATTCACTGCAATGAACAATACATTTTGAATCCCAAATTGCATTATAATATAAGAAAGCAAAACTGGATTTACTGGATTTCACCATTGTTNTGGTCTAGTGGTATGATTCTCGCTTAGGGTGCGAGAGGTCCCGAGTTCAATTCTCGGAATGCCCCGTTTTTAATTTCATTTCTTTTATTGAAGTAGTTCTAAATTATTATGTCTACCCGTATATTTATAATAAAAATAAATTACATTAAATTTATATGAACTACTTTTTTAATTATTAGGAATACATAAAATATTGGTAATGATAAAATTTCAATGTAATAAACACGAGATCACACATACCGGAAACATGAAGTGATACAAAAAATTCAGATTGGTCGTAAGTAAACTCATCAAGAAAAAGCAGAAAGCACCATAATCACGGCGGCGGTGATCGCCGTGAATGTCTCTATATAAAGAAAGCTTGCTGAGGAAGAATCTGACGTAGCACCACGTGAAGTTTCAGGCGAATCAGCGGCATTCCTCTTCTTGGGCAATGACGGCGACGGCGAAGGCGACGGAGAGGCAAAAAAGCTTAGTGGTAAAAGCACTTGATCTACCTGATACACCGCCAGCTGCCCATCAGTGTAAACTTTGTTCGCAATTGTCGCGTTAGTTACTCCAGTGGTGATATTAACCTGGTTACCGTAAGCCGTAACGTTCAAGGGAAACGAACCCTGGCTTCCGCCGGCTTGTGTAAGAATCGGGTTACTAGCAGTTTGAAACGCAGAAGGAGAGAAGAATGAAGGAAGAACATGAAACTGAATAAGCTCAACTTTCTGTTGATCAGTGAAGGAGTTAAGCGTCCCGGGTTTCAATGCACTGAATGCACCATCACCGGGAGCTAATATCGTAAGCCCTTGATTTGAATTGTTGAGCTGTGTGTTGATCTGATCAGCGACTTTAGTGGTCTGTAAGAGACGGATGAAGGTGGAGAATTGTCCTGCTTTTTCGAGAACGGCGGTGATATTGGTTGGCTGTGCGGCGGCAGGTGCTCCGGCGGGGGACTGAGCGGAGGAGAAAGTGATAAGGGAAATGAAAAGTAGAAGAGAGAAGTACATTTTGGAGGTTTAGGGATGGAGAAGAAGAGAGTTGCTGTGTTGTTATTATATGGAGAAGAAGAAGAAGAAGAAGGTTAGATGTGAGAATGACGTTTAAGCAACTTTGTTGCTTGCATTGCTTTACATCAAAGTTAAGGTATCTTTTTGCACCAGCTTTTCTTTTTCATGTGACATCATCATTATGGGAATAGGGGGAAATTGGCATAATAAAATAACATGAAATGATAAAACATTTGCAATATAACATATATTATTATTTTATTGGTTAAATAATCTTCATTTTTATATATTTAATAAAAATAAATAAAATAATTTATGTATCCTAAATCCTATATAATCATTTAAATATAAGAATAATATTGATAAAATTTTAAATAAAAAATAAATTTTGTTATCAATCGATATATCGGTCATACGACTCGTATCGGGAGAAAGTGATAAGGGAAATGAAAAGTAGAAGAGAGAAGTACATTTTGGAGGTTTAGGGATGGAGAAGAAGAGAGTTGCTGTGTTGTTGTTATATGGAGAAGAAGAAGAAGAAGGTTAGATGTGAGAATGACGTTTAAGCAACTTTGTTGCTTGCATTGCTTTACATCAAAGTTAAGGTATCTTTTGCACCAGCTTTTCTTTTTCATGTGACATCATCATTATGGGAATAGGGGGAAATTGGCATAATAAAATAACATGAAATGATAAAACATTTGCAATATAACATATACAACTCGATACGAGTCATATTACCGGTATATCGATTGATAACAAAATTAATTTATGTTAAAAAATATTTTTTTATTTAAAATTTTATCAATATTATTCTTATATTTAAACTATTATATAGGATTTAAGGTACATAAATTATTTTATTTATTTTTATTAAATATATAGAAATAAAGATTATTTGACCAATAAAATAATAGTATGTGTTATATTGCAAATGATTTATCAATCACGTTATTTTGCAAAGAGACTTTTGACAGAGTGCTATTATGCCAATTTGTCCGTAGGAATAAAGATCCCTAAATAATACCGTTTTTAATGCGGTTATGGAAAATGACCCCAATCGAGAATGCCTATCACGGCTGTCAAAAAAATTATTTTTTAATTACGATTATTTGCCTCTTGCTTCTCTCAAACACGAACCGATCAACTATTTCATGTATATCTTGAAATCATCGGCTCCTCCGGCAATCGGTCGTGTTTCTGGAGGAAATAAATCAATGAAGCACTATTCTCGTTCTCATTCGAGAACGAGAATAACGAGCAGTGGAGAAATAACTCATTCAAATCCTATTGATTTAGTTTTTAAAAATTGATTTGATGGACAATGAAATCGTTCTCAAGAGCCAAGGTTTGTTCTCCGACGAAAGGACATCATTGGTTTGTATTTGCAAATAACAATCGTGTTCGCCAAGAGAGTGCTCCAATTTAGCGGACTTTTTCATCGTTGGCCCTTACAGTGGTTTAGATGCTGAAAATTGTTATGTGTAAGAAAGTTTTGGTTATTTTAAGCTCTAGAGGAAGAGGGATGGACGAGAAGGATGGCAACAGAAGTGGTTCTTCGCAAAAGAGATAAATTAACTGTGATTTGTGAAAGAGAATAGGATAAAAATAGAGAAACAACAAGTAGAAGAAGACAACAAAATTTGAAAAGATATTTGCGTTTTTCATAGTCAATTACAATAAAAAAATTATTTTTTCAACAGTCGCGATAGCCACTTTCGATTGGGGTCATTTTCCAGTACAGACTCAAAAACGCAATGTGATGGCTAAAAAGTCAAAATACTCAAAACAAAATCACAAATTTTGTTTTTTTGATAAAACTAGTATTAATACAGGAAAAAACTTATTCTCAAATTTTATGGACTAATTTTGTAAAATGAATACTGTATTTGTAAAATTTTGAAAATCTTGATAATTTTTGCAAAAATTATCAAAATATAGAGATCAAATATTAATGTTTGCAGATAAATTTTGTGAAAATCACAAAACTTTATATTTCAAACACGCTATTTTCTCATAGTTTTTAAGATACGTTTGAAAACCATACTAAATGATAACGCACGGAGTGTTAATCAAGTTCGAACAAAGTTTACATAATTGTTCTAACCTATACACATTGAGGAACAATTTTATCATATTCACAGCACTTATGTATATAAAATTTAATTCACTGCAATGAACAATACATTTTGAATCCCAAATTGCATTATAATATAAGAAAGCAAAACTGGATTTCACCATTGTTTAATACTAAAGTGAAATACCACATCAAAACCATTACCCATAGAGTTCAAAATTGAGATTGGGAGTCAAGATTCTGCACTGCGAAGCCTCTTTGTTTTGAGTTTTTCCTCTTTTTGGTACCTGTACCGGCGTTCCTCTCTCTTTCTCTTGTTCAGTACAACACTTTCCTTTGCAACCACAGCCTCATGTTGTTTCCTCTTGGCATGTTCCTTCTCTTTTGCTTGTTTCACCTACATACCGTTCCATAATTTACATTAACGATGCTTTGTTGTCACAGTTCGGATTCAAATGCTTACCCGTTGGCTCTCGATGAGGCGGAGATGCTGAACAAGCTTACGTACTTTCCGTTCATATGGTTCTATAACTACAGCTCTTTTAGTTTCGAGGAGAGGCCGTTTTCGAGCAGGTTCATTCTTTGGTTTTGAAGCGAACGGCAGAGCTGCTTGTAATGACTTGGGAATGGCTAATGGATTGAACTTCTTAGGCCTCCTTTCAATAGGCTTTAACAATAAAAGAACAGCATTAGAACAGAGTAGTATAATAAATAATATCTCATGTCTTACCTTGTAAACAGAATCCTTGTTCACCGGTATAGGTAAATTATGTTCTCTACGAAGCTCCGCAACCGTTTTCATTCCTTGCCATGCGGTATCGCGTGGTTGTAATGCTGTAGTCAGAGGGCTGAAGAACCGAGGAACTTCAACTTGAGTCCAGGCACGCAAGAATACGAGATCCCCCATTTTGATTTTATCCTCGAAGGTGCATCTTGCAATACCTTCTTTTTGAAATCCACCTTTTTTCTTGGCCGAACCACCAATCTCTTCCTTTGCAGCCTAAGAAAACAGGAAAATTAAGGTCGAAGAAACTCATGATACTGTCAAGTTAATTGAAAAATTTCATACCTTCTTTACTTGACCACGAATGCCACTAACGGTTCGAATTGCAGCGCCTTCAAATCGTGCTATTTCAAGATCCGAAGTAAACATATCCTCAATAAACGCAGTCTTCTTGAAGATTTTACAGGCATGACCAACTAACTTGATTTTTTTCATTATCTTTGCAGCATGATTAAATGCCAAAACGGTGGCAGTGGCTGAAATTCTAAAAGATGCCTGAAGAAGACAATCACAGAGGTAGTAAGATATATTACATGAGAATTTCAAATTTGTAAAAAAATGAAGTGCCATCATATAGAGACAGTATTTAAAATGTGCACCACATGAAAAAAGCTTCTTTTGAGCGTATGAGATTTTAACAGTAATTAAAATCACTGAACCGAAGTGCGCCCAATCATGATTAACGCGTTACCTAAATTTAGTTTGCGCACACAAATAGAATAAAAATTACTGTCTAAGAGGCCCTAAGTGTAACCTTTCCATCACTTCAGATTAAGAGCATTAATCTCTTTAAAGTCAAGAGGTAACATGAAAGATGGTTTACCTGACTGTTGGATAAACTCTGTACAGCAACCACCCCAGAATGAGGTGGAGCTAGCGGGCCCCAAAATGTGGCTAGGCAATGCATGTGTTCCGGAGTATACTTGAGCATGCGGTGTCGTCCATTACGGTCCTCAATTGAATATATGGGTAACGTTTGATAACGTCTCCATCCAATAGAAACAATTATAGGGTCTCTAGTTTTCAGCATCTTTTTGTGCCATCTATGCCGCTTAATCCGTGTCTTAAATAGAACAAAATGAAAAATGAGGAAACACAAAAAAATCCCTTCATGAAATAAATTGTATGCAACTAATTTTCGTGCTAACCTGCATATATCCAACATTTTCTTCACCAAGAGCAAGACCACCTAGTAGAAGAGGCTGGCAAGGATCAAAATTTTCAACCATTTCAAAAGGTATGCGGTGAACTTCCATTCTGACATAAGTTCCAGTTCTGTAGCCTTCTATCTCAATACGAGTGGCTTCATCCAGTTCATTGAGTTCAGCAATGTTTAATTGCTTTTGGAGTTCAATCTCACCCTTTAACTGAAGAAACCACTATTATGAGCAAATCTTTCAAGCTTAAAAGAAACTCAAAGATACAGATACAAGAAAACTTACCTTGTCAAAAAATCCACTTCCATCACCTTGGCTGGATTTGGCCTCATTCTTTCCATTTTCATCATCACTAGAAAGTAATGAACCATCATATGTAATCTCGAATTAAGGACACAATTACCCAAAATTAAACATTAGGGAACAATAAACTATGGAGTGGTTCAATCATATGCAAAGTGAAAAAAGTCACACATGCACATCATATGAAGACTCCCTCTCGTATGGTAATAACAATTAAACACGCCTATGCATCATGCATCTGTAAAATATATTCAATATTTGAACACATGCACATCATATTTGAACAGGTTAAATTAAATATTAAACCCCAAAAGGATATTGAGTGTCAAATTTGGCACGAAGTGCCAGTTTTTTAAGCCTTCGTTCCTTCGCTTCCAAGTCCCCACCGCTCTTGGAATCAGGGCAATCATCTCCATGATTGTTCTCATATTTTTCTCCAGTTTCTAAGTCTTCAAATTCACCAAAAACTTCATCACTATTTCCCCCATCATCACGATCAACAGGAATTTGATTCCTTAAAGATGCCTTGGACCAATCTCCAGTTACAAAACGATCACGAATGCCTACAATCAGGGATTCAACTGTTCGATCTTTCAAAATTTCATTCCTTGAAAACTTTGAGCAGTCATCATTGTTCAAATCATCGCAATTCCCTGCTTCTTTTTCTTTCTACAGCCAACAAAGGGCAATACAAGCACAAAATCAAAAGACCACCAACAAATGATCACAGAACACAAATAAATATGCATCAAAAGTATCACTAAAATTCTCGAAGAGATATAGAGGTAAACCT
The DNA here is from genome assembly GCA_009725065.1 of Utricularia reniformis. Taxonomy (NCBI): domain Eukaryota; kingdom Viridiplantae; phylum Streptophyta; class Magnoliopsida; order Lamiales; family Lentibulariaceae; genus Utricularia; species Utricularia reniformis. The sequence goes on along the minus strand of RWGZ01001057.1, from coordinate 6,215 downwards.
TTCTTTTTATCGATTTAGGCTTGAAGATCTGATCATCTTCACTATCATCTTCAGTATCATCAATTGTATTTGATTTGGGACCACCTTCACTATAAACAAGTTGCATGAGGTTAATATTCTTTCTAGAAGCAGTTCGTTCAGCCAATGACTCCTTCCACTTAGCAGTGTTTCCCATTTCATGCCCTGGTAAGAAACTATATCGATGAGTATGCAGGTATAAGTGACATTGCCAATCACTATTTCATCTATTTATCTATTCTCTTTACACATGTAGATAGAGGTAACGAACTTTACAAATGCTAATAAAGACAAGCTAAGAGTGATTACACACCATTATCAGGTTCCTCTAAGAAAGAATCTGAGTGATAAACCTCTTCGAAGCTATCGTTCATCTCTTCTTCATGTCCAGAATCTGAAAATTCTTCATTGTCCTCATCGCTTTCAGTATTTCCATCCTCATCCGCTTCCATGTCCTGCTACAAATTGTTTGCATTTGTAGTTATGCCAAGAGGTTGACCTTAAAACATACAGTTCTTTGGCAAAAAATAAAAACATCTGAAAATCTGTCTGCACATATCTATATTGGCTAATAAACAGATATAACTCCAGATAATGCGGTATGCCTTTCTATCGTAGGAGTAAAAACAAAATTTTAAGCTACACCTTAAAACATGGCACAGACAAAAAATGTGAATTGGGTAAAACAGAATGGGATGGCAAGTAGGAAGAGTAAAAAGTAGGAAAAGTGGTATTACATTTGGATTATCTGTATCCATTGCATCGTCAGACAAAACTTTCCTCCTCACCCTTCCTTCATGGAAATCAACCTTTACCCTACGCTTGAATTTTGAAGAATGTTGCTGCTCTAAAAGAGTGCATTCTTCCCCATCAGAAGAACTCTGTATTGATGTTTCTGAAAATGATATTTCATTAACAATTTTCACCAGAATTAAAATCTTCAGTTAATAACTATTATGGAGAAAATTACCTTCTATCTGTAAATTTTCCTCTTTCGATTCATATTGCACTGTAGGCTTTGAAAATAAAGATTCACCAGAACCATCTGCTAGATGACTAGTATCGGAAGATAAATAATGATTTTTTCCAAAAAGATTGCTGACACTTCTGCTTAAATTTTCATCAATGGGTCTGCTAAGGTTCTGTAGTGTCTTCACCATTCCAACTCCTATATCCCGCGTGTCCACTGGATAAAGATTAAAGTTAAGAAAATAAATCAGACAAAGCAACAGAGCAAACTAGAAAGAAATGTGTAATATAAACATAAACACATGAACCAGGAATAGCAACATATGTTAAAATAAAATGATGGTTGACATCATCAAAGCCTGACAGGACTAATCATAAGAGTTGCAGGTTCCAAAAAATCACACAAAGCCAATTAGGTAGAAATCACATTTAAAAAATCACCTTTCTGGTCTTCTCCATTTTTAGAAAAGTCAACTAACTTGTCATTGATATTTATATATACAGCATCTTTGTCATAGAGGAGATCTCCTACTCCAGACATGGGAGCATAAAATAACTTCTCCTTTTCGCGCAATCCCTTCTTTTTGGCAGATGAAGGCAGAGGGCAAGGATCAGCCAGCTCAGTAACCCCAGATAGTTTATAATCACCTACGCCAGCGATATGCACCTGGTCCATGAAGAAATTTTATTCATCCAGATCAATGTGGAAAGCTACTAAGATGAGTAGGAACTAATGAAACTGTAATGCACAAGAAAATCAACAACTTCAGGATACAAAGTAAGAGTCCAACAACTAGTGAATAAAAAAAGTTATAAGAACTATCTTAAAAACTGTGGTCACCAAACGAAACTTTTGATAATCTGCTGCCTATCACTAAATAAGAAACTGCAATACCCATTAAAATGAATACCAGAAAGATGTGAGATATAAATTAAAAATGATTAATCAAATTAAAAAATAATAATTAAATATATCAACCAATAGGGCTTTGAATTGCACTCTTAAACAGACAAAAAATACGAATGACAGTGATGAGTAGCTCAATGTACCATAGTTTCCTTCTTCAAATTACAGCCTCGCAGATATCCATATAAGGTGACATTTCTATCACATTTGCTATTCGTCAGCAGCTTCTCTGGAGGAGTCACATCTTCAAAACGATCTACTAACACATACGGATGAGAAACTCTCCAAGTCAACGGTGGGAATTTCATCACAGAGATAAATCTGGCAAGATTATGCACTTCACGTTTTGTATACCTGTCCAAAAACAAGCCGTGTAAAAAGATTTTGCATATTGGCCAAAACATTACTACGAAAATTTTCAACTTTAGGCTTACTTTCCATGAATAAGACCAGACAAGTAAAAGAGTTTGGCACCATCATATATCTCGGTCCAGAAACGGTGCTTCAAACGTTGCTTGGTTTTTCTAAGTTTTTTTACATCCTTGAATTTATCCAGATGTGTCAGAACACCCATGACTCTAGGAAACCCGTGATTCTTCATTATGTTAAGGAATTCAAAAGTCTCCTGCAGATTATATTGAATCAAACGTTAGAAACATATCACCAGCATATGCAACATATAATGATAGGTTAAAAGATCCAATGCAAGTAAAATAAAGATGAGGTGACATAGTTTAGAAAATTTAACTGATGATGTGCAGCGTCAAACAGCACACAACACTTAAATCAATTAAAATACAGCAAAATGGCACATAATAGCTTAGTGAAGTTGGTCATGCATTATAAACCAAGACCAATCATTCGGACAATGATAATAACACTGAAAACATAAGAAGTTCTTTGAGTCCTAACATATAGCATCACCATGCATGTTTATGCATTTCAACTAATATCTCTAGTAAATAGTTGCAAAATAATCTTTAACAGATATTTTACAGATATTTTACAGAANTGGATTAATTGGTACTACCTACACACTCTTTACTCTAGTTTATAGTTCATCAAATATGGGTAATTATGTAAAAAAATGTATATGTTAAATAACATGTTTTGATAAAATATTTGTTAAATAATCTATTTTATCAAACATATTATTTTGCAAATTTGGCCCATAAAAAATTGGGTAATTCCGTTAACTTTATTTCAATTTCGCAAATCACAATTGCTAAGGTCGGAATAGTCTATCGTCCATGGCGAGTTCTTACATGGTAAAACATTAATTTCTTTGGTAATTAATCAAATTTAATGTAAGTCACATTGACAAGAGTGTTGATGTAGCTCAATTCATAAGAGAAATGAATCAAATTAAAAAGATTAAAATAAATTGATTATTTATGATATCATTTTCCTAATAAACTAGAGGATTTAATTGTCCAAAACAAATGGGTTATTACTATGTAAAATGTAATGTGGTTATGATTATATTCCATTTATTACTATAAGATCATCAGAGATTAAAAATTATGATTTTTCGAAAGTTGCATAAGACTTTCTCTAGTAAATTAGGATGACAATATGCGTTAATCGTGTCCTTTAGAAATTATTTTGATAGATTAATCGTGTCTAAGTCATTGTAGTATAGTGGTAAGTATTTCCACTTGACATCGGGTGATTAATAAAATTGGTGGGATATATAGTGATTAATAATTTAACTCCATTATCATCCCTACTAGTAAATCAAACATCAATTTTTTATCGAACTCAATCAACCTGGTTCGCGGGACAAATGTAAAATATTAAAAGATAAATATAAATTATATACACCACATATGTTCTAAAACTGGATCAGAAATACGAACCGGTCATTCCTCCGGTTCGGTCCAAACCGGTTCAAACCGGTTGAGAACCGGTTTGACTCGTTTTTGTTATTTTAATATTTTTTTAATTATTTAACTTTTCTATATTGTATATACATTTATTAAAAGTATGTCTTCAAATTCTCTTGCAAATGATTCAAAATTCATTATTTTGTCATAAGAATTTGTTCGTGTAATACAATATAATAATAAAATAAATATTTTGTTTAACGTTGTCTTTATCTTTATATTTTTTTGGGATAATATTATAACTAAATATTTAAGATCTAAGTATGAATGTTTTTTCGTATGTAAGACTTTGAAGTATATAAAATGATTGACCATAAACCGGACCGATTTTCATGTCAATTACTTTCTCTATGAAAAAATAATTTTATAAAATTAATTTAAATTAATATATATATTTATTTAAAATTAAACATAATTATTGTTTTAAAAAAAAGGGTTAAAACTAAATAAAATTAATAGGCTCCACATAATTTTAAATAATTAATATTAAATAAAATTGGATTTGTTATTTTACTCGGACCGGTTTTGGACCCGGGTCCGGTTAAAATCGGCCCCGTTTTGGAACACTGGACACCACTCATTTTCATCAACGTGAAAAATGACATAAATGTGAATTACGTGAAATTCCATTTGTCTCTAGTGTGAAGGTGGACCATTTTCACGTGAATGGTAAAATAACTCAATTTTGATAATTCGTTTAATTGAGATTATATTTAGTGATTTTCATCAAATCATCATTAAAATAAAACCTTCAATCTTAAGATACTTATGTCAATTATGCTAATAGAACTCAAATGAAATTTTAAAGAGAAATGGTGTCCGTACTTGTCAAAATTTGATGGTTTTGGTTAATTGTTTATATACTATGTCAGTTTTAGTTCAAAAAATATAATATTCAAAGCTTGCAAAATTATGATGATCATAAAGTGTATAAGGTTCCCAAATATTTTTTTCATGAGTATTTCAATTGTTAAAACAAGAATCAAGATATGCTTAAAGAGGTGAGATTTTTAACCGGTATGAACCTAAAAAGATCGGTCATCTGGCTTATATATAAAATTAGGATTCTGATATGATTTTTTCCATGTTTTCATACCAGCTGGTATACCGTCCGGTACCGGTTTTCCGGGTCGGAGCCCAGATTTTTAGGGTCGGCCCGGAAAAAAATAAAAATATATACTGGTATGAAAACATTGGATTTTTATAAATCTCAAAGACAAAAAAAGACCAACTCGAACCGTGTGGTATGATCCTTTTGCCCAACTCTATATACTTTGCTCATAATACATTGTATGGATCATAATTAACACAATTATGAAATTTGAGATGAAAATGATCACATTGACAAAATTGAAAGTATCACATATAATATACTCTGCATTCAGAAATAAAATAAATAAAATAATTGAATCTTTTATATAAATTAAATGCGCGTTATAATTGAACACAAAACTATGGAACATAGGTCCCAAAGTCCATAATGAATCACAAATAATGAAGTGTAATCATTATATGAAAGATTCTGAATTAAAACCCCAATATTGTGAATACAAAATAGGGTGATACTTACATATACTTCCCATAGTTTAAGGGTTATGGCAAATTGAGTCTTTATAGTTTTGAAAATTTGACAATTTTGAACCATAAAGTTTTAGTATGGTAAAATAGATCCCCAACTTTTATATGGTTTGACAAAACTAATCCATATTGTATATCAAAATTGGAAATATTAGTCATCAAACTCTTCACTTTCGGTAATGTTAGTTCCCAAACAAAAACAATGTCGTATTTGATTCTCGTAATTCCAGAGTTTTGGCAAAAAATGTCTCTAACGGTGTTAGATGTCCTCAACGTTTTGAAAAATTGCAATTACGGCCGTTAAATAATTTTGCAACGGTGGTCCTCAACGTTTTGAAAAATATCAACTCTAACTGCCGTTAAATAAGTTAGGTATCAATTTCGCCAAATTCCCCAAATTTGAAGACTAGTTTTACCACCAAATGTAAATAATGAGGACTTATTTTGCATTTTTTAAACTTTGTGGACTAATTATGAACTTTGGGGATTGAATTTGTCAAATTTTACAAATTATTGGGATGAATATTACCAATTAATTAAAGTTTTGGAACTGTATACGCCAAAAAATAATTTGAGATCAAATTTGTCAAAATCAACAAAATTTGGAAACCAAGACCGCCATTTTCCGAATATAAAATCTTTAAAAATATTATTAATTCACAATATTTAAATGACATAAAGATAATTTCGATACAATTTTGTTTCAATTTGATCGACAAGGTGGAGGTTGCAGAATAATGACTATTATAAATAAATTTGATTTTATTGTATTGTATTTATTGAATTGTATTAATTAACCAAACACATTCACTTAAATCATCATGTGCATTGTTGTCCACACTTCACACCTACCACAC
>RWGZ01001056.1:294578-341957 GCA_009725065.1 Utricularia reniformis | reverse complement strand
TTTTAAAATATATGAGAAAATATTTAATTTCGGTTATATTTCATATTAGAGTAGTAAAATGAAATTTCGTTGAAATGATAAAAATTTCAATTAGATTGTTTAAAATCAACATTATGGAATCAAGAACTTATCCTTTGGTTCGAGTCCAATATTTAAAATAATATTTTTAAAATATTTTAATTTAAAAATTTATGTTTTTAACATTTGATTTAAAATAATAAATAATATTTTAAAGGGAAAATGTTCATTTTTATTACATTAAATTCATATAAATCAATTTTAGATTTATCGAATTCTAAACAATCAATTTACATTCCTCAATTTTTATATTTTATCAATTTAAATTACATTTTACCAAAATAACCTAAATTTTTAGTGTAGGTTGCTATAAACAATGTTTATAGCAAATTTTATATTTTATCAATGTTTTCATATCGGTGCGGACAAGTACGACCGGTACAGGCGGCATATCGGACGTACCAAATCTTATTTATTTATATATATATTATAAAAATAAAAAACGATATTTAATTAATTTTTTAGGGTCGACACATGAAAATACCAAGAGATCCTAAAACTTGGTACTTACGGTACCAAAAAAATAATGGTATTTGATGTACCGATTGGTATGAAAATATTAGCTATGAACTCAATTGAACCCAACTTGAGTTTTTCAATGTTTGAGTTGACTAAAAATATACAAAAACTAAGGAATTATTGATTCGAGTTTTGATTGATTGAGGTTTCTTTTCAGTTTGTTTTTAACTTTGGTGTTCAAATTCTTGAAATATAACATAATATATAAGGTTTATGATATGTTTTTAACTTGTTCCACCAATAAAAAGATTTGAAATGTTCATACATTTTTTAACTTGTTCGAAATTCATGAGATAATAATATAATATACTATTATATTATTTTTCAACAATTCGAACCTAAAAATCAAAGCATAAATTAACCTCAAGAGTCATGAATCCCTGATTTCTTAGTTTTTTAATCATAATTGCACCTCGAACCTAACTAATTACATTTATAATCAAATAGAACCTTAAATAAACACTTATGTACGATTGGGTTAAATTCATAACAACCATATTATATGTACATAAAAAATAAGGATATTATGATTAAAATTAACCGGATATAAACTTTAATGATCTTTTTAGAAATTGAGGTACCTAAATTTATTTGAAAACAAATTTAAGAATCTAAAATGAAAATTATAATAGATTATTAAATTGATTACCGGCAAGGCAGACCAATATGAATAAATATGTGGTAATGGGTAATATACCATTTGTCGCAATCCAGACCCACACCTATTAGAATGACTTAGTTGTCATGAAAGCGATTTTGTTCTTATTTTATCGAGTTAATTTATTTACACACAGTCTATAGTTTTTTATCCTGAATTATCGCGTTAATATACACTATTTGTAGAGTGGGACTTCAATCTTAATTATTTATATATTAGTAACTTAGGTCTTCCACAAATGAAACGACCAGATTCGGTTAAAACTTGATTCAAAAAAATCAAGGCATGTTAGTATTATTGAGAATAAATTATAAAGCTACATAATTAACAATTATTGGATAAATAAGAATCAATCAGATTTCATCAAAAAACAAAGTAGTCGAATATATCCGTAAATCCGATGGTGGGTTTTCCAAATTAATACATATTTTGTGGAAAAATCGTTTAGGTTTATAGCTGAGTCAATCTTTCAATGGAATGAAGAATACATATGATTTTGGAACACTACCATATTTATATATGGCAATTATTGTTTCCCACTTTAGTCATTAGAGCATCCACATTAGAGGTGGACAAAAGTCATAATCGAACGGTTCAGAGTTGGTATTCTTTGGGTTTTTGAACCTAATTGGGACCAAACCACGGGCTAACTTTATTATAGGGCTCAATATGTCTTTTTTAGGTGGGCTATTACATGAGACCAACGTGAGATCAAGACCAGACTCTATGGTTCAGTTATGGTACAGATTGGTTTTTGAAAGATCTTATAATATTTTTAATATATTTTNTCACCCGATGCAGGCTATGGAACCCGTTGGGTTCAAGCTGATCAACTTGGTTGAGGATGACTCAACCAAGACTACTCGCATCGGGGCGCACTTGGCCCTGACCTTTGAAGAAGAGCTGGTCCACTTGCTAAGAAGCAATGTGGATATATTCGATTGGACCTCGGACGATGTGCCGGGGATTGATTGATTCGAGAGTGAGCACTGGATCAACACTGAGCCCGAAACAAAGCTTATCAGGAAGAAGAGGAGACACTATTCTCCTTAAAAAATTGAAGTCATCCTGGCCGAGGTGAATAAGTTACTGCAGTCGGGTTTCATTAGGGAGATTCACTACACTGAGTGGGTTGCGAACCCGGTAGTGGTCTCAAAGGCGACGGGAAGTGGAGGATGTGCATTGAATTTACCGACGTCAACAAGAGCTGTGAGTCGGATCCTTTCCCACTGTCGCATATTGACTGATTGGTGGATGTTGTAGCAGACATCACAATGATGAGTACTATGGATGCTTACTCCGGGTATCATCAGATCTTCCTTGCTAAGGAAGATCAGAAAAAATCATCGTTCATGACGGAAGACGGCGTTTATTGCTGTGAGGTTATGCCTTTCGGCTTAAAGAACGCGGGAGCAGCATACTAGAGGCTGGTCAACAAGATCTTTAAGGATTTGATAGGCCATGTTATGGAAGTATATGTTGATGATATGATTGTCAAGTTCATGAATGATGAAAACCATATTCCCTACTTGTCTCGTTGTTTCGAAGTATGCCGTAAATACAAACTCAAACTAAATCTGAACAAGTGTTGCTTCGGGATCCGGAGTGGCAAGTTCCTAGGATATTACGTTTATGAAAAAGGCATAGAGGTTAATCCTGAGAAAGTTCAGGCGATCATTGATATGCAACCTCCGAGAAACAAGAGAGAGTTCCAGAGGCTCACTGGTCGATTGGCAACGCTGAGCAGGTTTATCTCTAGGACCACAGACCGGGCTTTGCCTTTTTTCAGGGTGTTAAGAAAAGCCAGCCATCTTGGCTGGACCGAAGAATGCGATCGGGCCTTCTTAGACCTGAAGACTTATCTGAGCACTCCTCCGGTGATGGTGAGCCCGACCTACCATGAACCTTTAGGGTTATATCTGGCCGTATTAGAGGCCGCAGTCAATGCAACACTGGTAACCATTGGGGATGACGCTCGTCGACTTGTCTATTATGTGAGTCATTCCCTAGTACCAACCGAGACCAGATACAATACCTTAGAAAAATTAATTCTGGCCTTGCAGAAAACTATATCCAAGCTTAAGCATTATTTTGAAGGCCGAAAGATTTTTGTGTATACTGATCAGCCTCTGAAGGTAGTTTTGAGTCAGGCGGACTCCAATGAAAGGTTGGCCAAATTGAAAATCAAGATCAGCTCCATGTATCTGGAATTCGTGCCCCGAAGGGCGATCAAGGCTCAGGTTCTCATGGATTTCGTGGTTGAAATGACCCGATCAGCTATATTTCTGAATCAGGAGGACGACCGATGGGTCATTTATGTTGATGGATCAACCTTCGGAGGAAGGGGTGCGGGCATTACCCTTACTACACTTCAAGGCAACATTATCCATTCCGCGGTCAAGTTCTTATTCTCTGGAACGAACAACATGGTTGAATATGAGGCTGTGTTGTCAGGGATGACCTTAGCCCGAAGTTGGTAAAGTGTGAATGTTCTCAGAATCCAAGTTGGTGGTGGAGCAATTCGCATGAAGATTTGAAACACATGAGCCAACCATGAAGCTGTATCACGCCAAGGTCCTGGAGTTGTCGAAAAAGTTCAGTGAATTCTCACGTGACCATGTGCCTAGAGAACAAAATAAGGTGGCCGATGCATTAGCCAAATTGGCTGCAGGCCTACCAGATATTGGACCAGGCACCGTGTCGGTCCATATTCTGGACCGACCTTCGGTCGAAATATTTGTGACCGAGCAGTCACTTGAGGAAATTGGGCATTATACCATGAACTCCCGGACTTGAACATAAACGCTATCGTCTCACTAGGGAAACTCACATGGATGTACCCCTTTATCAAATATCTAACCAATGACCATCTACCTGAAAATGCATCTAAGGCCAGGAAGATTGAGACCCGACCCAAACGATATGTGTTAAATGACAGACGATTATTCAAAAAGAGGTTTGAAGGACCGCTCTTGCGATGCCTGTCCCTTGTGGAGTCTGAGGCCGTCATGATTTATGTTCATGACGGGATATGCGGTATACACTCTAGGGCCCGATCACTATACCATCGCATTATTAGGGTTGGGTATTTTTGGCCAACGCTCCTCGAAGATGCTAAAAGGTACACAAGACGTTGCGCTGTTTGCCAACACAATTCTCCAGTCCCCCCAACTGCCAGGAGCACCTATATCAATGACGCCACTTCCTTGTCCATTTGATAGATTGGGGATTGATATCCTGGGACTGTTCCCCCGATCGGTCCAGCAGCGGAAGTTCTGCATAGTGACACTTGAATATTATATAAAGTGGATCGAGGCTAAAGCGGTGGCTATTATTTCCGAAAATGTTGTAAAGCACTTCCAATGGAGGAACATTATAAGCCGCTTTGGAGTGGCTCGGGCTCATGTATCAGATAATGGACTTCAATTCTGCGGTAAAACCGTTCATGATCTTTGCGTCAAATTGGGTATTGCTCAGCATTTCTCGTCAGTGGCTCACCTCCAGACTAATGGATTAATGGAAGTCTCCAACAAAGTAATCATGAAGGGATTGAAAACTAAGTTTGAAGATTTGGGAGGAAAGTGGCCCGATCACATATACGAGGTTCTATGGGCTTACCGGACCACACCCCGCTCAATGACTCAGGAATCTCCATTCTCTTTGGTATATAGGTCCTAGGCGGTTAGTCCAGTAGAGGTGGCCATACGATCACCTCGAATAACCCAATATGACGAGCATCTGAACGATGAGCGAAGATCCTTAGACTTGGAAATGATTGAAGAGAAACGGAACGCCATCTATGCGCGTATGTGTGCCTATCAGCGAACTATGTAGCGGGCTCATAACAAAAGGGGTCCTACCCAGACAATTTTCTGAAGGCGATCTCGTTCTCATGAATGTGAGGGTTCATAGAAACGTTGGGAAGCTGGACATGAATTGGGAAGGGTCATATCGGGTCCCAATACCTTGGATATTGCCAATACCGTCGGGATGGGTTGAATCGGTTTCGGTCCAACTTCTCGATGTCAGGATGGGAGGTTAAGAATGTGACCTTCAACAGGTCTTCCCTCGGGATGTCTATACAGACGTAGCAAGACTCTCATTCATGAAGGGAATCTTCCTTGTCAACGATAATACAATCCTTCGTTCGGGTCGCTATAAAATACAACATGCGACCCCCTAACAACCTCTTTCCCCTGCGGGATCCCACCAGGAATAGGTCGAATAAATCTTTTTGGGTTAGTTCTACCCCCTGTTTATGACAGTAAAAGATAAAGGTAACTATGTAAATATAACTGCCCGGAAAAAGGGCGAAGGTTGGACAATGAATCTCCCGAAGTACGGCCGCGACAAAAAGATAGAGGGGAAATCGTAGGCCAGACCTCAGGGAGGCATAGCTAACGGGTATGGCGTTAGCCGGAACATTCATCTCAGCAGGAAGGAAGCAGAGAACATCTTCCCTCCCTCTCTAGATGGGATAATGGGCAGGGATTGAGATTTTGGACCGAAATACCTCGAGGTCCATCTCAGAAACAATCGGATACCTAGCCCTACAAGGTGCCATGGATGGTTACCTTAAGATTTGTGATGAGATCGGAGTCGGAAGACGGTCGAGCAAAATCACCAAAGAGTTCTAGGGCTCAGAGATTTTTTTGCGAGTTACAACAATGGTTGCACAGAGCAGAAATCCCGACTTTTATTGCAGCGCATTGTCCACTCACAGGGTGACACGTCAATACTGCAGGCGGCTGCAGTCTGACGGCCTGTCCCCTCTTTGGAATACGGAAAGGTGCAGGCTACTATAGAGCTCAGAATTATGCTTTTACCCATAACCGTTAATTTGAAAATTAACGTTCAGAAATTTCTTATGTACAGGCAGGATCATTCCTCAAGGACGCCATCACGAACCGTTCGGGTACAGTCCTCCGTTGGTTCGATCGGGCACTCCTGCCCCAAACGCTCTCAACCTGATGGTCGGACTCACATCACCACCACGATGGCAATAGAGTCCGAGGGGCTAGTGATGAGACCTCCGGGACCCGGTACCCCGAACATGGTTAGGCCCGAGCTTAGCCAGACCAGCCCAAGTGACATAAGCCGAACTTGGAGGCCCAGATCTAGCCCACGAGAATGGACGGCCCAGCGAGAACAGTTGGGCCCGAAGGGCCGTTCCTGCTGACCGGGACCGATCGATAGGGTCGGGCGTTTTCTTCTCCTCATCGGGACCGATCGGTCCAAGACGCATAGACTATGCTTCGGGCCATCCACACTCCTCAACATGTGATAATAGCCTCTAATAATCTTGTCAGAGGCGTGTTTGAAAAAGTCGTACGAGCCTCCTTTTCGTCTGGAGACAGCCGACTAGTATCACTGAATGGCCTAACGCCACGCAGCCGTATAAAGCCATGCCCGGCAGCTATCCCACCCGACACGAGCCGACCTACTCGCATGGAACAAACACAAAACGACACCATATTGTTCACACAGCAAGAAAGACGTATAAAAGGGACACTTGAGAAGCAAAGAAAATGATCATCCTCTTTTTTCTCTTCTTATCGGCTAGCTATCGATTTATTTTCGATAAGCTTTCCCTCCCTCTATGTCTAAAGAACAAATATGGTGCTTGTAACGAATGGTTTCTTTATTGGATCGACTAAGGACATCTCTAACTCTTAGTCTAGTGATTTTTTCCTTATCCTTTAAGAGTTTTCCACTCTAAAATTGTCATGTCCTTTTCTATTTGATTCATAATCGTTTTCCCCCTACAAAACAAATTAAAACCGAATTCGTCTTGCAACGAATCGGACGACTGTTGACACCCCATAATTTTCAGACCACAACAAGATCGGTATGAAAATATTGTCGAGTTGTTAAACTCACTTTTGTCCATATCACACTGTTGATGGTTGTTCATTTGTCCTTTGGTTAACTACGGGCTCAGGAATTCTCGACATACCATTATTTTTGGGCCTAAAATGTGAACTTCTTGATAATAATTAGAAGGAAGCAGATTTGTCGACGCTTTTACTCTATTTTTTCAAAAACTAATTAAATTGTTTAATTAACCTAAAATCCAACATTTTTAAATTATCCCATCATTGAACTCAATCTTGAATAAAAGCTATTTATATTCGATTGTATCTATTTGTTGCCCTAGTCTCAATTATGAATAATTAATTGCATTAATTAAAGTTATCTCTCTCAAAATAATCATATTTTTTATTACCAAATTTGGTTTTATTATATAAAATAAAACAATTAGAACATTGATCCAAAAAGCATACAAAATCGACCACACCCCCTGATGATTCAATTTGTAGCCGCATACAAATACGAAAACAAACGAGTCGAACAGTGAATACTTACGAACACGAATAAGCGAACCCAAACACGAACTCGGACACAAAACATACAGATCCATAAATGAACATAAATAAAACGCAACACCAAAACGAATATGAACAAAAACACAAAACTAAAATGAACATGAACATGAACAAAATTTCATAAATATGAATAATGTTCAAATAAGTTTTTCTATGAACTATAATATGAACGAACTTGAACAAGTGAAAATCGACTCGTTCGTATCGAAAAATACCTAGTGCTCCATTCGTTTTGATTTTTTTTCAAATATAAAGATACAAATTGACGTGTAGCATGTTAATTAAAGCTTACTTTGAAAAGTATTGAAAAGATATTGAGTAATTACTATCTACTATATATATTCATCAAATATTTTAATTGAAAAATATATATGAGGTGTATATACCAATTTTTTCATACCGGTCCGGAATCACTTATCGTTCTGGAACGATATGAACGGTACTATTGGTATACCCGGACGGTATACCGGCCTATACCAAATTTTATTTTTTAAAAAATTAATATTTAATTAGTTTTTTTGGATCACGCCCGAAAAAACCAGGAAATCGACCCTAATACCCGGTACCGAACGATACGAAAATAAATACCGATATCGAGCGAAATTTGATGTACCGCACGGTATGAAAACATTGGTATATACATAAGATTCATGTATATTTGTTATTTATTAAGGAGATTTTANGATAAATCTAATCCTCAAAGTTAATGGGGTTGTTTGCTTTTACGGTGGCCACTGCGGTGCGATGACCGCATCGCAATTTTATTTTTAACAACCAAACGATCTAGGTAATTGCGGTGATCGTACTGGGATTTTTGGCGGTCATATGGTCATGCATTGATACGTATAGCCAATCCACCGTAGTTTGGTAAATTTCAACATTGTCATTCAAAATTTATTTAATTTCTTTAAAATCAAATCCTAACTAATTTTATTATCATTTCACAAATATTACGCAATTTTCCATGTTGTGAATATGTGTTTTTTAGTTTTTTCTTGAAGTTAGAGAATTTGTGAAACACTCGTAAAGTTGATGTCCTAGTCGGAGACATTACCGCCCCTCATAATTAGTGAAAATTTTTAATATATTTTGATTGAAATCATTATATATTTATAAATTGTTTTAGTAAAATTATAATTTATATTTCGGTATATTATTGTAAAATAAGTTATTAAAAATTAGATCTAAATATTAGTTTATTGTATATGTAATGAACGTTTTAATATTTATTCGAGTTATATTTATCTATAACAAATATATTAAATAAAGGTTAAAATAAACATTTTATTATAATCACGGTAAGATCACCGTAGTTTTTGGAAACAGTTTTCTAAATCTCGATCATAATTATCACGGTCATCTCAAAGTGCGGTACGATCACCACACCTCACCGTGATTTTGAAAAGCTAAACCAAACAACCCCAATATGTGTTTGGTAAGAAATTATGGTACGATGAACTTGATTTTAGTAAAAATACATATTTATCCTTAACATAAAAAATTTAATTTTTTCAATTTAATCAAAACCATAAAATTAACATATTTGTTATTTATCAAATACCGTAAAATAACAAAAAGTTGACTTTGTTAAGAAGAGAGATGATTTTTTACCAAACACATCTTTTTACCAAACATCTTTTACCAAACACATATTTTTACCAAACACATCTTTTTCATCCTTTTACCATAATATGTGTCAAAGGCGGTTAAAGAGCGTTTTCCATGCACGATCCACCTCTTATAAATACCAGATAAATGGGTTGGTTCAAGATGACCTTTTGGATGCACAAATTGTCGTTACTTGCTGTTTTCTCCCATGCACAATGTAGTTTGCCTTAATCATCTTCTTAAACATCTACTGTTTGTAATCTGAACTGTTTCATTAATATATTGACTAAGATCATTTCAAGCTATTATTCTAGTGGTTTTTTTTCCTTTTTTCTAAGAGTTTTTCCACTTTAAATCGCTGGTTGATTGCTTATCTGTATTTTGATTATCGTTTCCTATTTAAAACAAATCAAAAACATGTTCAATCTATTGTAAACCTATCAACTATTGATACCTAAGTTTTTGAGACCACAACAGCCAGTGATTCAAGTTCATTGTAAAAAACTCTTCATTGCAATAAACGTGGTACAAAATCGTGTATGAAATGGTCTAAATATCTATTTCCAAGATTCTTCCTTCCTCAACCATGTAAGCCAAGGATTATGATTATATATAACATACTCATCTTAGCAGTTTAGCCAACAATCTCTTGTATATGCTGCAATTTTCTTATGTATTTTAACATCAAATTAGTGCAATAAGCTACACACAGCAGTCAGGACCATGTTGCTATAAATTATAATGTAACCCAATAAGGTAATCAGTGACAACATAGTTAGATGCATTATCAAAAATCATATACACAACATTTTCGGGTTCAATCCATTCAATGATCTCTTGAAATAATTAGAAAGGTGACTTTGTATATGATAAAAAGCATAAACAAATCTATACAGAAATTATTCTATGTGGACTGATTAAGTCAATTTACTGGAACACAATCAATAAATAATTACAACACATCTTTGTTTTTTCAATAAGATAAAACGTAACTAGTCCATTGTAGGTAGGGATGACAATTTGGGTTATCCGCCCTGCTACCCGTCGGATAATCGCTCAGTTTAGAGCGTATTTGGATAATTAAACGGTTATGGATGTAGGACGGGTTCTAAAATTGCTTACCCGTCTTAAACGGGACGGTTAGTAGTTTTATATATATCCGTCCCGCTACCATAATATTAACCCGCTTACAAAACCAATTACCCGTTTAAAAATAATATATATATTTCTAAAACTACCTTAGATAGAAAAAAAATATAGTTTACGTTTTCTCAAGTTTTACATTTAATATTGAATCATTTTCATTACGAATATGCATATTGTTTGATAAACTCATATTTTATCGAATTTGAGAGTATTACTTGTTAATTTTTCTAATGTATTAATATTTCAAAAAAAATTATAATATTGTCCGATATAAAAATTTAATATGTAAAATTTGTTTAATTTGATATTGATATTCTTTAGTTGTCTTGATAAATATATTAAAAGTTATGATTCTAAAATAATTAATTTGTGTTTTGTATAAAATACATTTAACTATTACTATATTGATTTTTTATATTAATAAATTTTAGAAAAATAATTTTATAAACAACGGTTAACAATTGGATTTGACGGGACATGTAGTGGACGGGTTATGAAGAGAGTATCACGAGGCGGATATGAAAACAGTTATGTGGTATGTTAAATGTGGCGGTAGCGGTTACTGATGTAACCGCCCCACATCCGTCCGTCCCACATCTGTCCCGTTGATATCTCTAATTATAGGATGTTTTAATAAATCTCTCAATTTAGAAATAATTTGAATAATACTTTTTAATTATTTATAATTTGCATTAGAAGGGAACGGGTGCTACATTAAAATAATTTGTTATAATTCTATGCATGAGTAATCATCTCTTTTCTAACCCAAAACCTTTTTAATATGGGTTAAACTTGAGTACTACTTCAACTACCAATATCATCTTGAAATTTAGTATTCAATGGGCATGAAGAGTGTCTGTGAGCCCAGTACATAAGAGAAGTGAATCACATTGAATAAAGTCTGGGTCAAGTTAATTATCCATGATATTACTCTTCTTATAAACTAGAACTTTACTATTTCCATATCCGATGTGTGATATATTTCAACACTCTCCCTCAAGTCGATTTAGCCTTGGTTTGGTTCAGATTGATTTCATGCTCAGCAGTGCTCGAATCAAAGGTCCTTCTATTTTTGTCGCCTAAACTCGATGCGTTTTTCCACTCGAGTTTTTTTGTTTTTTGTTTTCTGTATAAACCGGTACGGACCAGCCCGAACCTAATCCTACAGCTCCGATTCCATCTTGAAATTTAGGATTCAATGGGTCGGAAGAGTGCCTGTGTAACTCAGTACATAAGAGAAGTGAATTACATTGAAAAAACTTGGATCAAGTCAATTAACTATGATATCACTCCTCTTATAAACTAGAACTTTACTATTTCCACATAAGATGTGGGATATATTTCAACATATCATTGCCGGTATTGGTAGTTAAACGTGCTCACTCTGTCATTTGCTTTCACATTCCTTTCTTTATGGCGAGATATTAATTTATCATATGTGATGAGAACTCTAGGATCATGTACCCTGCAATGGATGAGACCCAATAACGATTGGGCCAATCCATATGGTAGAAGCGAACTTGTGCAGCCCAGTAGTATACTTAAGATAAAATGTCCCGATGTTCCGCGACGGGACCGAAGATAACCTTGGCGAAATAAAACGTTTCTGACAGCTGGCACCATGGTTCGGTCCAAACGGTTACAAACCCAAGCGTTCCATGCTTCGGGCCTACACACGTTTACCACGCCTCGGACCAGATCACGCAGACCACGCCTCGGTCCCAGCCTCGTTTTACATCGCACGACATCAACCTCTAACAAACCTGTTAGATGCAGTTAAAGAGCGTGGATTACACACATCCACAACTCTATAAATACATAGCACAACGACGGAAAAAACAGGACCCTTTGGACGCATAAGAACAAGCCGTTACCCTATCGGAGTTCTTATTGCTTTCTTATACCCTGTAATCTTCTTAAAACCTTTGTTGTATTATGTAATGAATCATTCAGTTAATGAACAGGCTAAGACTTTATTTCACTCTTAGTCAAGTGGTTTTTTCCCCAATTCCTGGGGTTTCCACTATAAATTACTTTGTCTCGTTATTACTTACAGTTTCTTAATCGTTCTCCATCAAATATAAATCAAAACCGAGTTCATTTCCTAAAGAACCGGACGACTGTTGGTACCCCCTAAAAAGGGACCATAACAGTTTGGCGCCGTCCGTGGGGACGATTCTCTAATTCCATTTGAGGTTTCTACCAGGGATAGGATAATCAAAGGCATGGCAACTGGAACTTCGACAAATGATAGTGACGTGCTTCCCGACAGTCTCCCAGCACCAACATTCACTTTACAGGATCTGGAGGCTGTCGTCAGGAAGGTGGTACTAGAAATTACGTCGGAGAGAAATGGGACAGAACCACCGGCTGTTTCAAGCCCTGTTCCAAGAAGCAGAGGGTACGAGAGCGACCCTGATGGATGTAGCACTGATGATGAGGAGATCATCAGGCGTGGCGTAACAACGAGGAGGCCGAGATATCGATCCACTCCTCCTCCCCCGGCCAGGGCTCCAACTCCCGCTCCTAGGAATGACCAGGAGCAGATGCATCGACGAATCGACGAGCTCACTAAGGAGTTGGAGAGTATGCGTGCGTTGAAGGATTGCGAACCTAATCTGGGACGCAATCCTGGTTTATTCAACAGGGAAATGCAGGCCCCAATCAGGCGAAATAAGGATAATAACTGGTGGCATAATCTGCATGCCACCAGTATTATCAGGCATTAAGCTAACAACGGTACAAGGTGACCTTATTCATTCCGCAGTAAAATTTTCCTTTGCTGAAACAAATATTGTGGTAGAATACGAGGTTGTATTATCGGGAATGACCCTGGCCCGAAAGATGAGAGTTAGCAGAGTGCGAATATTTTCAGACTCAAAGTTAGTAGTGGAACAGTTCGCAGGAAGATTTGAAACCCATGATCCGATGATGAAATTATATTGTGCCAAAGTCCTGGAATTATCCAAAAAGTTCAGTGAATTTTCTCTTGACCACGTGCCACGAGAACAGAATAAGGTTGCCGACGCACTTGCCAGATTGGCCGCGAGCATACCTGACATAGAGCTGAGCACTATTTCGGTCCATATCCAGGACTGACCTTCGGTCGAGATATCAGTGACCGAACAATCAATTGAAGAAATCGGGGCTCTATGCTATGAACTCCAAGGCTTGAATATTAACGCTACTGAATCTTTTGGGGAACCCAATTGGATGGGCCCATTTATTAAACATCTTGCAAATGGCTATCTTCCTGAAGACAAGTCTGAAGCCAGAAAAATAGAAGTCCGGGCTAAGAGATTTATCCTGGTTGACGGACGGTTGTTTAAAAAGAGTTTTGAGGGTCTGCTTCTGCGTTGCTTATCCCCTATTGAGGCTGAAGCCGTCATAATTTATGTTCATGAAGGGATATGCGACATTCATTCAGGGACTCGATCTTTATATCACCGCATCATCAGAGCTGGATATTATTGGCCGACGTTGCTTGGAGATGCCAAGAAATATACTAAACGTTGTGCCGTATGTCAGTACCATACTCCGATCCCACAGCTGTCTGGGGCTCCCTTATCGGTCACCCCATTGCCTTGTCCGTTTGACAGATGGGAGATTGATATCCTTGGACTTTTTCCTCGGTCAATATGGCAAATAAAATTTTGTATTGTGGCGGTGGAGTATTACTCGAAGTGGATTGAAGCAGAAGCAGTAGCCATCATCTCAGAGAAGGTTGTTAAACACTTCTTATGGAGAAATATTGTGAGCCGCTTCGGGGTTCCCCGAGCACTCATATCAGATAATGAGACCCAGTTCCGTGGAAAAAGCATACATGATTTATGCATCAAGTTGGGCATCGCCCAGCATTTCTCGTCAATGGTCATCCCCAAACTAATGGACTTATGGAGGTATTTAACAAGGTTATCCTGAAAGGATTGAAGACAAAGTTAGAGGATTTTGGAGGGATATTGCTTGAACACATCTATAAGGTCTTGTGGGCATACTGAACTGCATCTCGTTCAACAACCCAGAAATCACCTTTCTTATTGGTGTATGGGTCTGAAGCTGTTAGCCCGGTAGAGATTGCGATCCGATCACCCAAGATATCTCAGTATGATGAGCATATGAATGGTGAAAGGATATTATTGGATCTCGAGATAATCGAAGAAAAGAGAGATGTGATTTATGAGCGAATGAGTGCTTATCAGCGAACTATGGAACGAGCTAATAACAAGCGAGTCCTCCCAAGGGAATTCTTTGAAGGCGACTTCGTCCTCAGAAGCATAAAAGTGTAGAGGAGCGTTAGAAAGCTGGACAGAAATTGGGAATGACCGTATCGAATATCAAAGAAATTGGAATCAGGTGCGTATAAACTTGAAACATTGGATGGTATAGAGGTCCCCCGAACTTGGAATGTCATGAATTTAACGCGGTATTTCTTGTGAATCTTAGATTAATATGTTTGACTCAATAANTATTTATGAAGGGGAAGAATTAGCACGCTGTTGTATAACATGCGTGTCTTTATTTATGGCCATAAGGCCTAGATAATTATTGTCTGCATGACATAGATTATTCTATTACTATCGGAGATGTCATAAAGTCGTCCTATGGATGACATAGATTTTCTTACCGAGATAATTCGAATATAGCAACAACAGATAAAGAGAATTCGTTTTAAAGAAAACTCGGGACTTCTTTTATAAAAGGAAACATACGAGGAATCAATATTGAGAAGATGAAAATATAACAGTTCTCGGCTTTCTTATGAGGCATTTTTATGTTCTTGCTGGTTTTAGGTTTTTTCCTACATGATTCTCAGTCGGGGATCTTGGTGTTCTTTTCTTATAACTCGTAGAGTTCAGCTTGCATCTTCCAAGGAGAAGCTTCCCCAGCAATAAAGAAATTACTTCAGGATAGAATCTGAATTCCCACACGGTATATATTGGAAGCATGAATAGAGGAAAGATAATGATTCAGCCTCAGTCGGCATGTCCCCAACATAATAATCGATGGGCAGCAAAGTCATAATCAGCCTCTTACTAAGTTTGATTGCATGGAATTGATGAATCGAAGCGGCACGACATAAATTCAGGGTACACTTAAATGCATCGGTACGCAAAACAAAGAGCGATACATATAGGAACATACTATCCGAGATGAAAAGTCTTGAAATTCTCGTTTGAGCTGGGAATCTGATACCCGTAATGTTGTTGAGACAATTTCGGCCTTACTCATTTTCTTTGCAAAAAAGTGTACGAACGATTACTTAACTTCGTGACGAGCCGGCATAATGTGGTTTACGACTCAGAATCTGAATCTGCAAACCAGGGGACTATTGATATTGCCCGGGGTTATTTAGGTAATTATGATACCCCTAGGCTCGTCTAACGTGACTAAAAGGTATCTTCAGTTTTCTATTACGTTTATTGAGCAATGTGATATCGAGGGTAGTCTCGTAATTTGGTCATGTCTGGCCCACGTATGAGGATTCTGATGGTGTTTGGAGCAGTTTTGGATGATTTCGGTCGGAAATGATGCCAATGGTATTTTCGTAATCTGGACACCCCCGGGTCCGATCACTATGGTATTTTCGGTATTCTGAGGTGATTTGTGGTTGAAATGGCGACGTGTTATTTTCGTAATTTGGACGCACCGGGTACTATTCGTACGCCCACTACGGTATTTTCTGTAATGTGAGGTATTTTTATTTGCTTTGGGCATCCGGAGGCCGCATGGAAAGTTTCCGGAGGAGTCACGAGTATTATTGCATAATTCCGAGTTGGAGTGGCGCTAGGGGTATTTTCATAATTTGGTGTCCAGAAGACGTTATGGTAAATATTAAGTGATAGTTTGGATATCTGATGAGTATTGTTGAGATAGATATCTGCTGAGTGTATTTTGGCTTATTTCCGCAAGTTACGAACCGATCGAGAGGCATTGCGAGTAATCGGGGACAGTACGATAGATATCCGATTGAAACCGAGTGTTTTTGTGCAAATTGGGCCAAATCGGGTAAGACTGGATAAGATTGAGCTTTTAACCCATAGGTGAGTTATTGACTTGAATTCTCTATAAATACAAGTCCATGATCACATGAAAAGGGTTTGGAATGGGAGATGAATTAAGAAAAAACTCGGAGTTGGAATTCCTGAAATCAGCCAAGTCCTAAAATGCACGATGAACAGTAATTCGGGGCAGTGAATAGTAGATCAACGATATAACAGTAACTCCGGTGGTGAATAGTGAAATCCGCGATGAAAGTAATCCACGAAAAAACATTAACTCCGGAAGTGAATAGTAAATCCGTGATAAAATAGTAATTCCGGGATGAATAGTGAAATCCGCGATGAATAGTAAATTCGCGATAAAACAGTAAATTCGGACTGTTTGACCGAAGCTGGACTAGTGACCGAAGCTTCTTATCCGCAAGTCTCTCAAGTTGTAGTGATCGCTATGACGAGTCAGATGCTCCTGCACTTGTCTAGTCCCATGGATGAGTTGCGATTCTCCCACAACTCATTACGAACTAAGACACTCCCTTCAACGACATTCATTCTTGGGAAATGGCATTTGTACTTACGAAATCTGCCACGAAAAGAGGAATGGGGGAGTCAACATATCGAAACACAAGTTCGGTCCTGTTATGGGATATATGATGAACAAAAGATTGGCCAATATAACCTACGGGACTTCAGTAGAACCAAGGTTAAGGCCGAAGCTTATATGGACTCATATTGAACCTGGACTATGTCTTTCTAATTTAGTTGTGATTCCAAGGACGGAATAAAAGTGACCCGCATACAATGTAAAACGACCGATCCAATCAAAATTGACCTGAGGGAGCCAAATATAATATCTGGGACCGATGGGTTGACACCCTATAAGCATCTCCGATCTTACACTTGGTGGTTAAAACACTCTCATTAATATGAAACACATTAGTTCACTTAAAATATGAGTTACAATACTTTATTCTGATGATTAAAAAGACAAGAATTGAGAGGAAAAAGTCTTATATTGAGGATAAGGAACAAATTAGGGACAAAATACAGCTTAGATCTAACTACCTTGCCCATCTTCATTATCTTTCACTCTCTGCTCATGCGGTTCGGTCCGGACCGCGAGCTGCTTCAACTCCTCTTCTTGATCGGCCACCTTCTGGTTGACCGCTTTCTCCATCTCCTCAAAGAGATAGAAGAAATGGTCATCTTCTAAAACATGTTCTTTGAAAGATGGAATTACTTGAAAGTTGTCATCTTTCTCAAGTGGCTCGATCGTCTTCCATCGCTCGTCCGAAGGGGAAAGCCCGAACTGCTTCATAACCTGCTCTCGCATGTTATCCGTGTACTTAGCAGTGTACATCCCATGTATGTTATCCGCCAAAGCGAATAACAGAGGGGACCGAGCGAAGGCTAGGACTACTTCCCGGACCGAACCTTCAGCCGAAGTGCGGGTTCTTGTCAATTCTTCCTCCAAGTTCGCCTTCACTTGTTGGGCCTGAAGGAGAAGCTCATTGAGCTTATTCCTCTTCTCCTGGGCCTGACCCTGAACTTGGTTAACTTCTTCTTCCTTGGCCCGCAGCTTGGCCTCCAGGTCAGAAATTCGGCCATGAGCTGTTTTCTCTATCTTCTCCAGTTCAGAGACTTTGTCTGTTAAGAGTGAGACTTCCGTCCAAGCTCTTAGCAGTTCATTACCCAGTCGGTCCAGGTCCTCTCGTATCGTGACCAACTCACCATGTTTGATCTCAACTTGCCTTTTCGCAATGTCAAGTTGATCTTGGACTTGTTGGGACACAACGTTGCCACCCTGGTTCTTCTCCACGGTGATGGCAGTTGTGAAAGCTTTCCTCAGCATCTGCATAGGACAATAATGTCAAAACATAAAGCTTCGGGCCTTAATGTAAAAGAAGATTATCTTACTTGCGAGGTCGAGGAAACCCTCAATAATTTCTTCCCCAGACATGTCCGGTTGGACATTGTCTGGGTTTTGCTCTCCATAAAGGCAGAAATCCTTTATGAAGGCACTCCCCCAAGAGGTCAATTTCCTCCCTTTACTAAACCTGTCCAACATGCCTAAGGCGACACTCCAGTCGGAATTAGTCTTAGGGCCCGAAGCAGGTTCCTTCAAAACGATCCCCTTAGTGGGAAAAGGAAAGAGGCCGACCGAAGCAGAAGCCCCAAAGCATTCCAAAAGGCTGAAGAGAGGGGGGAGTGCTTCGGTCCGTCCTTCCGAAGGACAACGCGAAGCAACGGGTAGTAATGAGGAAAGTGAATCAGCAACGGGGGGTATGTTGGTTTCATCGGGGTCCGGGAACCCCTGATTCAAACCACTAGCGCGGGCACACTAACCCTGGGAATTTGGAGTGTGCACAGGGCAGCCCTCGACGGGAGAGGGGCTTGCGTTTCGGGTATTTGGAGTGGTAGAGGAGGTGATAATGACTCGGATTCGTTCTTTGAGCTTATCCAACCTCTACCAAATCGGAAATAACTCAATCATTAGTTCTAATACAGTTATTTTATTGCTGCAGGGAGACGTTCCCATTTAAGGCGTGCTTCGGGAGGGGGGAACATTGCAAGTGTGTTTGCGGTGTCCGGACGGGAGGGGTTGAACCTGGTTTGGTCCAACTGGCCTATGTGTGGGTGAGTTATAAGTGGCCACACCTTTAACATATCCTCTTTTGGGACTGTTATCCACACATAACAAGATTCCCACGCATGAAGAGACTCTTCCTTATCAACTATAGCGCACTCCTTGGTGCGCACCGCTATATAATATAATTTGCGGCATCCTAACAGACCTTTACCCCTTCGGGACCCTACCAAGAACAAATTGAAAAAATGTTTTAAGGTCGGGGCCCTTTTATGTTGGTGGCAATAGAATATATACGCCACTATATACACATAACTACCTGGAAATAACACAAAAGTCGGGCAGCGAATTTCCTTAAGTACGGTTGCTACAAAGGGATGCAGCGGAAAACGTAGCCCGCACTTTAAAGAAGCATAACTAACCAGAATAGCGGAAATCGACACATTCATTTTCGTCGGAAGGAAACATGGAATATCTTCCCATCCTTTTCAGATAGAGTTATGAGCCGGAATCGAAAACCTCGACCTAAACTACTCAATATCCAACTCAGACATGGTTGGGTATCTCATTTTATGAGGAGCCATGGTTTATACCTCAACGGAAATCGGTACGAAATGGGTTTGAACGTGAAACAGAACAAGGGCGCAGAGAGTTCGATTTGGGCGATTTCTTCCTTCGCGAAATGACGATGAGAAGAAACAGTACCCAAAACCCCGATTTAAATGACGGTGGTTCTGTTCCACTTTTCTCCGTCGTAATTTCCAGTACCACCTTCCTTACGACAGCTTCCAAATCCTGTAAGGTGAATGTTGGTTCTGGAAGACTGTCGGGAAGCACGTCACTATCATTCGTCGGAGTTCTAGTTCTAGTCGCACTTTAAACAGGGAAGACATTCCCTGTTTCCTTCCGGCGGAGATGAATGTGCCGGCGTCTACTATTCCGGTTAGCTACGCCTCTTTAAAGTGCGGGCTTTGTTTTCCGCTACATCCTTTTGTAGCGGCCGTGCTTAAAGAAATCCACTGCCCCACTTTTGCGTTATTCCCAGGCAGTTACGTATATATTATAGCGTTCATTTTTTATTGTCACCAAGAGAATCGGGCCCCAACCTTAGAACACTTCTTTAACCTGTTCCTGGTTGGGTCCCGAAAGGGAAAAGGTCTGTTGGGGTGTCGTAAGTTGTATTACATAGCGGTGCGCACCAGAGAATGCGCAATTGTAGATAAAGAGGAGTCTCTTCATGCGTGGGAGGCTTGTTATGTGTGGATGACAGTTCCGAAAAAGGATCTGTTGAAAGTATGGCCACGCATAACTCACNAAGCAAATGACCCCCGAATCTGCTTACGAGTACGTGAGGTCCATTAGGCCGAGAGTATTGCTAGCTTCCATGCAGTGGAAGGTACGATCAAGATCCCTGAATTTGAATTTTTTGCTGAGTTCAAACTATATTTCTCGTTTCTTTGAAACTTAGGCGGTTCGAGATTATTACAACGAGTTAAACAATCCCGTATCTTCTCGAAGGTTCCAAGTGATCACAGATGATCTAGATTACAATTCTCTAGTCTTGATCACGGAATCGGACCTAATCGGCTATCACGAAGAGAACTGCAGATCTCTTGTAGCTTGCAGGGTTCAATTTGCTCGTCAAGTAGCTAGTTCCCGGCTTTCGTTTCTATGGCTTAGAGGCCAAACTGGGCAGAAATCGCAGAATAAAATGATCACGATCCCGATCTCGGGTGTCGAGATCGATGTGTGTTGAATGAATGCAAAAACTTTGATGGTTGTTTGAGGTCTTTTATGCACATAGAATTACCAAACAAGTGAAGTGAAGTCATAGAGTTGAGTTGTTAACTAAATTGTGAAACTCTTGTAAGGATATGAATGTGCTTTTATGTAATTATTTCTATTTCCTATGTTTTCGCTAAAAATGATATTTTGCCTTGTACAACCTTATGTGGTAGAATTATATTTAATAATATAAAATAATTATTATTCGAGTTATTTTAATATAATGAGTAATATATATACGTTGAGTTTGTAGTGTAGTGATAAATGATTGTGAATTTATAAATATATTTAGTAAAATAGTGATATTATGATTGTAATTTATGTAAAAATATTAATATACTCTTATATATACATAAATAAATATAATCATATTATAATTATTGTAAGTAATGACAAATTAGTCATTTTTAAACATGATGTCACAATTGATTTTAATGATGGCGATGAAATCATGATTTTTTAGCGATAAACATACCATAATTTTACTTTTATTTTATGTTCATTAAAAATCACAATTTGGTAATCTCACCGTATCTTGCTGCTTTTTTTATTGGGAACCAAACAAACTTATTGCGTCGAAATTTACGGAATATAATGAAATTTTGAATCGGTAAGAAAATATTCGATGAATTAGACTTGTTAAATAAAATTATAAAATTTTATTTTAAATTATTAGATTATAAATATTTGAAAATCAATATAGTTAATAAAAAATATATAATTAGTTAATTAAAATAAT
Organism: Utricularia reniformis; assembly: GCA_009725065.1. Taxonomy (NCBI): domain Eukaryota; kingdom Viridiplantae; phylum Streptophyta; class Magnoliopsida; order Lamiales; family Lentibulariaceae; genus Utricularia; species Utricularia reniformis. Next base: position 320,455 of record RWGZ01001056.1, on the reverse strand, counting down.
ATTCAATTGTCTACTTGAATAAAATAGTTAATAAATCTAATGAAATGAACGTTTATAACCTAAAATGACTATATACCCTTCAAATGGAGCTTTGAATTGAATTGAAACATATCATAAGGGCCCGTCTATTTAATTTGGGTCAATCGGCCCAATTCGACTGACATTTTATTTTAATCCCTTCGCTTCCGCGTCTGCGTCGTCTAGGGTTTCTTGTTTTGATGTGTTTTTGCCTGCAACAGAGTCATCGCTTACTGGTTGATTATTTTGATAATCTTGTGTTGTGACTTCTTCGGATTAGCTATGGCGGACGTTATGTCGATAGAGGATATTCAAGCTACAGCGGCGCGTCTTAATGTTGATTTGTCGTCACTTGACCTTGATTCCATTAAACTGCCACCTGGAGAGAATTTCGGCATCGTTAGGTACTGTTCCGTGAGTCGGTTTGGGTTTTATTCTTGTTTCTGTGTTGTTGTTTAATTATTTTTAATGTTGGTAGTGATAACGAGGATTTGAATGAAGGGGAGTCTTTGGAGTTCGAGGAGGGTTTTGGTTGCATAATTGTAGTTGATAACTTGCCAGTGGTTCCAAGGGAGAAATTTGATAAATTGGAAGGTGTTGTTAGGAAAATTTACAGTCAGATTGGTGTTATTAAGGAGGATGGACTCTGGATGCCGGTTGATCCAGAAACTAACAAAACTTTGGGTTTTTGCTTCATTGAATATAACACTGCTCAGGTATTTCTTGGCGTTATGATTTCCTGCTTCACTAAATTTGTTATGGGTTGTGTTTATATGTAATGGAAGTGTAGGAAGCTGAATTGGCTAAGGAAAAAACCCACGGATACAAGCTTGACAGAGCTCACATATTTGCAGTCAACATGTTCAATGAAATTGACAAATTCATGAAAGTTCCAGAGGAGTGGGCGCCTCCAGAAACTGAGCCTTATACACCAGGGGTTGGTGCCTCGGTTTTTTTCTTCCTGTTTTCAATATAAATGTTTCAGCTAATTTCTTGCTTTTTACAGGAGAATCTGCAAAAGTGGCTAATGGATGAGAAAGCCAGAGATCAGTTTGTGATCCGTTCTGGATCTGACACTGAGGTTTTGTGGAATGATGCAAGGCACTTGAAGCCTGACCCAGTTTACAAAAGAGCAGTAAGTGAACTCATAACTGCTTCTATTAAAATAGTTAAATTGCTGTTTATTGCCTGCGATTTCATAATTCGATTAATTGCATTTGATATCGTCTTGGTGCAGTACTGGACGGACAGCTTTGTACAGTGGTCACCACTTGGAACATACTTGGCTACAGTACACAGACAGGGTGCTGCAATTTGGGGCGGTGCAACAAGCTTTAACCGCCTTATGCGATATGCTCACCCCCAGGTTTTTCTTACACTGACTAGAAGCTTTGTCTTAATTGTAGTTATATATTTAACTTTGAGAATCTTCAGGTTAAATTAATTGATTTTTCCCCTGATGAGAGATATTTAGTCACTTACAGTAGCCATGAGCCCAGTAATCCTCGTGATACTCATGTATGGATCTAGTTTTGTTTTTTTATTTATTTAAATTGATCACTTGTGAGAGGCTCAAGTTGAATTTTATTGCAGAGGGTTGTCATGAATTTATTTGATGTTAGAACTGGAAAACTGATGAGAGATTTCAAGGGAAGTGCTGATGAATTTGCCGTAGGAGGCACTGGAGGAGTAAGTGGTGTATCTTGGCCTGTTTTCAGGTGATTTCCCGTGCAATTTCCTTTTCCTGTTCCCAGTTACTGCTATTTTTCATAAAGCGGGCATATCGTGATTTAGTTGTTTTCGTGTAGATGGGGTGGTGGAAAAAATGACATGTACTTCGCCAGGATTGGAAAAAACGTCATCTCCGTATACGAAACTCAGACATTTAGCCTGATTGACAAGAAATCTATGAAAGTTGATAATGTCGTGGATTTTATCTGGTCACCTACTGATCCTATTATCGCACTTTATGTTCCAGAACTTGGCGGAGGAAATCAGCCTGCAAGGGTAAAATCTCTTACCGGTAAAACTGATTCTAAACATATCCTTAATTCCATTGTTTTTTCTAGGTGAGTCTTGTCCAAATCCCAAGCAAGGAAGAATTAAGGCAGAAGAATCTTTTTAGTGTAAGTGATTGCAAAATGTACTGGCAAAGCAACGGTGAATACCTTGCTGTAAAGGTCGATCGGTACACGAAGACAAAAAAAAGTACGTATACCGGTTTCGAGCTATTCAGAATCAAAGAACGGGACATTCCTATCGAAGTTCTTGAGCTTGAAAATAAGAATGACAAGATTATTGCCTTCGCCTGGGAACCAAAAGGTCACAGATTCGCCGTTATTCACGGTGATAACCCGAGGCCGGATGTTAGTTTCTACTCAATGCGAAGCGGTAGTAATACAGTTAAAGTTTCGAAGCTCATTACCCTCAAGACGAAACAAGCAAATGCTCTTTACTGGTCTCCGTCGGGTCGATTTATTTTACTAGCTGGCTTAAAGGGCCTCAATGGCCAGTTAGAGTTCTACAATGTCGATGATCTTGAAACAATGGCTCAAGCAGAGCATTTCATGGCAACTGATGTCGAATGGGATCCTACCGGAAGGTCAGAATCCTCGATACCAATCCATTTCTCGCGTTTTATGAGTTTATTCGATTCTATTAACCGGGATAGTACTCGTTAGGTACGTTGTCACGGCAGTGACTTCCGTTCATGAGATGGAAAACGGATTTAACGTCTGGTCCTTCAACGGAAAACTTCTCTACAGAATACTCAAAGACCATTTCTTCCAAGTAAGTATTGTGTTATCATTTTAGCCTTTAGTTATAAGCCTTCACAACCAGGGGTGGGTATAGGCCAACTCAACCCGAGTCAACATGTGGGTTGATCCATCAAATATTAGTGTATGGGTTGGACCGTTGAAATTCTATCCGTCAACCCATACAGGTTTTAGTGTTTAGGCCTTTTTTAAAATTTTGGGTTAAAATTAAAGGTTTTTTTGTTTTGGTTATGTCATCCCGTTGATGTGATGGTCCATATTCTCAAGCCGTTGGGTCAAATCGTTGACATGTCAAGATAATTTTTCAACCTGTTGGGTTAACCCGTACATGGATTGATTTTTTGACATTGCAGTTCTTATGGCGTCCAAGGCCTCCGTCTTTCTTGAGCCCCGAAAAGGAGGAAGAAATTGCAAAGAATCTCAAGAAGTACAGTAAGAAATACGAGGCCGAGGATCAAGACGTGTCTCAACTATTAAGCGAGCAGGATCGTGAGAAACGAAAGATGCTAAAAGAAGAATGGGATCAATGGATCTCTGAGTGGAGGCGACTCCACGACGAAGAGAAACTCATTCGGCAGAAGCTGAAAGACGGTGAGGTTAGCGACGATGATGATGAAGAATACGAAGCTAAAGAAGTCGAGATCGAAGAGGTTATCGATGTCACGGAAGAGATCATTAATTTCGACTGATATTTAACAAAACAGCTTCAGTTTTTTTCAGGCATTGAGTTGTTTTTGGTGTAAAATTTTTATCTTCTCTTATCAGAAATGACAAAGAAACATTGTACTCCACATTTTTTAGTTTTGGTTTTGTTTTGTTCAGTGGAATATGTTTTATTCTACTTATTTGTTCATAAATATTGAAAATAAAATTGTATTTCTTTTTCTCCATAAAGTCCTGGGAATTTGTTCATTTTAGCCCATCTTTTCATATGGGTTGATAAAGTAAAAATAAGGTGACATCAATAGTGGTATCTGGTGGTTTAATAAGTAAAATTTTAGATCGGTATGAAAACATTTATTTCAGCAAAGGATATTGTCCATTTGTTTTGGAAAAAACCGTATTTTTGTAATGTTCTATATTATAAGATGACATATAAGTCATAGCGTCTGACATTGTGGTTACAAAAATGAGAAAATTGTATAGGTAGCTCTCAACTTACGACTTTACAACATGTGTAAAGAGCACGTCTCAAAACTTACGAAATTACAAGAATGACATTTAAAGTTATCAATATCATTTGTTTATTATCTATGACATTCTAGCACCCGATTTTCCGTTAAGTTGACAAACATTTTTCCGTTAGCATGAGTAATCTTCAAAGTACAGAAATAAGACATGTTTGAAAAATAATACAAAATTGGCCCCTGATATTCGAGAATTATGCATAAAATATAAAATATTAACGATTTTGTTAGAGTGTTAATGATAAACGTTATTGAAAATTTGAAATATTTTATGTGCATTTAATTGAAGTTAGATGACTACAAACGCATATTTTTGCTCAAAATGATATCATATTTGCAATTCGGATGACATGTCCTTTACACAAACGTAAATTAAGGGGCCGTAGATAAACTTCAACTGTATAAAATATTGGCTGAAACTCGTTTTTCACTAAGAAAATTGGAACCACTCATTATTCTAATCAATTTATACATACCTATGGTATGGCTTTGGCTCTTAAGAAAATTCAAGTTGAGGAATGTACATGGTTATATTTGTTTCTTTAAATTAAAATATGGACAAATGCTCAAACAGCAAAACGAGTTCGAATAAAAATTACAACGAACACGAGTATGTTCATGAATGTACGAATATGAGTATTTTTATTCTATTTCTACATTAACATGAACGATGGATTTGAACATGAAGTCGAACTCACAGCAATAATATCCAAACACAAATAAAAATGAATACGAACATCAACACAAACACGAAAAAGAACACATATATGAACAAAATTTTAGAAATATGAACAATGTTCAAAAATTTTTTTTTTGTTTTTATTAATCCTATTAGTACTAGTATTCGTAAAGTAATAAAAACACAAAGATTTTAGAATGATATCCGATATCGATTCTTATCTTAGAATCGATAGTCTCGGCAATCCACTATTTTGCCATGTGATATTATTACTAATTAGCGAACCAGAAACGTTCCAAAACACATAAGTTTCACACACTGCTAATAACATAATCAACTAATATCGCATCTTAGTAAAGTAAAAGTAGGGTTAAGAAATGCTCAGTTTAGTCCCCGTTAGTTCACTAGGACAACCAGTCAGACTCAAGAGTTCTAGTTTCATATCTGAAGTATTTTACTACCAGACTAGGTTGTTGGAAACGTAAAACGCTAGAACGTGGAAACGAAGAACGCTTAATAAAAAGTTTCCCCAGATGAAACCTTATACTAATAAAAAATAATATGATTACTATCAAATTTGGTTGCTAAAATGAGAAACGAAAAATCATGCTAAAATGTTTCGAAGGCATCTAAAGGGTATATCCGGAATTTGGTTGAAATTCCTTGTATCTTAAACACCTAAAATTTTGAAGTTGTTTGAATTTATGTTTACCGAAAATAAAAAAAAAACAACACAAAGTATGTAAGCTAAAATTATTCTTTAGAGTACTCTTGACAAAGAATGAAATTAAAGTATTCAAAAACCAATTACAACAGCCTGTTCTAATTTGCATAGCAGATTTTAGGTTCTCGTCTATCAGGAAATAAACTAACAGCTCACAACATCTCTCATATTAGATAAAAAAATACCCCCAACTTGGGAGAAGAACTCTTTGCGGGCTTCCTTGAAGCCTCAAGATCGGGTCTCGGCTGTCCCAAAAACCTGAGGGAGAGAATTAATATCAATTGTCTTGGCTTTTTGGAGTTTGTCATTCAAATTTTTTACAAGCCCTTTTCTTCCATTCTAACACAAACACAAACACAAACTAGGGTTTTGATTAAAACTGAAAGACAATTTTTTTTGAAAAACGTTTCAGTACAACTTAGCTATCATATATGATCCTTAAGATACTCTTGTATGAAGCTTTCAGTTTGTGATAGACTGATCCACAAACACTATACCGATTAATTTCCTGTAAACTTCAATACACATTTAGTAGATAAGATGTGAAAATGAAGCAAGTCTAATCGTAATACTTAGACTGTACCGTAAGTAAAAATAAGCCGTTGTATCATGATTCACAAGAAGTCTCAGATGTACGCAAAATATTGTAGATCTAAAATCACAGTAGCAAGATCTCAAATCAGAAGTTTAAGAATCTTTTAGATATGAAACCAGGCTCTGTTTTGAACTTAAACTCCTAATCCGCGGTAAATGATACTCAACAAGTGAGTATATAGCGGCCACAAAATCAAGAAAAAACACAGTAATACGTGGTTCACTCTTCACAGTAGATAGTACTCACAAGTGAGTGACAAAATGGACCATGAGTGTAAACAATCACAAATCTATACACATAAGTAATATTCAAAACGTAACGAAGCCAAAGTAGGTTGTCACATGCAAAAGAAAGATATAGAGTCAGCTATCAACAACTAGAAGAAGCCACTGTGTCACAGACGCTCTAAACTCATATCTATATCACATATATTGCAAAGACAAGGCGGCAAACCTTTTATGCAAAGAGTGTTTGAAAGCCGTAAAGATACGAAATCGCACAACCTCTAACTAGCACAAAAGAAGCTATCACTTAACAATATCAAAACACTAGACATATTATCACACAATAGCAGTAGTAATCTCTCAAGAACGCAAGAAAGCTAGAGAGCAAAAATAAGCATAAACCCTAAATGCAGAAATGGAAAGTGAGGCCAATTCAAGCGATGCGATCTATTTATACCATGGGCTAACCGCCTCTCAACCCAGTAAGGGAGCGGTTATTGCATGCCCAATAACAATTAGATTAATCCAATTACCAAGTCTATCTCCCAGTCCAATGGCTTTTGGTTGTAGCCCAACAAGGGCTCAGCCCAATAACAATAATAATAATCAAGGCCCAACAATCATATGAATATTACGATCCACAAAAATTAGCGATATTCTACAGTTTTACCATTGGAATTAATTTGATGAACACAAACAAATCAAACTCGGTTCGTTTGGATCGAATAACAACCGTTGTTATGAGTCACCCCAAAACGCATATATTCAACAAAACGTATTAAATGATGAACATGATATAATGAAGGAGCGCTGTTATTTTTATAATTCTCAACCGTGCGATAAGTTGGATTTGACCATTTGTTATGGTCCTTTTTAGGGTGTACCAACAGTCGTCCGGTTCGTTCAACAAACGAACTTGGTTCTGATTTGTTTTAGATGTGGAAGACGATTAAAAGCTGAAAATAAATAAATGCACAGCGATGTATAGTGAAAACTCCAGGAATTGGGGTGAAAACCACTCGACTAAGAGCAGATTATACCCTTAACCTGTTCACTAATCGAATAATTCATAGTTAATACAGCAGATGCTAAAGAAAATAACAAGGAAAAGAAAGCGGTAAGAATTCCGGCAAGCTAACGGCCTGTTCTTCCGCGTCCAAAGGGTCCTGCTATTTCCGTCGTCTTGCCCTGTATTTATAGAGTTCATAGTGTGTGTAAATCACGCTCCGTAACCACCTCTGACAGGTTTGTTAGAGGTTGTTATCGCGGGATGTAAAACGAGGTTGGGACCGAGGCGTAGTCTGCGTGATCGGGCCCAAAGCATGGTAAACGTGAGAAGACCCAAAGCGTGGAAAACGTGAGTTGTGACCGTTCTGTAACCGTTCGGACCGAACCCAGGTGCGAGCTGGCAGAAAACGTTTTATTTCGTTAAGGGTAACTTCGGTCATCTCGTTGAACATCAGGCCGATCTTTCTTAAGTGTGTAAATGAGTTGTATGAATTCGTTTTTACTATTTGAATCGGCCCAACGGTTGCTGGGCCCCATCCATCACAAGGTACCCGATCCTAAAGTTCTCATCACCATTCCAACCATAGAATTGCCAATCGTTCTATTTCATTAAATATGACAAACACATGCCAATGTCACTCAAGATTTTCCAAACTCGATCGTACTAAACAAGGCACTATGACTAGGACAAGTAAATGAGCTCAACCCAAGATTTGACACGGCCCAATAAGAGTAGTACTAGGATGACATGATGCGGCTCAAGGCAAACATGTTTCATCTAACATGGATTACTATCTACCATGTGGCTCATTCAGAAACACTAAACAAGGAGTAGATAATCATTCAAGTAATAGAACGGTCTTCGCAGTTTGTCGAATTGGGATTGGAGCTTGAAAAGTAGATCGGTCCTTATAGACTCATAGCGAGCTTGACTGTGTCAATAGGACATGCATATCTTAAGGAAACTTAAGACATTTACAATAAATACAAACTCATGGCGGATGTTTTCCAATTTGGTGGGTCTAACTATAATTAGTGTCAATAAATGAGGAAGAATTAAAATATCTTTCGACCTTAGGTGAATCTATAAATATAAAATCGTGAGGGTGAAATAAAGATCTTAAATTTTAATCTAAAGGCTCTCTAAGCTCGGATTTTTTGCCATACATTCATTTTTCTTTGGTTTTGTTGTTTGATCTTTATTAATCTTTTCATTCCAGTGTAATCTTTCGTTCTTGTACTTTATCATTATAGTACAGTCGCAACAACAAAACCTAAAATGCATGTAACAATTGATACATATAAAAATGAATCATAATAAATATCATGTAAAAATTCAGGATTAAATGTACATACAAAATATTATTGTAGCTCAATCTATAATTGAAATGAATCATATTATAAATGTTATATCAATCTAATTACTTATAATATCATTTTCTTATAAATTAGAATAACCAATAGGACAATCTAAATAAACTAGATAATAAGTTAATAAAACAATAAATAAAAGTCTCCAACTACAAAACGTGTTGACTTTTGTTTATAGTATTTGTACACTAAACTGATGTATCATGATGCATGTCGTATATGTCGACAAATATAACATGTGATGTTACGTCCAATGACTCACCATCTTTTATTGTAATAAATTAATAATTGTAATTAAATAATACAATATATAGATTTTATTTTTACCATACTTTGAATACCTATAAAAATTGAAAATTTGTGTATTCATAGAGTAGGGTAGAATTGCCTTTTAATTTCTTAGAATAGGTTTGCTTACAAAGATAATTATGTATATTCGAAAGATTTCTCACGTATCGTTAATTGAAGTACACATGAAAATTCAATGGATTCGTAACACGTAAAATGAAGTTTTTTCGTTCACAAATCTAACGATAATCAACACAATGTTTTAAAAAATATTTATTCTTTTGAAGGTTAGATCGTTTAAAATTATTGATAAAATGTTTAAAACGGTTAATATCAAAGAAAATTTAAATTAAAAAAACATGAAATTAACGTTTAAAAAAATTAATATTTTTTTAAAAAGAAACGATCTACACAATAGTCAAAGTTTTTAGTCGATTGGACAACTATTTTTCAAAAAGGTTAGTTTCATTTTGATTCTTCAACTTATACTTAATTATTTTATATGGATTATTCATATTATCTTTATAATTGAACCATTAATCTTTTGAAATATTGAAATTGTCTATATTGTGTAAATTGAACGTGTATGAATTGATTTATAAGAGAGAATATAAATCATAATTATTGATTTGTTCAAATCTTTTATAATATTATTTTTTTTTTACATTATATTCAAGCAAAAATTGATATGATTATAGAAATTTAATATAATCCATTATATCTATTATTATTTTGAAATGAGATATAACTAAACTATTAGTATGTTATAAAGTTAGTTATTACGTTTAAAAGTTTGATAAAGTAAGAAAATTATTTATTATTGTTATTAATATTAAAATGTTATCACGTATTAAAATTTTAAATAATTGTGTTAAATAATAGAGTGGAAAGTGCAATAAATAATAATACTACTAAATTACTAATACGACTTCTTACTTTTCTCTTCATTTCTAACTTCTAAGCGCTTCTGGTTTTTGTTCGCTTTAAGAACTTGAATACAAAAGCGAAAGGAGACGACAAAATCGAATCTCGTCGGATTCTCCGGTACTCCGCACACGCATGCCTGATTCCGATTCACCGCGGCGGCGATCGGAGGTTTCTTTTTTTAGAAAGGCGGTAGAATAATTGAATTTGAAGAATCACAATCGTTTGGAAATGAGGTGCAAGAAGCACCTCGGCGACCTAACCAGCAATATCGGCGTCTGCGCTTCGTGTCTCCGGGAGCGTCTTTTCTCGGTAATGGTAGCGCAGGAGGAACTGAGGCAGGAACACCGGAGAAAAGATATCAAACAGCAGGACTATCCGTCTTTTCCGCAGTCAATCTCACCGTATGTCTCAGGGACGCAACTCAGCCGCCACCAAAGATTTTTCAGTACTCCTCAGGTACGGGCCACGGCGGCGGAAGTGATTAGGGAGGAGGAGGAAAGAAGGAAGAGCAAAGGAGGAAAACTTTCTCTACTTTTTAAGATTTTTAGATCGAAATCAGATCAGCAAGATCGGATTTCGGGTCGGGTCACAGATCCACCGAATCGCAAACCCCACCGCAATCGCGATCGCGGAATGTCGCCGGTTAGGAATCCCGATGAGGTAGAAAACGGAGTCTCCGCCGGTTACTCATCGGAATCACCACATAGCTTGAGACATACGCCGCGAAGGACGCCAATCGTTACCCGCCGTCGTATCGGGGGCAAAGTTCCGGCTGTCGCCGGCGTGTCTTTCTGCCTGAGTCCTGTAGTCCGACCCAGCCCTAGCCGCCAGTGGAATCATAAAGGTCTACTTCTCCCTGATATGTTCACCGGAGTTGAGTCTAGGACTCCGGCAAGAGGGCGCCTCTCCTCCGCCGCCACATCGTTTTGCAAAAGCCGGTCCCGGAAACTCGCTGATTTTGGGAGAAATATCTAATTACGCAACGACTAATTCTTCCGGCGCAATAATTACAGTTATACCTGTTAACAACCTCTTAACAATGAAGAAAATTAAGTCATTTCAAAAGTTTCCATATTTTGACAAATTTGGTACCTAAATTTTAATTTATCATCCATAATCGCAATACTTTAAATATTTTGACAAAAATAATTTTCAAAATTTTCATATATAACAAATTTGATCCCATATACTAAAACTAATCTCCAAATTTCATGACCAATTTTTCCATAGATATATTTTGATGACTAGATTTACCAAAATTTAAGAGAATTAATTTTCTCAGAAATTGAAAGTTTGTGTTATAGTTTTGCTTTCAAAAACATTGAAAATTAGATTTATCAAAATCAATAAACCTGATACCATATTTATCAAATGATATAAATTTTGGTGAGCTTAAATTTCATTCACCTTTTAAATTTTTATTAAAATAGATTCATATTTCATACCAATTTTTTGGATCAATTTTTTCTCTTTGAAATAGTCACGTCACGTGTAACATATTTTTCATGGGAATTTATTGTCTTTTGAAATAATTATCAAAGTTTCTAAAAATCGGATTAGTTATGATCTTATCATAAATCAAACTCGTACTACATTTTCCAAATAAAATTTAATGCATTTCAACGTTCACTTTATATTATTTGATTTTTTTTATGTTCGGATAGGCTGCAAACAAATGGATCAAACCGAACTTGAGTGTTTTTACAAGGTTCCGTTAAAAATGCACTATATTCGGTTTAAGGTTTTTATTGACTTCAAAAAATAATGCATTGATGATTCGAGTTTGAGTTGGGCTCATATTCGACTTTGAGATTTGAATTTTTTGGAAACTATGTAATATAATATTAGAATATTATTGACTCGTAAATTATATAACAAATTAAAATAATTTGAGGTTCATTTTTTAGGAATTTGATCTCGATACGAGCTCAAATCAATTAAAAACATCGAACTAATATGCAAACCAACAATGATGTCATGATGTAAATGGATTAGCGTGCATTAATCTTGATTATAATTCATATCAAAGTTATATATATTATTTTTAAATTTAGATATATATTTTAAAAAGAATAACATAATAGAGAAATAAAATAAAATAAATATTACAACTGTACAAAAGTTGAAATTGAGATTTTAATTAATTATGAATGTAAAAAACACCAACTATTTTTTTGTCTGGTTGTAAGAAAATGAGAGTAACTACATGACTTGTTGCTCTTAAATTCTCTCCACTGTCGATATTCGATAATTAATCGAGACCGTCCAGAGCCAACTGTTTTTTTGCCGGTTGTATTAAAAAAACAAAGAGGTCGTACATGAATTGCATGTGTTAAAGACAAAGTTAAATTATTTCCACTATCGAAATTATAATTAATCGTGACCGTCAAAAACCAACTGCTTGTTTTAAAAAAATTGAGAGTCGGTTGATTAAATATATATGATACATTCTAGGATTTTAGTGAGATTGCTTATTCAAATTATTAAAATTGAAATGTGTTGAGGTGTTTATGATCTGACTGAGATAATTATCGTGAATTTTTAAATAATAAGATAAAATAATTTTACAATGATTGTGATTTGTATAAAATTATTAATATCACTATATATAACAACAATAAGCATAATCATATTATAATTATTAGAATTAAAGTTAGTTTTAGCAGCGATGATCAAATTTTGATTTTTCAACGATGAACGCAACGTAATTTTGGTTTTTTTGTGTATTAAAAAAATTATGATTTGAATATATCACCATACCGTACGTCATACCGGACGTACCAACGCAATGTTTTCATGACTATCTAATACAATGTTTCATACCAGACGCTATACCGCTGGTACGTCAAATACCGGTCTTGACCTAGTTGGTTTCCGGTTTTTTTGGATACAATCTTAAAAAACTAATTAAATTTTATTTTTAATAAAAATAAAATAATATTTGGTTGTATCGCTCATACTAGTCCACATCGATAAGAAATTCGGGACCAATATGAAAACAATGATCCAATGTAACTTTTTTTAAGGTGAGGCATTGTGGTTTTGTCAATGTTTTCATGTTGTTATAATTGCTATACATATTTGTCAAATTTGATTTTTTTTCTATATTAAAAAAATTAATAATAAATAGTTATAAAGTAGCATGTGAGGTACTTTAATATATCAAATTAATAATGTTTGTCTTCATTATTTTTACACTCAGAATTGAAAAAATTCGGAATGCGACCCTGATATTACCTGGGGATATTTTCGTTATTACAACGACCCGGGAGCTCGTTCGATGTGGCTACATGGTATTTTCGATATTCTCGTGCATTTTCGTCATTCTATAGTTTTGGGGGTATTCTAGTAATCTGGACTTCCCGGGCTCACATATTGGCATTTGACTTAAGTTTCTAGCAGTGTCGGAAATATTCGGAGCCGGACGGGGCCAATGGTATTTTCGTAATTTGGCACCCGAGGAGCGTGCCGGTAAGTTGTGGCGACGTTTTTGTTTGAGTGTTCGATATCTGGAAGCAAGAAATTATTTTACGGGGTTTTTCCGGTATTATTTCATCGCTATCTCCGCTAATTATCGATCGAAGTGAATTTCCGGAGTTCTATTATGGAATGACATTTATTCTAGTTTAATTGAATATTATCTAGTTACTTTGGGTTGAATCCAGTGAAATTGGGCTTCTGGGCCTGAAATTTATTAATTGGGCTGGATTTCTCTATAAATATGAGCCACATGGCACTGAAAATGGATTCAGACTCTTTTGGTACCTCCCAAGGCAAGGCTCTGGCTCAAATTCGCTAAGGCAATCGCGAGACTTCGCTTTTCAATCTCATCCGCGAGTTTTCGCACCAAAACTCGAGGCCACCTTCATCTGTGTTACTGTTCGCGAGATATTGTTGGACCAGTGCCATTCGCGAGTTCTTGTTACATGTCACTGTTCGCGAGATATTGTTAGAACAGTGTCATTCGCAAGTTCTTGTTACCTGTCACTGTTCACGAGATATTGTTGGAACAGTGTCATTCGCAAGTTCTTGTTACCCGTCACTGTTCGCGAGATATTGTTGAAACAGTGTCAGTCGCGAGTTCTTGTCACCTTCTCACTGTTCGCGAGTTCTTGTTCGGAGTTACTGTTCTCGAGTTCTGGTTATCCCTCACTGTTCGCGAGATATTGTTGGAACAGTGCCATTCGCGAGTTTTCGTACGAATACTCGCGACCTCCACCATCACTCGCGAGTTTTCGGCAGTTTCGTCGTAACATAGTGTTTTCGATCGTTTTTCGAGACGTTTCCATCTTGATTATTGTTGTCACATCATTGTACTTGTATTTGTTGAATATCATAGTGAAAACCAAGGTAGAGCTTTGTTCTCCCGAGGACGTAAGCTCACGCATTGTGGGCCCAACCTCGTATATCGCTCGTGTCCTCACAACAATTGAATTTCGAGTAATTAAAAATTGACTGATCAAAAAACAAACACCTAAAATATTTTAAGACTAGATCAGACTCTAAAACTTGTTATGTGAGGTACTGAAAAATGTTGGATATTTGAACTAATATATCAGTTTTAACAAGGAATTAAACTACTTAAGTTTCAAGTTGAAAAACAGTAAAAGAAAACTCTATTTCAAGTGGTATCCGATCAATATTATTATCTTAGAATCGATCGTATCGACAATCCACTATTAGACCTACAATTTCAATTAACACAAAAGAAATTTAGTAATGTTCACAAAAATTAGAACACCACTAACAGCAAGCACGAAAATAATGCGATACAGTAAACACTCAATTAACTGTAAACCATAGAGAGAGCAAAGAACACAAGGAGCAAGACGAAACGGCAAAACGCTATATGGTTCAGAGCACAGTGAAGAAACCCCAACATTTATGTACGTCATTACTTTTACACGTGAGCAGCCCAAAGTTAAAGTCTAGAGGAACATAACAGACTCCAATATGAGCTCAACCCATTATGATTATCATCAGCCCAATCGACATGTATCAAAATTATTTTATTCAACATTCTCTCCCTTAATATTTTTCGATTCGTAATTTGTATCTGTAACACCCGAGATTTACTTCCCAAACGGGCTTCGATCTCACTCACACTTAAGAGGGCGATGGACTCCCCCTTAATTTGAAAATAGATAATAAGAGAGAGATGAACAATCACAAGACATGTCTAATTCTAGGTAGAGATTTCTATCCGTGAATCCAGATGCGTATGCTCCTCGAATGGGAGTACGCCAGGCCCCGAGAATAAAGACGATTAGTACTAAAATGCACATATGCCACTTAAGATATACATCACACGATGGAGACAGTCATGCAATTACTTTATTTAGTGCACCATTTTACACAAAGCAGTAACATACATGCTTCAACACAGTTCAGTAGCACAAGCAATGTTAACAACAACATTTAATCGCAATCAGAGATGAGAACAACAAACAAGCACAAAAATTAAGGATACAACATTAAGCCAAGATCAGATCGTAATGCTGAAAATTGGGTAAAATCAAGCGGTTTAGTAAAATATCGGCAATTCGCTCTTGAGACGGCACAAAAGTTACACTAATGGTTTTATTTTCAACAAAGTTTTTTACAAAATGATACCTAATTTCGATATGTTTACTTTTAGAATGGTATACCGGGTTTTTTGCAAGATTAATTGCACTATTATTATCACAAAATATAGGCACAGTCTCAATATGCAGATTATAATCTGATAATTGTGATTTAATCCATAGAATTTGTGTGCAACTATTTGATAATGCCACATACTTGGCCTCAGTTGAGAACAAAGCTAACATTTTTTTTTGCAAAACCATGATACCAAACATGCCCCTAGAAAGTGACACAACCCACTTGTACTCTTTTATCTAGTTTATATCCGTCAAAATCGGCATCCGAAAATGCAGAAATAGTGAGTTTATCAAATTTTGGATAAAACAATCCAATATTTGCAATTCCTAGTAGATATCTAAAAATTCGTTTTACAGCTTTTAAGTGGGAAAGTTTCGGGTCAGATTGGAAACTAGCATACTTGCAAACACTAAACATTATATCGGGTCTAGAATAAGTCACATAAAGTAAGGAACATATCATGCTCATATATAATGTCTCACTAACCGATTCCTCATTTTCATCTAAGTTCATTTGCATAGGTGTCTTCATGGATTTAGCATTTACAATATTATATTTTTTCAAAAGTTCTTTTATTTACTTTGATTGACAAATAAAAGTATCATTTTCTAATTGTTTAATTTGCATGTCCAAACAAAATGATAATTCACCAGTCACCCATTTTAAACCATATAAGACTTTGTTTAATTTTAAACGATTTTAAACCCGCGGGTTGTTTCACATAAACAGTTTCAGCAATCACCATTCAAAAAAACTGATTTAACATCCATTTGATACAGTTTAAAACATTTAAAAACAGAAAAAGCAATCAACATTCGAATAGATTCAATCGTAGCTACCACGGAAAAAGTTTCACCATAATCTATCACTTCTTATTTGCAATATTCTTAGGCTACTAACCTAGCTTTATTCTTAATTACATTTACATGTTCATCTAGTTTATTCTTAAAAATTCATTTTGTACCTATTACATTTTGATTTTTGTGGGGAGGGACTACTTCCCAAACTCTATTTTTCTTAAATTGTAACAATTCAGTTTGCATTGCATCTATCCAACTTGAATTATTTAAAGCATCATTGACATTTTTAGATTCATTCAATGAAATAAAAACATTTAATTTACAGAATACATTAAATGAGCTTCTAGTTCTTATTGGATCCCTTTTATCACCTAAAATATTTTGTTCATTAAAACATTTTGGCATATTTGGGATATAGGATGGTCTGCTAGGGTTTGCGGATTCTTATTCTACCTATGGATCTAGGTCTTCTAGTGTCTTATCTTCAAGTGGATTTTCAAATTAATTATGTGATTCTTCTTCATCTTCATTTTCCTTTTCAGATTCTGATTTTAATGATCTTGGGGTAGCTACGGTCGGTACTAGTCTTTCGGGTGTTTCAATTGAGTTTTGAAAGAATTTTACATGTATAGATTCACTTACAATTTTTGTATACCTAAAATAGACTCTAAATGTTTTTCTAGTGGAAGAGTATCCTACAAAAATGGTTTCTTAACTTTTACTATCAAACTTTCCTAAGTGTTCCTTATTGTTTTTATGAAAAAAATATTTACAACCAAATATCTGAAAGTAGTTCACATTTGGTGTTTTCTTAAAAAACAGTTCATAAGATTTTCTTTTCAGAATTTTCCTAATTGTGATTCTATTAATAATAAGGCAGGCTGTATTTACGGCCTCTGTCCAAATGGTTTTAGGTATTTTGTGCTCAACTAACATAGACATAATCATTTCTTGTAATGTTCTATTCTTTCTTTCCATTCTATCGTTTTTTTCGGGTGTCCTAGGGTTGGTAAAATTCTGATCTATATTATATTCTAGACATAAAGACGTAAATTATAGGATATTAAATTCATCACCATTGTCACTCCTAAGGTACTTAATTTTCAGATTTGCTTTGTTTTCAATAAACCTTTTAAAATCTTTAAACACAACGTTTCAGATTTTTTTTAAAAAAAGAAAACTCATGCATATCTAGAATAATCATCAACTATTACAAAACACCAAGATTTTCCATTTAGATTACAAGGTTTAATTTCCCCAAAGAGATCCATATATAATTTTCTATTATCCTAGAAGAGTTGATAGCATTCAAAGGTTTAAAAGATGTCCTAATTTGTTTTGCTCTAACACACACCTCACAGACGTGAACACGACTGTTACTAACAGAACTTAACTTCTTACTGGTTGTTCCTTTCAGATTTTGTGTAGATTTAAAGACGAGAGACATGTAACTCAAAGATCTGTCAGTAAACGTTATGTAAAAGTGATATAAGTTTTACCATAAATGTTTGTAGTGTTGTTTCAACAATCTAGGTCATAGACTCAAACTAGAGGTTTAAGTCTGCGTTTACCACACATTAATGAAGCTCTTACAATCCAAGTTCAATTCGTGAACAACATCTACTAAGATTTCGTCAAGAACGTAGTCAAGAGTTTAGAGGATACAGTCAACATTCAAGATCTCAGAGATCGTTCAAGTTCAATAAGCGCAGTATTAGGCACAAGTTCAAGTTCAACACATTCAAGTTCAACACTCAAGAACGTGTTGACTTGTGTTCAAGTCAACACGTGAACAAGCCGATATCTGGTATTGGCCTCACAATAACAATATTAGGCACAAAATCACTGGAAGCACTACCCTCTCACAAGAAGAGAGTGTTCGTAAGCACAGATCACACAAAACGCAGAGAGAGCAAAGAACGCAAGGTGCAAGATGAAACGACACAACACAATAGGGTTCAGATCAAAGTGAAGAAACTCCAACATTTATAGACGGACTGCACCATCTTACTGTTACACATGGGCAGCTCAAAGTTAAAGTCCAGCTGAACATAACAGGCTACAATATGGGCTAAGCCCATTAAGATTTTCATCAACCCAATCAACCTGTATTAGAATTATTCCATTCAACAAAAAATATCGAGATTATCCGGTATTTGACGTACTGATCAGTAGAAAAACATGAGTTTTCGTTCATCGTTTAAAATTGTTGTGCATGTGCCTCAACTAGTATAATATTTTCAAAATCTGCAAAAAATAAAAGCAAAATTGCGGTATGTTTACCGCTAAAATAAAGTTTCTCCACGGTGCTAAAACCATTTGTGGTACCACCGTGATTTAATAATCAATTATTTTATCCTTACTTCACATAACTAATATATGATTATCTTTATTTCTATATATAAGACTATATTAATATTTTACGTTTTAGCTATATTTATACCTTTATTTTACAAAACACACGAATATTCGAACCTTTTTTCAAATATCTGAACTGAAAATATTTCAAGAGGTCGGATAAGGTTTCTGATATTTATTCATATATTATATTATATACATTTAGAATTTGTGTATATTATATTATTCTATTATTTTTAAAATTTTGGAATATCAAATATTTTTTCTTTGTCTTATTATTTATTTCATTAATCACTTTTATTTGTTTATTCATTTTTGTCAATTAAACAAATATAATATAACATATTTGTTTAATTTATTATATTATATTTTTAAAATCACTTAACGATTAACTTAGACGACTCACCTCACCACACTAAATCACCCCCTCGTGATATCCAATTTTTTAATAGGTATTTACAATTATCTAGATCCGCAACCCACCAACGACACATCCTCTGTCCATGATGTGCTCCGGTTTACTCCTGGTCCAAACCATAATTTTTAATTGTATACTTTAATATTGAAAAAACGAAAAAATCAAAATTTATATAATAAAGATAAATATTAATATTAATATTTATAAACTAAGATTAACTACATATCAATAATATCAAGTAACTGAAAAGTAATTATCATTATCTTTAGTACAATTAAAATAACATCTAAAAACTCAAAATAACATCATATATATTCAATTAGTTATTTCTCACTTATATATATTAATTGATGTCTTCATACAATATCATCATCAAACATATTGTTTCAATAATTACTTAATTGATAAAAATGAAAAATTACAATAAAATATGATTTTAATATTATTCATTTTTTTATCATGTTTTAGGTTAGGGCTTCTTCATACCCCCAACCGACATACAGAATACCGGCCTCAATAAGTTTACCACCAACCCGAACCAGACCCACTTACCTAGACTCATATTTATATAATCGGATCTAATTAATATTAAAGGGCCTGACCATAATTATTCTGGGCCTAGCCCAAATGAATTCTTCCATATTCATACAACACCGAAATTATTTGCCTTTTGCTTAGTACAAATCAATATTTTGAAATTGAGCAAAACAATATTAATTTAATTTAATACTGCAACTGGTTAAAACTACTATTTAATTTAAAAATAATAGTTTGTATTTAAATATATAATTTAATATATTAATATGGTTAATTTGCTATTTCATTTAATTTAATTATAAAAATTCGGTATTTACCCGTCGGTAGTTAAATTTTATTTTTCGGTATTTGAGATTTGAAATTCGGTAAGATTCGTTCGATATTTACCAAATGAACACCCTTAACGGTGTGTCACGTTAGGCTATCCTTGCAATTAGTATTTATTAAAACAAATTATTAATTTAAAAATTTCAATAATACAAAGTTACAAACTCTATTGTCCATTTGTACATTATAATACTCGAACATAGATGATACAACAATTTTAATATTTATACTTTGAGATGTGCTATAGAAAATAAATGGATCCATAATATATGCAAATTGAAAAGCAAGATTTAATCATAAAATGATGTAGCAATGTATTATAAATATTTAACATATATAAATTCACAAAAATTGTTGTGTGTATATCCATAACAAAGATAGTCATATCAACCATATACATTCGAATTAATTTAAATACATACAATAATAAATTAAATCATTAAAGGAAAATAGAGCTTAAAAAATACATTTTCATTAGATAACATAATTGAGTTCGATAAAAGAGGACGTCTAATTCAAGATAGTCTAACTCGATTCACCGTGTCAATCAACGTATTATTGAACCCTAAATAACATTCTCGTAATTGAGAAATTTGATCGCCTTGCCACATGCTTTAGCCAATCACGAATTGATTATTTATAGTTTAATAATCTACCCTCGGTTGACTATGAATACTACACTTTGACAATCTATAAATCGACATCGAAATTAAAGTCATTGGTAGCAAAATCCAAACCATGTTTAAAATCATTAATATTTTACTAGAATTCCTAAATAAGTAATATTTAAAATTGTGTAAAGACGATGCCACATAGCTTGTAAATTGCATGCAAAGTCGTCGAAGTTTCAAAACCGTTTAAGAATTACTCTCTAGTGAATAATAGTGATTTTCATCTTTTTTTCATGAGTATTTTGATAATTTATGTGTTATTTTTAAAATTTTAAAAACATAATTATTACATCTTTTCAATATTAAAGAGTCAAATATAATTATGAAGCATTTAAAATATTATTCAGAGTTTGTATTAAATATAAACCATTTTAAAAGTTCGATTATCAATCAATAATTTTTAAACTTTAAGAGTGTATTGTTTACAATTTTAAAAAGTTGTAAGAATAATAGAAAATATTATCAATTTTATGAATTTTGTATACAATTTATAAACTTTAGAGACACCGGTTTAACACTATTTAAAAGTTAGGGTAGAATGAACACCAATCATTTAAAATGATAAATAACACTTATTTGATAATATTTGTATAAGCTTTTTTTAAAGAATTACAAATTACACGTCATCTGCAATCATTCCTTCGAGCCCAATAATTGAGGAGGAGGCTCTTATCTCTATATCCGATGTATGCCTGTTAGCTGATCACAGCCGTCAATTTCTTCAAATAAGATTTGATTAAAAATCAATTATTATATTATGTAGTTTTTAAATCAATTATTAAATTATGTAGTATTTCAGGTTTTCTAAATTTAAAATTTATATTATTTCTCAAATTCAATATTATATTGGGTTTGTTTGATACCGTGATCAAAACAACGGTGAGATGCGGTGAGATGTTCAAATCGTAATTTTTTTATTGCACACAAAACACAAGCTTAATTACGATGTGATAATCGTTAAAAAATCACGATATCATCACAGCTGTTAAAACCAGCTGTGGCCTTATCGTAATTTTGGAAAAGATTTATTTTCCCTTATTTCTATTAATTATAATATAATTATATTTATATATATATACATGAGTATATTGGTATTTTTAGATAATTCACTATTATAATACCACAATTTTTCCAAACATATTTAAAAATTCATCATATCTCATCACAACTCACCACACCGTAATTTTAAAAAGCTGAACCAAGCAAACTCATTATGATTTAGTGAGTGGTGATTACCTTATTATAACATTTGAAATGAATGTTATTTATTTAAAATTTTCAAAATCTTAAAAGTTAAATATGAACTTTATATAATTAGCTATTGTTTGTGATATCGAAATATTATATACATTATGCAGATATTAGAGGTCATTTTATCTATAATATCAAATTTGAAATTAATATTACGATACTTGATTCGTTATGTTTTTATAAAATAAATTTTATTCCAAGTTATTATAGTTTTCTAGATTTGTAATTTACAATATTCATTTAGTGTCAAATTTGGATCATATAAACTAAGTTACTTTAATTATTTCAATATTTAATGTCATGCTTAGATATATTTAACCCTAGTTAATTATCTATCTTAAGATACCTATTTTTTATTTTAGATTTTTAAATTCTTAAACGCTATAAATTAAATACATAAATCTATGAATTTGGGTATTGTACAAGAAATTATGAATTAGTAAAAAACAAGTTACACAAATTTAAATTATTAAATATGAATTTAATCTTATGATAATAAATAGAAATCGAATATAAAAAAATTAGAGATAATATTGAGGAACAAAACTATCTATATCAATAAAACGGGTTAATTAATTTTTTAAAAAATATTTGAGATACTTTATTGGTCCACGTGTCATAGATGGATGCAGGTGGGAAATGGGCAATACTGGACATCGCCCTAATCTTATGTCCTAAAACTCGAACAGGTGAGTTTACCATTTTCCAACTATTTGAGTCGATATCGAATCGATTTTAACTATTTTTTTGTGTTTTAAAATATTTGAAATGTGTTTATAATATATTATTCGTTTTTCTTCCAAAGCTTTTATCTCATAATTATTAATAATAACAATAAATATCAAATCATTTTCAAAATATAAAAAGTAATTCAATAAAAAAATATAATATGTTATAATATACGATGGTTAAGAATAGTGGATTTAATAGTGTTTTTAATTTAATATTTTAATAAATATTAGTTTAAATTATATTATTTTTAAAAAATAAAATAACTAATAAATGGCAATATGGGGTATCGAAATAACTTTTAAATTAATAAGAAGTTATTAAATTAATATCGAAATAAACTTTTTAATGAAGGTAATGAAGAGCTTGTGAACAATCAAACTAATATTACAATGGACACACTTAGAGATAAAATCACCGAAGAGATCTAGAGAGTGTACTGATATTCTTCTAAACCATTAAGACCACATTGAAATTTAAATATGTTAATTCAGTTTAATATGAGCTTGATGTATTTCTAATTAAATAAATCTTCTTTTCTATAACTGTAAGGGCAAAATAATACTTTAATATTCATAATGCATTTTCATAATAATTTTCTACAGAACACTATTCTTAATTCATTATAGATTATTTATTTGTAGAACACTTAAATAAATTTACATTCTATAAATATAAAATACATTTACATTTTTATAATACATGTATAACACACCCAAACTCAGAATTTTTTATACCAATTCTCATTCAAATCGAATGAACCCACCAAAATAGATTCAATTTTAGAATATAGCCGCCTAACCTAACCCTCCGAGGCGGGATCTTCCTAATTTTTTTGTCTCTGGTAGTTGTGGGTCCAGTCCTAAGCGGATCCGATGTGGCGTGATTCGTAAAATGACAAAAAGTGGGGACTGAAATGTAATAATTAATTTTAGTTCTCCACTCTTCGCCAACGGAATATATACAAACAGCCACTGGCTTTTTGGGTCCACGGGTCCACACCGCACCGGAAAGGAGACCGCTTTTCTCGTCTATTTAAACCTCGCGTATCCAATTCATCAAATACCTCCTCAGCCTCTTACAAGTTACAACCGCCGTTTCCGTCGCAGTGATTCCCTCTCAAAAGCATGAGAACCGCCGCTACTTTTATCTCCGGCCGTAAATTGAAACTCAGCCAGCCTCATTTTCTCGATACCTGCTTTCTTTGCCACAAATCGCTCGGTCGGTAAAGCGATATCTTCATGTACAGGTGAGACAGACTCCGCCGCAGTAATTTTGTTCTGATTATTGAATTTTCCGTTGATTTTGTAGAGGAAACACGCCTTTTTGTAGCCAGGAGTGCAGACAATTACAGATCGACATCGATGAAGCCGGTGAGAATAAATGGCGGTTATCGGCGTCGAGAGCGAATAAACGTCAATCATCTGATACTTCCGGTCAATCAGACGGCAAGAAATCCGTGAGAACAGAAACCCTTGTTGTGGCCTAAAACACCTGATCACATCACAAACTCCCGTGTACTTATAATTGTTTTTTTAATATAAAATGTAATTTTGATTTTAATTATATGGATTCTTGTTTTAAAATAGTTGGTATAATATTTTATAGAAAAATAAATAATAATATTAAAAAATAAAAAGAAAAAAAAATTTTGAAATATATTTTATTTACAAAAATTCTAATTAAATTTTTCATATGTGTACTTAGATAACATAAAAAAAGTTCAATAAAACAAATGTACACTTGATTTTGACAATTAAACAACTAGAGTTTTAGGTATAAATATATTACTACTAAAATAATGAAGACATATTATTGGAAATAAAAGAAAAAATATTGAAGACATATATACCATATTAATCTAGAAAATATTCTCTCAAACAAATATCTAGAAAAAAACTGTTATCTAACAAAGAAATGAACAACTAAAAATCGCATAAAATGTTTTTTTACCTTGTAAAAATCCACCAAAACAAAAATTAGGAAGATCAAAATCGTTATTTTGGTAAAGACAACTCACATTAATTGTTTTTCCTTGGATAATCGTGAGTTCACAGAAAATAAACGAAGATGAAGAAATGTAAGTTCGGGCTATGCAATTCATCTTTAATCTAATTTAAAAGAGAACCGGTTTGGTAGCCAGATTTTGAGAAAAAAAAACAGTTCGACCCGATTTTCTCGTGACCAAATCGGTTTTTAAAATACTTGGTTAATCAATTCGAATCGAACTAGTATTGTGACCGATGTCCAATCGGTTCACCCCGGTTTTTAAAACCATGATATGGATATAGTCCTTGTAATTGTGTATAATGACTTTGTGTGTGAAATGAAAGTTAACAGAAATTAGTATAGCCTAATGTATACGAGTGTCTACTATACTTTAAAAAATTTGATAAATTAATTGTAGTATAATCAACTAATTCTTATATATTGTACTTTTCATATGTTTTCTTACATGGGACATTTTGTCCATGTAAGTTGTAGCGAAGTTTTCTATGTTACGATTTTTTGTATAACCCATGCACCTTCCGATAATTAGAATTGATGTTTATTGTTCCGGCTCTCATTTTCCTCAATACCATATAGAAATTCGCAGAAGAGTGTCGTTTAAGTCCAACATATAAGAGTGGTCTTATATATTGTGTTTTTTATATCTTTTTATAATATGAGACATTTTGTTAGTATATTTCAACAAAGTTTAAGACAAATTCATAAGTGTCTCATGAATACCAATTGGGTAGCCTCAGTTCGTTCGATTATATCGACGATTGATTCTTTTTCGAATATATTGAATCAAATGTGTCGATATCAATCATATTTGTGAGTTGATAATATTGTTCTATTTGGTAACTATATCCAATTAATGTGCGTCGGGTCCGTGTCCCCTTTTTTCTTGGGTTTTGTGAAATGATGAAATTTTTTTGAAGTAACAATGCAGACACTGTTAGTGCAAAAAATATTAGAACAACAAATATAACACTTATTGACATTTTTTTATAAGATCAGTTTCTATAAATGAGATGTGAAATCAAATGGGATAGAACAACAATGATCTTTCCGCCCGTTCACATACGGAAACCTTGTTACGACTTATCCTTCCTCTTAATGATAATGCTCAATGGACTTCAAGGCATAGACATCATGGTCGACCATGACAAAGGTAGTTTGATCAACCATGACAATGACATCATGGTCGAGAGAAGTGTCGACCATGCTAGAAACTTCATGGTCGACCAAACCAAAGACATCATGGTCAACCATGGCACAAAAGCAAGACCTATTTGTGAAGTTGACCGAGAGTAGTTAGATAAATTATATATATATATCTCTCGTTGCTAGACTGAG
>RWGZ01001056.1:254756-292066 GCA_009725065.1 Utricularia reniformis | reverse complement strand
AAAAATTTAAGCGGAGCCCGGTTTCCGTTTTTACAGAAACCGGGCTCCATGAAAAAAAAAATTAATTAAAATCCAGCCCGGTTTTCGTTTGTTTTTTTTTTATTTTTATTTAAAAAAAAAAAATTAAAAAGCGTAGCCCGGTTTCCGTTTAACAGAAACCGGGCTACGCTTTAAAAAATAAAAAAAAAAAGGGTAGCCCGGTTTCTTCTGTTACAGAAATCGGGCTACTCACACGTCCTTCACTGCTATTTTGTTGATATGATCGTTATCAGTGATATTTTTTTTAAAAAAAATATTTCAGTAATATTTCGTAATTTTAGGCATCTGACTATGACATGTGCATCAAAAAACTCAGTTTATTTCTGCCTGTCAGCCGATAACAGCCGTCAATTCCTTCAAATAAAATTTTGCTAAAAAATTAATTATTATATTATGTAGTTTTTAATCAATTATTAAATTATGCAGTTTTTTAAAGTTTTCTAAATTTAAAATTTATCTTATTTGTCAAATTCAATCTTATATTATGATTTGGTGATATCTTATTATAACGCACGTTCTGCAAATTTAATATTAGTTTAATTTTGGATATTGTGAAAGACATATAGATGCACAAATTAACCATTTGAAATAAATGACATATATTTAAAAATTTTAAAAACTTAAAAATTTTAAATATGAACTTTATATAATTAGCTATTTTTTGTGATATGGAAATATTATATTCATTATGCATTTATTAGAGGTCATTATATCTATAATATCAAATTTGACATTAATATTATGCTGCGATACTTGTTCGCAATGTTTTTATAAAATAAATTTTATTCCAATTTCCAAGTTACTGTAGTTAAGAAATGGTATTTAATGTTTTCAAAATTTGTATGATTTGAAAAATTTAGTCTCAAAAGTTTTAAAATTTTGGCTAATTTTGTTAAATTTATAGAGTCGAGTCAATTTACGTGGAGAGTTTATTCGGATACAACGTATAAGAGGGAGGAAACCACATTGTAAAAGACTTGAACAAGTCATTTAATATGGTCAACATTCTCTCTTATAAATCAATCAATCACACTTTTATTTTCTAATGTATGATGGATGTGGACATAGTAAATGACTTGTTCAAGTCATTTATTGTGTGGTCTGCTCTATTTTATACGTTGTATCCGAGTACACTTCCCCAAATTGACCCAACTCTATAAATTTAACATGATATTGGAGAGAGTTCGAAAAATCCTGAATGACATTGCCGGAGGTTAGTCCGGTTTAATGAAATTGATAGGTTGGTAATACACCGATTTGAATTGTCAAGTCCGACTTGACATGTGGTTGGACTTGAAGGGACTAAACTGTACATTAACAGTGTCAGAAACAGTGTCAGCCCAATTTGTCATTGAATCAATCTAAATCACCGATATAGCAGTGATGGACGGGTGTAACGACATAAGTTAAATGCAGCTCGCTTTCTATAGTTATAGAAACCGAGCTGTAATTTTTTTTTTATATTTAAATGTAGCACTGTTTCCTTTATTGCAAAAACCGGAATACATTTAAAAATTTAAAAAAACTACACGTCATGCATAATTGTGTGGCTGAAAATATGTGGTTGTAATTTTTGATTGGGCAATATGTCGGTATTATACTTTCTATAAATAACCAGTATGTTTATTTCTCATTCACTAACAATTTTTGATCTTATATTTTGTTGAGTTTTTATTATATCTTAGTGAGTTTTTTATTTTTAAACGAATGGATCAAACGATTGGAAGTTTTAATTCTTCATGGGGATTTTTT
The DNA here is from genome assembly GCA_009725065.1 of Utricularia reniformis. NCBI lineage: Eukaryota > Viridiplantae > Streptophyta > Magnoliopsida > Lamiales > Lentibulariaceae > Utricularia > Utricularia reniformis. The sequence continues at coordinate 290,275 of RWGZ01001056.1, read as the reverse complement.
CCCGATTAGGCCGAAGGTGAGGAGCATTCTTACAGAAGACAAAATTCAACTCATCCCGATAAGTAAAATGTTTAAATATTTGAAATGTTTATTGTTTAACATTTTATATTAAATATAGGTATAAATTTTGAATTGAACGTTCCATACAATCCACAAACGGAAGATATAACATTTACTGAATATGGAGAAAGTAGTCGATATAACTCCAATGTTTGCGAGTTGGTTTGGAATACTAATTATGATTGCGAGCGTCGGGATACAAATATGATCCATCAAACACCTACAATGAGTAAACATTGAATAATTGATAGATTAATTATTTATTAAATACTGCATTTACATTTTTGTAACATTTTTATTTAAAAATTTGAGAATATTCATACTATATAGGTTTATATTGTTTAACGTTACAAATTTTAAGTTATTAATTTTTTAAAAATTTGAATTTGAATATTTTGAAATTGAAATATTTTTAACGTGGTTAAAAATTTAACTTTGAATAATTAATTAGATTTTTTTTTGTTAATTTATTAATGTATTTATATTTTTAACAATTTTATAAATATTAATTTAATTTATTTATTTTTGAATATGCATATTATTTTGCATATTATTTTTTAAATATTATTTTTTTATAAAATAATATGCATATTATTTTGCATATTTATTTTGCATATTATTTTGAATATGCATATTATTTTTGCATATTGGAAAAATGTTCTTGTAGTCGTAGTTTAAAATATTTTTTAATTAAATTTTCTTCATATTGTTAATTTTGTCATAGGTACGCATGATGACAACAAATGTTTCTGAGTGTATAAATGTTATATTCAATTATGCAAATCATATTTCGAGAGGTACTCCCATGAGGCTATAGACCTTCGTGCACGCGATTCACTTGGTCCGAGAAAGCAATAACAATCTTCAACAATGCTAAAAAAGATGGTGTTGGCTTCTGCGCCGAGAAGTACGATAGACGTAGAATGATAGCTTCGATTACGTCACGTGGACATAGCATTGATGATGTCACCACTCACATTGTGGACATCTCTGCAATGGAATGTTCATGTGGGACGTGGACAATATTACGGATCTCTTGTTCTCATGCACAAGTGGTATATTTTCTAAAGTTACACTTATATTTGGATTAAATTATCATATCAAACTAATTTAGTCTTTTTGTAGGCGTGTATCATTTTTAATAGAGACTTAAGTGACTATGTGGATCAAACATATACAATTGACATTATTGAAAATACATACATGTCGCAATTTAATCCGACTCATGACCCAGTTTTCTGGGAGCCAGCTCCATTCCCGTTATATGTAGATGAAGGTCGGCGACGGCGTCGTCGATGTGGGCGACAACGAACAACTCGTTTCCCGAGTGAAATGGATCGAGGGCAACGACGACCCCTAGCGTCATCCCAGAGAGCCTCTACAAGTGGACAATGACGACATAGTCCTTTTAGGCATGTTAATGAGACTAGAGTTGCTTACCATGGAACAGAAATCGAACAACCGCAACAACCTCGTCGATATGTCTAGAATAGAATGATACAAAACTTTTTTCCACACAGAAATTCTCATTCGTGACGTAGTATAATACAAATTTCATTGTTTCTTCTTATAAACATTAACTAAATAAAAATTTAAACATTAAATAAATAAAATTTCAAACATTAATAAATAAGTGGGATGACAAAATTCAAACATTAAATAAATAAAATTCAAACACTTATAAATAGGGATGTGATAAATAATTATATGATAATTCCCCTATTTCTTCTTTCACTTGACGCAAAATTTCAATATCGTTGCTTGGCATTGAGACGATATTAAACGTAGATGTCGACCCCTGTCCCCCATGAACACGTGGGGTGGAAGTGCGGCGTCGCCTTGCTGTAGAGGTCGAAGGCTTCGACTTGCCCAATTCATTCTGCAAATCGGCAACGAGTTTTTCAAGATCATCGATCCTTTTTTTACATCCAATCGATTTCCTGGCCAATCCTTTCATCGTCAATACCCTAAGATCTATTGAATTGAGCCTACAACGTACAATATCAAAAGTTTATTATATGCACTTTATTAATAAAATACTTAAAAGCTACCTTTAACAATTCATTTTCGTTCCGTTGCAGTTCCAACTGTGTAGTTAACTCATCATTGCAAACTACACTTTCTGCTAACTGGCTTTTTAACTTCTGATTGTCTTCCTTCAACTCATCAATATCCACTCGCATAGCATCTATCATTACATCAGCATTTCCGAGTATTTCTAGTAGTCGGTGGATCTCAGCACCACGTGAATCAGAATCATCAGGCATTGAGAATTCTCATTCTGGCCAATCAGGTAGCGATGCTAGAGTATATGTATCAGGCTGGTGTGATTGGCAAACATTATGACCCACAGCTGCAACTTCAAATTGTCTAGCCTCCCATCGATTTTCACGTGGATTTGCATGCCAGAAATGTGCAGATGCATTATACAATCGCCGAGTACCTTTAAAAAGTTGAAACAATAAACATTTAATTGAAAATTAACCAAAATATAAAATATTATTAACTCTTTGTAAAATCGGATGCATAGTCACATCTTCAACTCTATAACTCTTCATCCCGATCTGTACTTGAAGTGATAATTTCTCAGTTTTGGAGAGGAGATGAACTCCTTTAGGTTTCCCTACCACTGGAACGCGCTGCAGTAGTGCCGGGAACCCTCAAACCTCATTCGGTGGAGGCGTCACCCAAACAAAGTTTTCGTACCATTTTTCGAGAGTGTTTCGGAACTTGGTCATGAACTTCACCTTACCGGTGAAGTCTATCAGCATAATCATGGCAATGCTTTAGGGGGCTACAACACTGAGTGGTAGATTCACACACTGCAGTAAATCTTCAATAAAGCCGTGAATCGGAAAACGAAGACCACAGTGAAAATGTTCCACCGCAACACTGATCGATTTAGCTCCAACTCGTGGCGGTGGAAAGTCAGATATCATTTCTCCATTGACTGCGTTTGTAATGATGTATTCATCGGGAACTTTGTATTTTATTCTAAGATGATGAAAATAATCTGTCATTTACCTGAAAAAATTAACAACCGAATTTAATAAGCATATTATTATAAACTAGTTAGTATATAAAAATACACTAATAAAAATACAAATACTCATGAAAGAAAATAAAATTGTAAATTTTTTTATTTTCTAAATTAAATCAATGATAATCTATATATTACTAATATATATCCATATTAAATCTAAGATAATCTAACAAATATTGAAGTTTTAATATGCACATGAAAAAAAAACTAAATACTACATTTTAAAAAATATTCAAATTAAAAATTATAAGATTGAATAAGGAAATAAAACTTATAAGGAAATTAAAATTAGAATTATCTCCTCAAATTTGAATTAGATAATTTTAGGAAAATTAACTATGTATCCAATTTTTTGCAAATAAGTAACAAATTATCCATAAATTTAGGAAAAAATTAATTAAAAAGTGAATAACAATTACATCTAATTCGCTACCGAAAAATTTAAAACATTCTTATCGCTATCCCAATAAATTTCTATTCAGAATCAATTTAATCCAAACTTTTGGTAGCAATTGGATCATAATCATAACTTCAAAATCGTAAACCTAGATATGTTGAACTATGCCGAAATCGAAAATGGAAAAACTCACTTTTCAAACTTCGTAAATAAACCCTAATGGGCAATTTCGGTGCCAAATCGGTGCCAAAATACCCACAAAAATCGCCAATTTGTAACAAGTATGAGTATCAAAACCAAAATAATTGTAAATTACCTTGGATTGAAGGCAAGAAAACGTGAAAAATGCAAAATCGCGAGGAACAAACTTTTGTTAGAAAATTCAGTGGAGATCGAAAAGGAACACTGCAATTGAAAATTAAATCGTCAAAATTGAACAAGAATGATGCCCAAAACAAGCATAATTGTAAGATACATTTGATTTAGGGCAACAACAACGCACAAAAAGGAATTATCGAGAAGAAGAACCGAGGGAATGTTAAGAAAATGAAACCAGAGGCGGTTTATTTATAAAACATAGTCCGGTTTCTGTTATTGCAGAAACCGGGCTATGTTTTACATTTGTAAAAAAATAAAACAATACCCCAGTTTATTAAAAACAATAGTCCGATTTCTGAAATAACAGAAACCGGGCTATGTTTAAAAAAAAAAAAAAAGAGTAACGCGGTTTCCGATGTAACAGAAATCGGGCTACTCACACGTCAATCGCTGTTATTTTGTTGAAATGACGGGAATAAGTGTTATTAATGAAATAAAAAAAAATCAGTGACTTATAATTGATTTAACTTTCTGACATTGATACGCGCTTTAGAAACTTCTGACTTGAGGGGGGTGTGTTGAAATTGTGATTATTGTCCAAATTGGAAAATGAAAATAGATTGAATTGATTTATAAGATGGAAAGTGGACCATAGTAAATGACTTGTTTAAATCTTTTTCAATGTGATCTATCTCTTTTATATATTATATCCGAGCACATTCCCTACATAAATTGATCCGATTCTAGAAATTTAACAAATTTGGTATTCAAAGATTTTTGAAGGTAAACCTAATATTCAAACTTTTATTTTTTGGTAAAAGTAGTCCTCATACTTCGTAATTTTGACATTTATAGTCCTCAAAGTTTAATATGTGTTGTAAAATTAATCCTCAAATTTTAGAAATATTTATGTTATATAGGAACCAAATTTGCCAAATTTTAGAAACTATATAAAATCAATCAAAATATGGAGACTACGAACCGAATTTTCCAAAATTTGCATCTTTGGCAAAATTGTATTTTATTATAACCAAATATCGTTAATAATTGCGTTCGTGTGACCGTTGAAAACAGTGGTGAGTTCAGAGCTGGTTTAACCCAACGGCGATCAGAATGTATATGTCAAATGTCAATTTTACATTTGTCAAATATATTCTATGAATTATATGTTAAAACTATAAAAATATATATAAACAATTTAAAAATGTAGTTTTTTACATATCAAATTTATCATAAAATAATACGGAATATAATTTTTAAGTTATACACAATAATTAAAAATAAGGGCAAATAAATCATTTTATAACATCACGATCATTGTACCACTATTTTAAAATCAGTTTTTTTAAATCGCGATTAATTTACCCCACTTCACAATACATTTATCTCACTTAATCACTATTTATCAAATGCGATTCCAAACGAGACCATCATATAAAGAGAGTTGATTTATTTAAATATTAAATTAATGATTAAGAAAGAAAATATGATGTGAAGATAAAAAATGACAAAGAGAAAAATGATTTTACTAACCAACATCTCGGGTTCATTTACAAAAATATCTACTACAAAATTGTATTTTTGACAAAACACCCATTCATCTTACAAAATACACGTCAAAATTATGTTTAAATGGATATTTTGGACAATGATACGAATGTTAGTGGGTAATTAGGTAAAACGGGCCAGCATCTCGTAGATACCAAGCTTTTTTGTTTCTGGTAGTTGTGGGTCCAGTCCTACGCCGATCCGATGTGGCGTGATCCGTTAAATGACACAAAGTGGGGACTGAAATGTAATAATTAATTTTAGTTGTTCACTCTTCGCCAACGGAATATATGCAAACAGCCACTGGCTTTTTGGATCCACGGGTCCACACCGCACCGGAAAGGAAACCGCTTTTCTCGTCTATTTAAACCTCGCGTATCCAATTCATCAAATACCTCCTCAGCCTCTTACAAGTTACAACCGCCTTTTCCGTCGCAGTGATTCCCTCTCAAAAGCATGAGAACAGCCGCTACTTTTATCTCCGGCCGTAAATTGAAACTCAGCCAGCCTCATTTTCTCGATACCTGCTTTCTTTGCCCCAAATCGCTCGGTCGGAAAAGCGATATCTTCATGTACAGGTGAGACAGACTCCGCCGCTCCTCCGCCGCACTGTAATTTTGTTCCGATTATTGAATTTTCCTTTGATTTTGCAGAGGAAACACGCCTTTTTGTAGCCAGGAGTGCAGACAATTACAGATTGACGTTGATGAAGCCGGTGAGAATAAATGGCGGATATTGGCGTCGAGAGCGAATAACCGTCAATCATCTGATACTTCCGGTCAATCTGACGGCAAGAAATCCGTGAGAACAGAAGCCCTTGTTGTGGCCTAAAGCACCAGATCACATCACAAACTCATGTGTACTTACCAGTATAATTGTTTTTTTTAATATAAAATGCACTTTTGATTTTAATTTTGGATAATGATTTTAAAAATCGATCAAACCCAAAATATATTATATTGGTTGTATCGAATGACATTTAGACTTTTTAGGTATAAACATATTAAGATATTTAATACATATTAGCCAAATAAAGAAATGAACGGATACAATTAAATTAAATGTTTGTGTAACTTCTAAATTAGGAAGAGAAAAAATGTTATTTTGGTAGATACAAAGCTCGGAAGAATTGTTTCTCCTTGGGCAGTCGTGAGTTTACATAAAAGAAGATGAAGAAATTGTAAGTTCGGCTATGCAATTCATCTTTAATCTAATTTAAAAGAAAAATGGTTTTGCAACAGATTTTGAGACAAAAAGATTCAACCCGGTTTTTAACGTGACCAAAACGGTTTTAAAAATACTCGGTTAATCGGTTCGAATCGGGTTAATATTGTGATCGATGTCCGACCAGTTCAACCCGATTTTAAAAACCATGATATGGATACACTACTTGTAATTGTGTATAATGACTTCCTATGGGAAAATTTATAGAAATTAGTATTGCCTAATGTAAACGAGTGTTTTCTACATTAAAAAAATTGATAAATTAATTGTAGTATAATAAACTAATTCTTATATATTGTATGTTTTTTTATATGGGACATTTTTTCCATGTAAGTTGTAGCGAAGTTCTTTATGTTACGATTCTTTGTATATCCCATAAACTTTCAGATGATCAAAAATTAACAAATACAAAATAATCATAGTTTTAAGTAATGCGATTATGACAATATTTTTTTATTATTACAAAACTATATCATAAATAGATCAACCACCTTTTTTATTAATATTTTATGGGTGATGTTTGCCCATGATCCCTTAACTTACGGGTGGTGTAAATAATATACTGTCCTAATTACTTTTGAGCAAAAATATGTATTTGTAACTCTCAAATTTCAATTACATGCATATAAGACACTTCAAGTTTCTAATACCGTTTATCATTGATACTTTAATGAACTCGTAAATTTTTAATATTTTATGGACAATTCTCTAACATCACGAGTAAATTTTGAATAATTTTTCAAATATGTCTTATTTGCGTACTTTGTGAGAGGTTTTCAAACGGTTTTCAACTTACATAAAATCGATGCTAGAATATCAGAGGTAAAAAATAAACGGTATTGATAACTTTAGATGTTATTCTTGCAATTTCGTAAGTTGAAAAGCATATCCTTTACACATTTCATAAGTTGGGAGGGTTAATTATGAAAATTTCTCAATATTTTATAGACAATTTATCCAAATATTTATCTCCCTTTACTTTCATTATGTTTTGGATCGATATAATTGATAGTAAGTACCAATTATATATTGCTAAAAATAATTTAATAATTAATTTTTTATTATTTAATTATTTTAGGGTAAGCAAAAAAACCTAATATTTGATTTTATTGTCACGTATTAAATGATACATAAAAGTTACGTACACGACAAGTATGAGGTATATAAAAACATTTGTGATTTTCTTTTATTTTCTTTATTATACTATTTTGTATTAATATCAATATTATGCGGTATGGGGCGAATCTGATCCATTATTGGAAATTGTTGGGCCATTATGAATCTGTGAAGCCCGCCCGTTGAATCGCCTGCGGATTAGGTGTTTTGGGGATGAGGAATTTACAGAAACCCACGTCGAAAATAAATTACATGAATTTATTTAAATTAAAATTCTAATAAATTGTATTATTTAAATATATTTTTAATAATTTCTGTTGGCAAACAAGCCTTTATTGAATTAAATTAAATGCTTAAAAGATAAAGATACAAACCAGTCGTACAGAGAGGCCTGGTTTGTATCTGCCCTCATTTCATTTGCGATTCTCCGGTTATCTCTGTTATTTTTTGTTATATTTACGCTGCTCGAAATAGATTATTCAGATCTACGTTTTTTTTTGAAAAGGTGATTATTGAGATTATATTTGTTTATCAGGTTGGAGAAATCATCGGCAGATTTGAGAAGAAAGGCTTCACTCTCAAAGGTCTGAAATTATTTGTAAAATCCCTCGATTTTTCATATATCATTTTATACGGATAGTGTTGTTGTTATGCTAAATGATTTTTAACCAATTTTGAACCTATTGCTGTTCTGGATCTTCAATTAATTAGTTAATCTGTGAGTATTCCATTTTACTGTAATGAGTTTCTCATTTCAAGTTCAAATCTTCTATGTTCCCCAGGTCCCCAATCCTAAAACCCTAAACTAGGAATTCCAGTTAATTTCAATCCATGCGCACATTACTGTAAGCGATGGGCTTGACATCTGTTAATGGTGCTGCTTGTACAAACTTCAACATCACCATCCTACCACAATTTTTAGGAAATCCGGCCTACAATCTCTCTAATTGCCGGGTTTCAACAGTTAGGGGCAGCCCCTATATTTCGTGTGATTACGCTAAAAATATTATATTTCGTGTCAGTAGCAGAGGGAAAAATTCTCGAACCTGTAACCCTGACCGTGGAAGTGGCCAAGTAGGGGTTAAAGGGAAGGATAATGTGTGGAGTATCGATAATGAGAAGGTGAAAGTTGAAAAGGAGAGAATCAAAGGAAGGAGGAGAAAGAGGGAAGGTAAGAGAATTAGAAATGTTAACAAGAAGGGTGATAGAATTACAGTCTCTGGCTTAATGTTAGTTGAAGTTGAAAACGTTCTACAAACACAGGTGCGATAAATTGAATATTACTGATCTATCAACTCTTCGCATGATTTTATTACGGGCATTTAAGAATGTTTTGTTATACAATTTGGATGCATTATTGATTGTTAGAGTTTACATGATTTTGTTTCGGGCATTTAAGAATGTTTTGTTATACAATTTGGATGCATTATTGCTTGTTAGAGTCTACATGATTTTGTTACGGGCATTTATGAATGTTTTGTTATACAATTTGGATGCATTATTGCTTGTTAGATTCTACATGATTTTGTTATGGGCATTTAAGAATGTTTTGTTATACAATTTGGATGCATTATTGCTTGTTAGAGTCTACATTTTTCTATTATCTTGCTTTACGAACTGTTAATGAATCAACTTGTGAAACAAAATGCAGGAACCAGTTATTCGCCCTGCGTGGTATACATTTTCGAGTAGTGTTAGTGGGATATGGAAAGGCGTGGGAGCTGTGTATTCTCCCTTAACTGCTGAAATGGATCCAGTTGATATTGGGAATAAGAATGAGAATTTATTCGACTGTTATGTTATCTCTCGTGTAGAAGCACTTTCTTCGGCCTCCGATACTCAGAATTCTCAAATAAAAAGGAAAATTAATTGGGTTACCCTGAATCCATCTGGTGAAGTTAGGAAAGTTGATGGTGGTGCAAAGACAAAATCTGGTGTTGGTCATGCATTGCCGAATATTGAATCATTCGATTTTGGTCAAAGTGATGTTATGGAAGAAGATCTTATGGGGATGGAGCCTGGTCTTATTTTCTTTGAGGTACTATTCTTTATATATTGAATTGATTTGAGGTTCTTTTTTTGGATGTGTTTGCTTGATCGAAAGTTACATATAACTTATAATTTGAGTGCACGACATTGCAAGTCGATTACTTGATTTAAATCGTTAAATGCTGTAAAGATTTGTTTGACATCATATCTTTTTCAAGCTTTTTACATTATATTTTCAGGATGGATCTTACTCTAGAGGTCCTGTGGAAATTCCAGTTGGTGAGTTTGAAGAGCATGAATACTACCTTTCACCTACATTTAAGTTTGAACAAGTATGCTTTCGTTCATCTAGATTTTGTTGAATTCGTCTCACATTAGTTATGGTAGGTGTATAGACTAGGTTTATATGGGTGAGGGTGTCATCACATAATGATTGGGTGGATGGCATTTAAGGTCCCCAAAGTTTATATGATTTGGCAAATTTGATCTTCAAAATTTCTTAATTTTGACAAATCTAGTCCCCAGAGTATTTGAATGGCAAAACTAGTCCCCAAACTTTGAGTTTTTTGCAAAACTAGTTCTCTTACTTCGTAAAATTTGGAAAATCGAATCTTCAAAGTTTATTGTATGTGCAAAATTGGTCCCCAAATTTTGGAGACTGGTTTTGCCTTATGGGAAACAAATTTGCCAAATTTGAAAACTTTTGGGACTATTTTTGCCAAAACATTCAAAGTATGAGGACTAAGGATGTCAAATTAAAGTTTGAGAACTAAATTTATCAAAATTACTAAACTTTAGGGATCATTTTTGCCAAAACATTCAAAGTATGAGGACTAAGGATGCCAAATTAAAGTTTGAGAATCAAATTTGTGAAAATCACTAAACTTTAGGGACCAAACACGTCGTTTTCTCTATAATGACTTGTTCAAGTCTTTTAAAGTGTGGTCTCTCTCGTTATATCCCGTTCGTTCACGTTCTCCCGTCGTAATCTAGCAAATTTCAATAGATTTTGTTCACTAGGACCTCCCCAAATAATAATCTTTAAACCATTTTCTTGCTTCATGATAGTGTTTAGTTAAAGGTTGCCACAAACGATTACGCGTTATTCACACTATCGAATTCAGCAACGGAGGTTCGGATATACTAGTACAAAGAGTTGCTGTTTATGAAGAAATATGGGTCAGCCCAGCCAACATACCCGATTCGGGGTACTTTACTTTTTATTATTACAATCAAAAGTTTAAAAATTATGTCCATAACTCGAATGCTTTTCGTTATTATTACAGTGAAATGGAGTTGGACTTAAAGCCATTCTCTCAGAGAAGTAGAGTACAGCCTTCTGAGCTTACAGGTTCATGGAAGGTCTTCGAGATGAGTGCCTTACCGATATATGGCAACGAAACAATGATCGATGAACCGAACACAATCCCGTACGTCTATCTTTGTATGGAGAATCTTAAGAAAAGAAGTTTACCCGAAAATCTCGCTTCTTTCGGGGAAGAAGAGATGATAGATATGCAAGATGTAACTGTTCTCTGGCTACCCGGTGGTGTGACTGCCTATGTCGATGTGAGTAAAGACGGTACATTATGCATAGGTGCCGGATGGTATTCGGATGAGGGGATCAATCTCGTCATGGAACGAGATTATGGTTTAGATGGTAAACTTAAGGAAGTTAGATCGAAATCCGAGATGAAGAGAAGATGGAGCAATCCTCCCCCGATGTGAATTAACGTGATCATCTTCACAATATCCGCAGGATCATTGAACATCGAACAACTGTAAGAATTTTAGCTTCTTTTATGATGCTTATCTGCTAAAAATTTCGAGTGTAAACAGACGAATTCGGAGAAATTCAGTGCCATTTTGTTATAGTTCTTGTGCATTATTACGTTCTGTTATTTGATTATTCTTTTGCTAGTCACAGGAGTGTAGAAATTTATAATTACTTAGGATATCACTTCTCGTAAAGATTTCTATTTCCACATGGAAATCCGGATGGAATTTACTTGTCTGTGTAATTTTTCTGTTATCATTTATGTTTTATCTGTTTCCTCGAATCTGAAGAGTTTCTGAATTAAGGAAATGCACACATTTGACTGGTAAAGAAAGAATTGTAGGAGAATAAGCACTGCCTCTTGCCTAGCTCATCAAACCGAAAAAAGCTGCAAATACGAGTGTCATCACAGCCGTTGCCCCGCTCCATCTGCCTAGATTCGACGATGATCCATTTCCAGTAGGAGAAGGATTGGACGGAGCAGATGGTGCCACATTTCCCGATCCCGGAGGTGTCAACGGTGACGAACCACCACCGTTACCCCCTGATGGCACAGTTACCGCAACTCTCATTCCTTGAGTACAATGTCCAGGTACCGGACAAAGGAAATACCTCGTCCCGGAAGCCGGTAAAGGGATTGATGTAGGGCTAGTAGTGTATGAATTTATCGGATTCGCCGAGTTACAATTCGTATAATCAGCTTGGTTCACTTCAGCTACTGAATGAGAAGATGGATCATAGTTGAAAACTGCATTATTTCATCAAGAAACATCACGGGATTAGAACGGATCGAACACGAATGTAAACGAAAGTCGAAAGAAACTAGATTTTACCGAGGATGTCACCGGTTGTGAATGTTTGCCCGTTAGCCCAATTCGTGTAATTTGTTCCGAAACCCCAGCCATTGCCATCCCCAACGGTATGTGTCACTGCCGAGATTAGAATCGGAGAAACGAGAAAAAGAGCAAGGAATGTAATAGCTTTGGCCATCTTTGTTTTTGTTTTATGTTTGTAGAACCAATTGAGAACTTAAATAGAGAATAAGTTCATATTTAAAAGTCAACTTCAAAGTTGTATTCAGACAAGAAACTTCTATTTTATTACTAAAGTTGTTCACCTAATCTTTTTGGAGTAAGGGTTGAAAAATCTTAAGGTTGTTGAAATGGAATTCAAAGGTCTTACCTTTCATCTAACAAATCCCACCTTATCTTACCAATTTTACACAATGTTTTATAAAAACTTGTACCGAACGAACTCAATGTATCGATATATTGGATTTGTGGTGGAAAAATAAAATAAATTTAATTATTAACATACAGAAAATATATAATTTTTAAATTTATTTTTAATTTATATTATTTTTATTTTTAAAAAAAATAAAAAAATACTGCAAATTTTATATATATTTTTTCTTAAATCAAATAAATTAAATCCTACTCCATCAGCATAAAGCTTGTACTAACATGTATTTTTTTATATATCAATGGAAATTTCAGGTACAGTGTTTGACATGTGGCATGTTCTTCATTTATATATTTAACGTATATATTGATAATGCGATACATAACAGGATATTGAATTATATGAGTTTGATTTTATTATGGATGTTCTATTTTTTGTCATTTATATATTCCAGGTATATGATCGATATATTCACATTGCGAGACGTGAAAGGTATCTGATTTTAGACGAGCGTTGACAAAAATGCATAAATGTATAGAAACAAGTTGATCATGTGACAAAATATAGGGATGGCCGGCTAGACCAAAATTTACATGGGGAAGGTGAGAATTGACTTTGACTTTAGAATTTTAAATTATATTATTATGAAATACTTTGGATTTTAATATTTAATATCATATTTTTATATTCATTGTTAATTATTTTTTTAGTTATTAGTCTTTTAATCCATATTTTTATATTAATTTGTAAAAATACGTTAAAGGGTACCCATTATTTATTTATATTTTGAAAATTTATAACTAAATTAAAATTTTACATTAATTAATATAGTTTTTAAAATAATTTGGGTTTTTCAGAAAATATGGTTTTTAATGAATGATATTTTTCAATTAAATTAAATTTGTACACGTTTAGTATATTTACAAATCAGCCCTCTTCTTGATTTCCGTACTTCCTCGCCTCCGTAACTTGACCTCCATTCTTAACCCGGCGACGGTGGCCGTGTTTCTCATCGAACTTCGCCCTCCCGTTATCCTTCAACAGCTGCCGTAGCTCGTTATCAATCACACATTCCGGTAACGGCTTGACGTACCTCCGCCTATCGTAACAATAAGAATAGTACATGTATTTTGACCTAAATTTTTGCATCGCCGATTTCTGTTTCTCGTTAATCGTCACTAAATCGGAAGTGATCAATTGGTCGCGCCGCACACCGCAATCCACGACCACCACCTCTTGCAAGGGATCCGCTTTGCAACCGTCGAGGATGAGATCGGTGAATTCGACGATGAAAGGGGCATATTTGTAATTTGCTTTGTACTTTCCGCCGGAAGTAGCCCAATCGGAGGCATCCCATATTGTTGCGTAAAGCGCCATCGGCTTCGCCGGAAAATCGCCGCCCATTTCTTCTTTTTTCACAATTTCTCTAATTGGCACGTCATCAACGTAAAATCTACAAAATCAATATAAAATGAATTTAATTTAAAGCGTTTTAATTAAAATACAAATAAAAAATGTATATCCAAACGACGTCGTTTACAATCGGAAAGTGACCATTAGCTCTATCATTATTGCTCGTTAATTACCAGCTAATAATGCCAAAGTTTGAAAACGACTTATTTATCTAAAAAATTTAACACTTTTAAATGGAAATAAATAGAATTATCCAATTTTTATTAAAAGCATTGCCATATATCACTCTCACTTCCAATAAAAGCCAAAAGTTTTTGTTCTCTCAATTAATATTCAATTTCTAGATATTCTCATTACTTAATAAAATTTTAAAAACAAATTATTTGTAAAAATACACCTAATACCATTAAAGTGATAAAGCAATAATGAGCGACAATTTAGTCCACATATAAGATAATATTATTAATTTTGGTTCCTAAAGTTTTATGATTTGTCAATTGTAATTTCTCAAAGTAAGAAAATAATAAAATCAGTCTTCATACTTTGCAGGTTTTGACAATCTACTATCTAAAATTTAATTTGAATAATATAATTAATCTCATAAAATTTCACTTTTAGCAATTGAGATTCTCGACCAAAAATCAAATTTTGGGTCTGATTTTTCTATTTTGGAATTTGATTCGTCAAGTGTTACAAACTTAGATGACCAAATTTGTCAAAACTTAAAGTTTGATGATTAAATTGATAAGTTTGAGAACTAAAAAGATCATTTTCTGAATAATCACAATTTGCCAATTAAATTTGTGGCCTTCCATGTGACAAATTCCATTTTATTTAAATGTCACTTTCAAGAATCATGTGACATTTGAAAACCACATTCCCATCATAATCTAAGCTTCTAATATTTCTTACATCATTCTCCTCACTTCTTATATATTTCTTAAAAGGAATGATCCGATTTTGATCCGTCAACACTTGAATTATGAAAATTAAATCGTCATGGTTAATCTTAATCCTAAAACCATGTAAAATTAGATACACTATTAATTTTTTTTATGACTAGAGTTTTCCTATTAAAATCACTATGGTCCTTCTCGTAACTTGTCATGGCCCACTTCTATGGGATTACTATCCGCTTTCAACTAGTACAATATTGTCTATTTTAATTCAAAATAGAAACATTGAACTTGCAACCTATCCCTCACGATTTTACTTTTTCCATGACACCAAACAACTTATAAGTCATCCATCTTAAATTTCCTAGAGGCAAACACACGTAGCTTTGTGATTCTTGTTGAATTCGGATCATTGTTGCTATGGAAAATATATCGTACTAATTTTACTTATTCTTGATCCTTTCTCGTCTATTAAGATTTGACTAGCTCGTCATTCTATGAGGGCTCTTAACTCTATGGTTAACATTAGCCCAGTAAAACCCAATCAGTGGTTCTCTAAATAAGTTAATGTAAGTGTGGAGATTGGATGACGATCGACATCCAATCTCATATACTCGGATCGGCAAACTTGGATGAAGAATGATATTGATTTCGATCGGTCAGTTCGACCAAGCACACAATTTCGAAGGTGCCAAGGAACCGATCCGAGAATGTGAAATGGAGACAATCAGACGAGGACTGAACTGAGCCATGTTGGGAATTGATCGGTGTAGGACTGAAGTCAGTTATGTAAAGAAGATAATCAATGAAACAAGATCACGAAAAAACATGATATGATTTTATCCATATAAATTGTATCGCTAATATGAATAAAATCTTATAAAATATTTGATTTTTATAAATATCTCTAATCAAGTTATCTATATAATGAGATCTAGGATTCATTCTAAATTACACTATTATGTATTAAGAATTTCCTCTTCATTTGTGTGTATTGTATTCTTTCTTGAGCGTTAGTGAATTTGACCATTCCAACGATCATGTGATTTTTACCCAATTTTGGTTTTCCACGTTAAATTTTTTGTATCGTTAATTTTCTATTTCCTATTATTCTCGGGTCTAAATAACCTATCGGGATTATTCAAATTATTTAACTAAATAAAATCTCTATATTCTTTCATGTAACTCGTTCAATTACTACGTTTGTTAGGCTTTCAACATCTACCCTCTTCAATGTGATAACCTCATACGTGAACCCAATGAAAAGGGCATGTCACCAAATATTTATTTAAATAAAAAAAATACTTACATAATTTGTCGGGTGGTCCAAAGTATGCTGTAAGAATGAGAATCCTTTGTAGGATCAAACCAAAGGAAATACCTCTCTTCTCTCCCTCTATTTGTGCTTCCATTCCCATATACATTTGTCTGAAATCTCCATGGTTTTCCCTTAATGTTACCTAAAAACTCAATATCGAGCTCGTCGTGGGATTTCGGAAATACGCCCTGGTTCGTCGTCTACAATACATGAACAATCATCTATTAGTATATACAAATATAGTCTATTGGTTTATGATGTTAATGTGATTGAAATCGAACCGGTCGCAAATCATATACGGTCTTCAAAATCGTAAAAAGCGAAAAAAAAAAACGAAACTAAAGACTAAAAAATCGGTTTAAACTATTATTTTTTTAATTAAATTACAAAAATATAATATTGTTGAAAACTTTAAGAACCATTTTGTCATCTTTTTACAATTAATTTATGACTATTTTCAAGGAAGTCACATTGAGTGTCACCTTCGGTAATAACCACTACAATATATTGGTATAATAGTACCAATAAATAATCGAGTTGGGTTTCCCAAATACCCAAAAACCCCTAGTTCGAACCCTAAAGTTGTATTACTCAATTTTTTATAGGAGAATTTGGAGCGATATGATCCATAGGGTCGTCATCAAATTTGATTTTATTATATATATTAAAAGAATTTTTAAAATAAAATTAATTATTTGTATAGGATCGAACCCAAAAAACTCACAATCCAATCCTAAAACTCGGTGAAGGAAATAATACATCTGATACACATTAGAAAAAAAAACATTGCTACGATTTTCTTCATATTTTTACATGATTTTTAATATTTAAAAGAATGAAGTAACTACAATTATAAGAAGGAAAAGGATGCAGAATATAGAGTGGGATTTATGCTTACGTAGAAGGCGATGACTATTCCGGCGGAATAATCGGACGGCAGCTTCATTTTAGTGCTAAAAAATCCACGGTCGTAGAGTTCCGATGACTTAAACCCCGCGCCTGCACATAAAATTCAACCAAGTTAAATTAAATTAAATTAAATTAAATAATACTCACACTCATGATCATCAAATAAGAAGAAGAAGAAGAACCTGTATACTGATTGAGATGAAGCTGAAGGGATCGGTCATCAGTTGATCGGAATATATTCGATTCTCCGAATAACGGAACGACACCTCTGGAGAACGGAATCGTGGAGATATCGAAATTTGAAGAAGCTTCAACACAGAACAAAAGCTTAAGAGCAACAAGTAGAAGAAGATAAAAGGAAGAAGGAAGAATGAGTTTATCCATACTCTTTTCTTATTACACACTTTTGCTTGTACATACATCTTTTATATAAATAATTTTAAATTTTTTATGTTAATATTGTACACATTTAATGTAATTTTTGGATTAATTGAAAATTGAAAATTAGTTTTTGGATGATACGGATATTTAATCGCCACAATTTTATAATTTTATCAATTTTGATCCTCAAAATTTTAAAATTATAATAATTTTGATATACATAGTATGAAATTTGTTCTTATAATTTGTAAGTTTTAGTAAAATCAATTATCAAAGTTTAGTATGTGTTATATAATTATTCTCCAAAGATTTTAATTTTTGTAATTGAGATTTTCGGCTAAAATTAAATTTAAGGAATTAATTTTGATATTATGGAATATAATTTACAAAATATTGCAAATTTGCTGGATCAAATTTGTCAAAACGTTACAGTTTGAGAACTAAATATGATATTACAAATTATGAAAATTTGAAGGTGAAAGTGTCATTTTCTCATAATTTTTTATATTATATATATGTTTTCTAATAGGGATATTTTGGGAAATTAGGAAAGGGAAAGAAAACTTTTGGGTACGGGAGAAATAATGGGGATAATTGACTTTTGATTAGCACTTAATGACATATTAATAATTGAGAAAATTGCATAATTAGCCTCCAACTTACTAGTTGTGTAAAGAGCATGCCCTCCAACTTACGAAATTGCAAGAATGACATCTAAAGTTATCAATACCGTTTGTTTTTTACCCCTGACATTCTAGCACCGGTTTTCGGTAAGTTGAAAACTGTTTGAAAACTCCTAAAAAAGTACGCAAATAAGATCATTTTGAAAAATTATACAAAATTTACCCGTGATGTTCGAGAATTGTGTGTAAAATATTAAAAATTTACGAGTTCATTAAAGTGCCAATAATAAACGGTATTGGAAACTTGAGGTGTATTATGTGCATTTAATTGAAGTTTGAGGGCTAGAAATAAATATTTTTATTCAAAAAATGTATCATATTTACAATTTCATAATTTGGAGAACATACCATTTTGCATCGTCTGCAAGTTGGGAAGTCATGGTCAAATATCCCCATTAATAATTCAATTGGAAAGAAACTTCCATTAGGTTGTAGTACTGTACTGTCCACATAATTAAATTGACTTTTGAAACATTTTATATTTAAATAATAATAATTATTATTATCAATAATTTGTCTGCTGGCCTGTCTATTACAAAAAACAGCTCTATTCCAACTAATCAAACTTATCCCTATTATCACTATTTAATATCCCAAAATGTTAAAACCGTAAATATGTGGTTTTTTCTACTTAAGGATTTGTTCAATACCAGCTGTATTTTATGCTTTAAATAAATTAAGTAATATAAGAAGTTATATCATCGGTATTTAAGTTATTTCCACAATCATAGTGAATAATATCAAATATTAGACGCATAATTTCATTTTTCTAAATTTGTATTTATATATTTTATATAAAAATGATTAATTAAATACATAAGTTTAATGTTAGTATCAAATTATCCTTAATTTCTTTTACATATTATATATTACGTGTTCTATATTTCTAAATATAATTACTCATATTATGATAAAATTCATATAAGTTTCAATTTTGAGATTTTCTATTTTTGTATTTTTATGTACCTTTTTTATCCCAAGATAATTTCTTTTATAATGATCAAATTTGAAATTAATTAGTGTATTTAATTTGAGAAAATGACGCAGGAAACTTGTATAATTTTGATAAATTTGATAAAAATTAATATATACATATTAAACAAATAAGAAAAATTAATATATACATATTAGATAAATAATACTTATTAGTCTAATATGTATATATTAGTTTTTTATACATAATGAATTGGTGTGGTAAATTCATACCATAATATATGAACAATAAGAAAGACCAAGTTCACATAATTTGTAATAATATATTTAATATATACATTTTAAGATTTTGTAATTTAATCCTCCAAATTTGCAATATTTGATAAATCAGATATTTAAAACGACAAAATGCCAAAATCAATCCCAAATTTTGATTTTGAACGAGTATCTGAATCGTCAAAATTGAAAACTTTGGAGACTAAATATATTAAACAAACTAAACTTTAGGAATCCATTATGCCAAAACTTATAGAGTATGATGATCGATTTTGTCATCTCATAGTTTGGAGATCACAATTGTTACAATTATAAAACATTTAAGGACCAAAATTATCAAAACCATGAAATTATGATAACCAAATTTGAGTTTCGCACATTTGATTTATAATATTCAAATACTAATAATTTAAATTGCAAATTTAGAAATTTATGTGTAATTCTTTTCATAACCAGAAACATTGAGAATATAAAAAATTGTTCTCCCTTACTGGAAAAATCAAACCTGTATTGAGAAATTGTTGTTGCCTTCATCCATTTGAAAAACCAGTTCAATTTGCTTCAATAGACCCTATTAGTTGTGGAAATAGAAATATTCTAGTTTATAAGGGAAATGATATTATAAGTAATTATTTTGGTCTAATCTTTTTAATGTGATTCATTTATCTTATGAATTTGGCTACACCAACACTCTTTCGTGTTGAAGACACAAAAGAAGGGCTTGCTGGATTGAGAGAATTCGCTGGATAAAGATGACTGTCTTATTTCCCCCAAATTGAATACTCGTGTTTACGTTTTTTGTAATAGTGGAAATGTACCACTATAAATAATAATATGTGAACCCTAGTTTTGTATTGCATTTTTCATACACAGCCTTTGTTCTTCATCCCTGTTTTATTAAGCCTATTCATGCTCTTCATAAACCAATTGCACTACCAGAATCATCATGGTATCGGAGCTACCACAAGCTTAATACTATCATCCTCTGTTTACTGAAAACGTAAGAATATGACCAGTACACACATAGCTCATGTTCCTCCCTTGTTGGATGGAACCAACTATTTCTACTGGTCCATAAAACTTACCACAATACTCAAGTCAAAGGGATTATGACAAGTTGTTGAGAAAGAAACTCCAGAACCTTTGTCAGACACTCCTACAGAAGAAGAAAAAAAAGCTCAAACATAATATGATTTACTCAAATATAGGGCAATGACTATACTTCATGATGTGGTCACCGATACAATGTTCGACAAAATAGCAAGATGTAACACCCTGAAAGAGATATGGGATCTCCTCAAAGAACAATACGAATGAGGTGACCAAATAAGGAAAATACACATCAGAAATCGCATGACAGATTTTGAGGCAAACAAAATGAGCAACAAGGAGACACTACAAGAATATTATGAACGAACCGTGAAGATAGTAAACGAAATTAGAGCCCTTGGAGGAGACCTTACAGATGAAAAGATAATAGAAAAAGCCACCATGAGCCTACCAAACAAGTTTGAACCGAAGCTCTAAGCGATGGAAGAATGTGAAAAACTTAGAAAACAAATGAAAATGAAAGAAGAGAAGATTACCTTCATGAAATTTATAAGCTCACTACAGTCATCGGAGAAGAGGATGTCCACTAGAGCCACTGAAAATGATGATACTTCCCCAAAAAATGAATTAGCACTTGTCAGCCACGAGACATTTAAAGCGGCTGCAATGTCTATGAATAAAGGAAAAGGAATATCACAAATCCAAAACCTCGAAAAAAATCAGCAAATGCAAAACTGGAAGGATAAACGAGAGTCAAGTGGAGCATGCCCATATTGTGCAAAGATGAATCACAAACAAGAAAATTGTTGGTGGAGACCTGATGCTAAATGTACTCACTGCTGCAATCTTGGTCATATTGAGCGGGTATGTCCGGTCAAGAAAAACATCACAGAACAAGCCAATACAACAAAACTCTCTTTGTTTGAGGATATGTGTGACTTTGAGATCAGTCTACTCTCTACTTTTGAAACTCATCATGAATGGATACTTTATAGCGGATGCTCCAAACACATATGCATAGATAAACACCTTTTCAAAGAACTCAGCCCTACACAAAAGAAGGAAGTGAAATCAGCTACTGAGCATACTGCGTATGTGAAAGGAATATGATCAATCTCTTTGAAAGGAAACAATAGATCAATAGAAATAAGGGATGTCCTCTATGTCCCAAACTTGAAACAAAATCTTTTAAGCCTTGGATAGCTCTTAAGACAAAACTTCAAACTATTGTTTAATGGATTGACCTGCAGAATAGAGCACCATGTCAAAAATGTCGGCATTATCTATGAAATGTTCAGTAATAACCTCTTTATCTTGTCTCCTGCAGATTATGAAATCAGTCTCACAATGACAGATGAAACTCAAAAGTGGCATCAAAGGTTTGGACACTATGGAATTAGTAATCTCAAGATACTACAAAAAACTGGTATGGTGCTAGATTTCCCTGATTTTCATTTGATAAACTCTACATGCTCTATATGCAAAAATGGAAAGCAAACTAGATTGCCTTTTCCATTCAGTACACATCGATCTCACGATAAACTAGAACTTATTCATACTAACCTGTGTGGCCCCTTGAAGGAGGATTCATGGAATGACAACAAATTTTTTATCATCTTTATAGATAATTTCAGTAGATATTGTTGGATTTATTTCATGAAGAACAAATCCGAAACTTTTGACATCTTTAAAAAATTCAAGAACATGGTAAAAAAACAGTCAAGAAAAATGATAAAGAAATTGAGATCAAACAATGGTGGAGAATTCGTATCCAAAACACTTGATCAATTCTGTCAAGTGGAAGGGATAATCCACCAATACACCACACCCTATACCCCATAGCAAAATGGGATAAGTGAGCAGAAAAATAAAACAATTATAGAGATGGTGAGATGCCTAATTCTTGAGAAGAATCTACCAAAGGAATGTTGGACTGAGGTTGCCTCAACTGTCGTATACTTATTAAACATAATTCCTTCTAGAAGCCTATGTGGGAAAATATCATATGAAATGTGGCATGGGGAAAAATTATCCGTAAACCATCTTAAAGTCTTTGGGAGTGTGTGTCATGTGCACATACCCGATGAAAGAAGTGTGGGGCTGGATAACGATCAACCCAAATTGACTGAGAACCTGGGCCGCAAGAGACTGGGCCAGCAAAGAAATCGCAAGCCCAAAAACACAAAAGACAGTTTTGGCAGTTAAACATAAAAGGTCGAAAGAACAGAAGCAAGCGAGTAGCAACAGCCGAAAAAGATCACAAAATACAAGCAGTCCAAGATCATCACCGGAAAGATTATGATCAGGGAAGATTGAAAGTAGCTAGGTTACGTTTCAACCTCGTTTGTAATCTGTAAAACTATCGATAGTGAATTGAGGGTGTATTTTACCCTCCGTGGTTTTTCTCCGGGTTTACTCCGGTTTCCACGTAAAAACTCCGGTGTCGTATACCCAAAGATAAAACTAACGCACCTGACGGAGCAACAAGTGGAAAAGCAATACCGAATTATCAGAAGGACCAGTTGATTAGGCCAACAACTGGTGGCCCATGCAGGTCAGCAACCTGCGAGAGAAAAATCAAGAAAAGAATCAAGAAAAGAACCAGGGAGAGGGTCAAGAAGCAGACCTGAAGAACACACAGTCAAGAAATCAAGAAGTAATGTCGTTCGAGCCTTACTCCATGATTAGACTCACCTCCACAAATTATTCCGAGTGGAGGGGCAGAATGGAGGACCTTCTCTATGGACGAATGCTGTATGAACCAGTGGAACTTGGAGATGCCAAGCTCGCTGATTACACAGACGCTAAATGGAAACTGTTGCATAGGCAAACAGTCGGATTCATCAGACAGTGGGTGGATTCCACCTACTATCATCGCGTTTCAGAAGAAACAGATGCCAAGAAGGTGTGGGAGAAATTATCCAGAATATTCGAACCCAAAACGATTCAGAATCAGGGATCGCTGCTACACAGATTACTTGGTATGAGATACAAAGATGGTGGAAATATGGCGGAATATATTAGCAAGTGGCTGGAAGTGACCAACCATTTGACTAAAGCAGGTTTAGCACTTGAAGAAAAGCTAAGTTGCCTACTACTACTTTACTCTTTACCGGAATCCTGGAGTCCCCTAGTTATGATGCTGCATAGCACAGCGCCAAAAGATGGACAGAAGCTAGAAGTAGTGATAGATTACTTGATAAATGAAGAGCTAAGAAGAAAGGATCTGAAAGGATTTGATCAAGGGAAGGAAACTGTTGCAGCAGCCACAGAAAACCGCAGCAGAGAAATAACAACCAAAAGAGAGGTAAATCCAGGGAGAAATCCCAAGATAGGAAGTCCCAGGAAAGAACCGGTGAAGCTAGGAAAGAAACAAGGGCTTGCTTTCATTGTAAGAAGGTAGGGCACCTTAAAAAGGAGTGCAGATATTGGCTGAAATTACAGAATAACGCTCCTGAAAATTCTACAGCCACTGCACACGAGGAAGAAGCCTTAGTAGTTCTCTCTACCGAAGATGACAAATATGGAAACCCTCCCAGCAATGAATGGATAATAGACTCAGCAACCTCTTATCATTGCACTCCTAGGAAGGACATATTCACAACATATAAGACTGGCTCCTATGGAAAAGTAAGAATGGGAGATGACAACGTGGCAGACATTGTTGGTATAGGATATATCAAAGTTTTGACAGAAGCAGGGACTGAAATTTTGCTGAAAGAAGTGAGACACATCCCAAGCTTAAGATTAAATCTATTCTCAACACATGTGTTTGACAAGGAGGGATTTAACAGCCTTTTCGGAAGTGGAATTTGGAAGCTCACTAGAGGATCAATGGTTGTCATCAAAAGGGGGCTTAAGAATACCCTCTACAGGACAAGGCTGCTGGTTAAACCAGAAACTGTAAATGCAGTAACAGAAGGAAAAGATCTGGATATATGGCATAAGAGACTCGGGCACTTATCTGAAGATGGCCTAAAGCAGCTAAGGAAATTGGGATCAATTGATTTCGGACAGCAGAATCTCTCAGGGCACTGTGAGACTTGTCTATACGGAAAGCAACACAGAGTCAGTTTCAGTGTAGCACTAGAAACAAGAAAGGAACCCCTTGAGTTGGTTCACTCCGATGTCTGCAGTTTAGACACAGAATCCCTAGGAGGGAAGAAATATTTTGTTTCCTTTATCGATGACTATTCAAGAAAGGCGTGGGTATATCCCATGAAAACAAAGGATGAGACATTGAAGTTTTTTAAAATCTGGCAACTACAAGCAAAGAGGCAATCCGAAAGAAAACTGAAGAACCTAAGGATGGACAATGGAGGGGAGTATACCTCCTATGACTTTGAAGAATATTGCCGATCTCTTGGAATTAAACATGAAACAACAGTCCCAAGGAATCCCCAGCACAATGAGACTGCTGAAAGGTTAAATAGAACCCTCTTAGACAAAGTGAGGTGTATGCTAAGGAACTCAAACTTGCCTAAAGCATTTTGGGGAGAAGCTCTAAAAACTGCTTGCTACCTTAGAAACAGATCACCTACATCAAGTCTTAATAATGGGATACCCGAATAAAGGTGGTCTGGACACAAGCCTAGCTACAAACACCTCAGAATATTTGGATGCAAAGTTATGGTCCATGTCCCAAATGTGCTAAGAAAGAAACTGGACGCACACACGCAGGAGTGCATATTTTTGGGATATGGAGATGCAGATTTTGGATATAGCTGCTGGAACCCTAAAACAGAAAAGGTGCTAAGGACAAGGGATGCAAAGTTTGAAGAGAACAAAACTATAGCAGACCTAGAGACACCAAGAGAAAGTGCTAGAGAACACTATGCAGAAAAACAGACATATTCAGGGAGTGATTTTTTCATACCTGATCCTCGTGACAATCACATACCTAATTGCCCTGAATTTTTGCAGGAAGAAGAAGGAGCACCTGGAGAAGCCGACCCTGTTCCCCAACCTGAAACACAAAGAGATTTATTAGAAAATGAAGGGGGGGCAGCATTGCGCAGATCTACAAGAGTGAGAATTCCTTCCACACGCTATAATCCTACTGATTTTGTTCTATTGTCTGAAACAGGTGAACCCGAGAGCTATCAGGAGGCAACAACTTGCAAAGATAGAGAAAAATGACTAAAGGCAATGCAAGAGGAGCTAGAATCCCTTAAACAGAATGATACCTACAGCCTAGTATCACTTCCTGAAGGAAAGAGACCTCTAGAAAATAAATGGGTCTACAAGATGAAGTTAAACGAAGATGACTCGTCAAGATACAAGGCTAGACTCGTAGTCAAGGGTTTCAGACAGAAACAGGGAATTGACTTTGAGGAAATATTCTCCCCCGTGGTTAAAATGATGTCAATAAGACTGACCCTATCACTAGTTGCATATTTAGATCTGGAGCTAGAGCAAATGGATGTTAAAACAGCCTTTTTGCACGGTGACCTTGAAGAAACAATCTATATGAAACAGCCGATAGGATTTGAAAGCAAGAAGGAGTCAAACAAAGTGTGTAAACTACAAAGGAGCTTATATGGATTAAAGCAAGTCCCTAGAATGTGGTACAAAAAGTTTGACTTATTCATGAGGCAGATAAGCTTCAAAAGATCAGAATATGACCCCTGCGTCTACTACAAGAGAAAGTCAGAACATGAATTTGTTATACTACTCTTGTATGTAGACGATATGCTGCTAATCAGCTCCACACAAAAGGAAATTCAGAAACTTAAGACAGCACTGTCAAAGGATTTCGACATGAAAGATCTAGGACCAGCAATGAGAATACTAGGAATGGAGATAACTAGACAGAGGAAAGCTATGACACTAAGGATCTCGCAGTAGAGGTACCTTGAAAAGGTACTCACTAAGTTCAACATGTCTGAAGCCAAACCCGTGAGTACCCCATACATAAGTGGGNGGGATTGGGTTAATAAAGAAGGAAGAAAAGATACGAATGAACGAGATAAATGATAATAAGACTCGGGGTGAGGAAGGATGGACCGTCCGACCGAACCCGGCATCGTGCCTAGTACACGATTCGCCAAAGGAAGGGCATGCCTGATGAAGGGAACGATAAGTTCCAAAGAGGAAAAGATACGTACGAAGAGGGCAGAACGGATCCGGGTGGAAAAAGGGGTAGGGCCTAAGTACCCACCCGGGGAAGGGAAGCATATGGCCCATCGAGTCATCCAACAGCTAACGGTTGGCTTGGGCGGGACATGCACCGAGCATGTTAATCTCGGCAACAGAAAAGTTAATGAATGATGGAAATGATAAGGGTAAAAGAAGAGGGA
The DNA here is from genome assembly GCA_009725065.1 of Utricularia reniformis. Classification (NCBI taxonomy): domain Eukaryota; kingdom Viridiplantae; phylum Streptophyta; class Magnoliopsida; order Lamiales; family Lentibulariaceae; genus Utricularia; species Utricularia reniformis. The sequence goes on along the minus strand of RWGZ01001056.1, from coordinate 263,463 downwards.
AATAAGAAAACGGTTAAGTGAAATGTTTCATGCGTGCGTGTATGATGTAACTAAGAAGTAAGAAAGATAATGTGTAGTGTGTGTGAAGTTTCCTTTAATAGATTGTGACCGCTTTACAGATTTTGTAGGTGACGCAGGTGAGATATGATAGGGACGGGGAAAGGAGGTCGTCGGTTGTCCGGTGATAGAGTCCGGTCCTTCGGAGAACACTCTAAATTATGCTGTCGTATTTTCATGTTTTGAACTATGTTTTAAATTTGCTTTCGAATATTTCCGTTTTAATTATCATGTTTTAACAAAACAACTAGGCCCAAATTTGGGTCGTTACAACCTTCTTTATGGACGAATGCTGTATGAACCAGTGGAACTTGGAGATGCCAAGCCCGCTGATTACACAGACGCTAAATGGAAACTGCTGCATAGGCAAACAGTCAGATTTATCACACAGTGGGTGGATTCCACCTACTATCATCACGTTTCAGAAGAAACAGATGCCAAGAGAGTGTGGGAAAAATTATCCAGAATATTCGAACCCAAAACGACTCCGAACCAGGGATCGCTGCTACACAGATTGCTTGGTATGAGATACAAAGATGTTGGAAATATGGCGGAATACATTAGCAAGTGGCTGGAAGTGACCAACCATTTGACTAAAGCAGGTTTAGCACTTGAAGAAAAGCTAAGCTGCCTACTACTACTTTACTCTTTACCAGAATCCTGGAGTCCCCTAGTTATGATGCTTCATAGCACAGCGTCAAAAGATGGACAGAAGTTAGAAGTAGTGAAAGATTACTTGATAAATGAAGAGCTAAGAAGAAAGGATCTGAAAGGATTTGATCAAGGGAAGGAAACTGTTGCAGCAACCACAGAAAACCGCAGCAGATCCAAGCAGAGAAATAACAACCAAAAGAGAGGGAAATCCAGGGAGAAATCCCAAGATAGGAAGTCCCTGGATAGAACCGGTGAAGCTAGGAAAGAAACAAGGGCCTGCTTTCATTGTAAGAAGGTAGGGCACCTTAAAAAGGAGTGCAGATACTGGCTGAAATTACAGAATAATGCTCCTGAAAATTCTACAGCCACTGCACACGAGGAAGAAGCCTTAGTAGTTCTCTCTACCAAAGATGACAAATATGGGAACCCTCCCAGCAATGAATGGATAATAGACTCAGCAGCCTCTTATCATTGCACTCCTAGGAAGGACATATTCACAACATATAAGACTGGCTCTTATGGAAAAGTAAGAATGAGAGATGACAACATGGTAGACATTGTTGGTATGGGAGATATCAAAGTTTTGACAGAAGCAGGGACTGAAATTTTGCTGAAAGGAGTGAGACACATCCCAAGCCTAAGATTAAATCTATTATCAACTCATGTGTTTGACAAGGAAGGATTTAACAGCCTCTTCGGAAGTGGAATTTGGAAGCTCACTAGAGGTTCAATGGTTATCATCAAAGGGGGGCTTAAGAATACTCTCTACAGGACAAGGCTGCTGGTCAAACCAGAAACTGTAAATGCAGTAACAGAGGGAAAAAATCTGGACCTATGGCATAAGTGACTCGGGCACTTATCTGAAGATGGGCTAAAGCAGCTAAGGAAATTGGGATCAATTGATTTCGAACAGCAGAATCTATCAGGGCACTGTGAGACTTGTCTATACGGAAAGCAACACAGAGTCAGTTTCAGTGTAGCACAAGAAACAAGAAAGGAACCCCTTGAGTTGGTTCACTCTGATGTCTGCAGCTTAGACACAGAATTCATAGGAGGGAAGAGATACTTTGTTTCCTTTATCGATGACTATTCAAGAAAGGCGTGGGTATATCCCATGAAAACAAAGGATGAGACATTGAAGTTTTTTAAAATCTGGCAATTACAAGCAGAGAGGCAATCCGAAAGAAAACTGAAGAACCTAAGAACAGACAATGGAGGAGAGTACACCTCCTATGACTTCGAAGAATATTTCCGATCTCTTGGAATTAAACATGAAACAACAGTCCCTAGAACTCCCCAGCACAATGGGACTGCTGAAAGGTTAAATAGAAGCCTCTTAGACAAAGTGAGGTGTATGCTAAGGAACTCAAACTTGCCTAAAGCATTTTGGGCAGAAGCTCTAAAAACTGCTTGCTACCTAAGAAACAGATCACCTATAGCAAGTCTTAATAATGGGATACCCGAAGAAAGGTGGTCTGGACACAAGCCTAGCTACAAACACCTCAGAATATTTGGATGTAAAGTTATGGTCCATGTCCCAAATGAGCTAAGGAAGAAACTGGACGGACACACGCAGGAGTGCATATTTTTGGGATATGGAGACGCAGACTTTGGATATAGGTGCTGGAATCCTAAAACAGAAAAGGTTCTAAGGACAAGGAATGCAAAGTTTGAAGAGAATAAAGCTATAGCAGACCTAGAGACACCAAGAGAAAGTCCTAGAGAACACTATGCAGAAAAACAGACATATTCAGGGAGTGATTTTTTCATACTTGATCCTCGTGACAATCACATACCTAATTGCCCTGAATTTTTGCAGGAAGAAGAAGGAGCACCTGGAGAAGCCGACCATGTCCCCCAACCTGAAACACAAAGAGATTTATTAGAAAATGAAGGGGGGCAGCATTGCGCAGATCTACAAGAGTTAGAATTCCTTCCACACGCTATGATCCTACTGATTTTGTTCTATTGTCTGAAACAGGTGAACCCGAAAGCTATCAGGAGGCAACAACTTGCAAAGATAGAGAAAAATGGCTAAAGGCAATGCAAAAGGAGCTACAATCCCTTAAACAGAATGATACCTACAGCCTAGTATCACTTCCTGAAGGTAAGAGACCTCTAGAGAATAAATGGGTCTACAAGATGAAGTTAAACGAAGATGGCTCGTCAAGATACAAGGCTAGACTCGTAGTCAAGGGTTTCAGACAGAAACATGGAATTGACTTTGAGGAAGTATTCTCCCCCGTGGTCAAAATGATGTCAATAAGACTGATCCTATCACTAGTTGCATATTTAGACCTGGAGCTAGAGCAAATGGATGTTAAAACAACCTTTTTGCACGGTGATATTGAAGAAACAATCTATATGAAACAGCCGATAGGATTTGAGAGCAAGAAGGAGCCAAACAAAGTATGTAAACTACAAAGGAGCTTATATGGATTAAAGCAAGCCCCTAGAATGTGGTACAAAAAGTTTGACTTATTCATGAGGCAGATAAGCTTCAAAAGATCAGAATATGATCCCTGCGTCTACTACAAGAGAACGTCAGAACATGAATTTGTTATACTACTCTTGTATGTAGACGACATGCTGCTAATCAGCCCCACACAAAAGGAAATTCAGAAACTTAAGACAGCACTGTCAAAGGATTTCGACATGAAAGATCTAGGACCAGCAATGAGAATACTAGGAATGGAGATAACTAGACACAGAAAAGCCAGGACACTAAGGATCTCGCAGCAGAGGTACCTTGAAAAGGTACTCACTAAGTTCAACATGTCTGAAGCCAAACCGGTGAGTACCCCATACATAAGTGGGCGACTAACTACAGACCAATCTCCTAAAAATGAAGCTGAACAAGAAGAAATGCAGGACATACCATATGCTGAAGCCATTGGGAGCCTGATGTATTTAACAGTTTGCACCAGGCCAGACATCGCCTACCCAGTATCTCTCGTCAGCCGCTTCCTGTCAAACCCAGGGAAACAACACTGGGAAGGCGTAAAATGGATAATGAGATATCTAAAGGGAACAATACGACAAGAGATAAAATACAGCAGTAAAGAAGTACTTGACCTGGAAGTCTTTGCTGATGCTGACATGGGAGGCGACTTTGATAGCCGAAGATCAACGACATGATACATCTCTATCCTGGCCGGAGGTGCTGTATCCTGGCAATCCAGACTCCAGAAATGCATTGCCCTGTCAAGTACGGAAGCATAATACTTAGCTATCACAGAAGGAGGAAAAGAACTGCTTTGGCTTAGCAGAACGCTAAAAGAGCTAGGATTCAAAGAAGTAAAAGGAACACTTTACAGTGATAGTCAGAGCGCGATTGAACTCAGCAGGAACACAGCTTATCATGCAAGAACGAAGCACATAGACGTTCGTCTGCACTGGATAAGGGAAGCCATAAACGAAAAGAAGATAAAACTGGAAAAAATAAACACAAACCTAAACCCTGCTGATGCGCTCACCAAAGCCGTAACTACGGCGAAGTTGCACTTCTGCTCTGAAAGAGCAGGACTGCAGGAGTGCTGATACACTCACCAAAGGCGCACCTCTGCGCTGGAAGGGCAGAGTCGCAAGAACCCTAGATTCAAAGGGGGAAGGAAAAATGTAAAGGAAGACGATTGCGGCTAGGGGGATTTGTGGGCCAGAATAACTCTCAGCCCAAATTGACTGAGAACCTGGGCCGCAAGGAACTGGGCCAGCAAAGAAATCGCAAGCCCAAAGCACAAAAGACAGTTAAGGCAGTTAAAGATAAAAAGCCGGAAAACCAGAGCAAGCAGCAAGCAACAACAGCCGAAAAAGGATCACAGAATACAAGCGTTTCAAGATCATCACCGGAAAGATCATGATCAGGAAAGATTGAAAGTAGCTAGGTTACGTTTCAACCTTCGTTTGTAATCTGTAAAAACTGTCGATAGTAAATTGAGGGTGGATTTTACCCTCCGTGGTTTTTCTCCGGGTTTACTCCGATTTCCACGTAAAAACTCCGGTGTCGTATCCCCAAAGATAAGACTAACGCACCTGACGGATCAACAAGAAAAACAATACCGAATTATCAGAATTACTAGTTGATTAGGCCAACATTGCTTTGTTCTTGTTTATACTCCCATCATGATTCATCTTTGTCTTAAAAATTCATTTCACTCCTACAATAGCCTTGTTCTTTGGTCTGTCCACTAGGTCTCACGTTCTGTTTTTTTCTATGGACATGATTTCATTAGTCATTGCATTCTTCCACTTGTCTTGAGTTGCTGCCTCTGTATAGTTTGTTGGATCTACAAGATTTAGGCATGAATCAGCATAATACTCTTCAGGATTAACATCAATTGCATCGGTACTTGCATAAATATCAGAAAGATTCTTCATCTTAATTGGATAATCATATGAGGAATCTGAATCAGATACATCAATTTGTGAATTTGGTTCATCAGTACTTGCATTTTCTGAAGCAATTTCATTTTCGGAAGTAATTTCATTCTCCGAAGCAATTTCATTTTCCGGAGTAATTTCATTTTCTGAATATCCATTCTCTTGTTCAAGAATTCCAGTACTTTCAGAGAGTGTCTCGGAATTTTGTTGCTAAGGTATGATTGTTGTTTCTGTTATTTGCTGAGATATCACAGACCTGGGAACATCAATAATGGATGTACTCAATTGAGTATTTTCATTCTTCCTGCTTCCATCTTCAATAATAAAACAGAATAATATTGATCTTTAATTTTATGATTTTTTTAATCCCATTATTTTTCTTCATCAAACGTGACATCCCTAGTTATACATATTTTCTTTGTGTCAGGGAACATCACTCGGTAACCTTTTATTCCACTAGCATAGCGCACAAAGACACCAACCTGAGACATTTCATCTAGTTTAGTTTGATTTGCTGCTAGTATATGCACATGACATACATAGGCAATACATTTAATTTTTTCACAGACGCTTTGAGTCATACCACAGTTCATAAGATGTTTTCCCACTCAAGACTCTGGAGGGAAGTCTATTTAGCAGANATACATAAGTGGGCGACTAACTACAGACCAATCCCCTAAAAATGAAGCTGAACAAGAAGAAATGTAGGACATACCATATGCTGAAGCCGTTGGGAGCCTGATGTATTTAGCAATCTGCACCAGGCCAGACATCGCCTATCCAGTATCTCTCGTCAGCCGCTTCCTATCAAACCCAGGGAAACAACACTGGGAAGGTGTAAAATGGATAATGAGATATCTAAGAGGAACAATACGACAAGAGATAAAATACAGCAGTAAAGAAGTACTTGACGTGGAAGTCTTTGCAGATGCTGACATGGGAGGCGATTTTGATAGCCGAAGATCAACGACAGGATACATCTCTATCATGGCCGGAGGTGTTGTATCCTGGCAATCCAAACTCCAGAAATGCGTTGCCCTGTCAAGTACGGAAGCAGAATACTTAGCTATCACAGAAGGAGGAAAAGAACTGCTTTGGCTAAGCAGAACGCTAAAAGAGCTAGGATTCAAAGAAGTAAATGGAACACTTTACAGTGATAGTCAGAGCGCGATTGAACTCAGCAGCAACACAACTTATCATGCAAGAACGAAGCACATAGACGCTCGTCTGCACTGGATAAGGGACGCCGTAAACGAAAAGGAGATAAAACTGGAAAAGATAAACACAAACCTAAACCCTGCTGATGCGCTCACCAAAGCCGTAACTACGGCGAAGCTGCACTTCTGCTCTGAAAGAGCAGGACTGCAGGAGTGCTAATCCACTCACCAAAGCAGCAACCACGGCGAAACCGCACCTCTGCGCTGGAAGAGCAGGGTCGCAGGAACCCTAGATTCAAATGGGAAAGGAAAAAGGGTAAAGGAAGACTATTGTGGCTAGGTCATCAATCAAATGGGGATTTGTGGGGCTAGATAACGCTCAGCTCAAATTGACTGAGAACCTGGGCCGCAAGAGACTGAGCCAGCAAAGAAATCGCAAGCCCAAAACACAAAAGACAGTTTTGGCAGTTAAAGATAAAAGTCGAAAGAACAGAAGCAGGCAAGTAGCAACAGCAGAAAAAGATCACAGAATACAAGCATTCCAAGATCATCACCGGAAAGATCATGATCAGGGAAGATTGAAAGTAGCTAGGTTACGTTTCAACCTTCGTTTGTAATCTGTAAAACTGTCGATAGTGAATTGAGGGTGGATTTTACCCTCCGTGGTTTTTCTCCGGGTTTACTCCGGTTTCCACGTAAAAACTCCGGTGTCGTATCCCCAAAGATAAAACTAACGCACCTGACGGAGAAACAAGTGAAAAGCAATACCGAATTATCAGAAGGACCAGTTGATTAGGCCAACACCGTGAAGGATCCGAAGGCAACTCAATTAAATTTAGGACTACTAAAGAATTCGTTCATATAAATGATGAATAGAACAATTTGATACTATTTCGAAAATTGTATTATTCACTCGAGGATTATTATTGAACGGTTTTCAAATTTTATGTTCTAAATACGCAATTTTTAAACTTTTTGGGTATCACATTTACACTATTCTAACATCATGGGCCACCATCGTAATTTTATCGAATCGAAAACTAAATTATCAATCTCGCAATTCGGATAGCATACTTTTTAACCTTGATTGTCAATTTTCATTTATACCCTTAATACTAAAGTCAAATATGAGATACCAGAAAATACTTCATTTATATGAAAATTGAGGATGAAATTATTATATTCCAAAAATAAGGTTCAAATTATATAATTAAAAATTAAATTAAACGGCAACATTTTAATTACTGTATTTACTAATGCATTGGAAAGGAGCATAAAAGCAAGCTGTCAAGCTCACAGAATCGGTGTTTCATTTATTTTTATAATCAACGCATTATATATTTTTTAAAAATATATCTTTGATATTATTAAGAAAATCATTTAATTTATGAGAACTCCAAATCATACAATCATATACAGTTGAATTCCTGAAAATGACAAATTATAATAAATAATAAAATCCAAAATGCACCAAATATTTCAATTAATCCTTAAAAATATAAAAAATAATAATTAGTTTGCCTGTATTCCAACACGTGTCAAGAATCTTACACTATTTATTACATGCAACCTTAAAAAAGATTCTTGTTATTACAGCAGAAACTGAAAATGGGGTTCTTTGGGAATTCAAGTTTATTCGATAATCTTAAGGAAGTGAAACCTACGGCCACGATGATTCTTGTCCAGATCATATATGCGATGGTGAATATTTTCTACAAGCTTGCGGCTACCGACGGCATGAATCTCTCCGTCTTGGTTGCGTACCGGTTTACACTCGGTGCTGCGTTTATTGCTCCCATTGCCTTTTTCATTGAAAGGTCGATGAATTATTATGATATTTTTCTCTTATATTTTATATTCATTCTTATTTTTTTATTTTTTTTAATTGTTGTGATTTTAATAGAAAGAAAAGGCCGAGGATAACAATGAAGATATTGCTTTATGGATTTTTGGCTGGTTTACTCGGGTAAAGTATCTTTACTTAGCTTTGTAATTTTCTACATTAACTAAGAAATCCAGAATTCAATTGGTCCATAATCCATAAAAAATGAATCACATTCAAAGTTTAGGTTAAATTAATTAATTATAATGTTACATGTTTATAAACTAGAATAATTCGAGTTCCTATATGATATGGGACACTTAACTTTTTAACATTCACTAATCTTATAGTTTTTAAAATTGCGGATTAACTGCTCCACAAAATCCTTGTATTGGGTTTGTTTGGTTTAGCTTTATAAAATTGCGATGTGGTGAGATATGATGATCGTGAATTTTCAAGTATGTTTGGTAAAATTGCGGTATTATGATCGTGATTCATGTAAAAATACTAATATAACCTTATATATAATAATAATAATAAATATAATTATATTATAATTAATAGAAGTAAAGGTAAATGAGTCTTTTCCAAAATAACGATGAAACCACAGCTGGTTTTAACAGCTGTGATGATATCG
>RWGZ01001056.1:136516-244553 GCA_009725065.1 Utricularia reniformis | reverse complement strand
AAACTCCTTAAGTTTTTTTAAAAATAATGCAATTCCAGTTGTAAATATTCGTGCAGATTTTTCTGTCTAACCGGCTAATTTTGATGGTTTTAAGTTTTTATTCCGAGCAATGGCTTCCACTTTAATTTAATTTTAACTGAAAATATAGCCGTTGTGGGCATAATTAAAACATTACTAACATATATATAGGGGATCGGTTGAAAATATGAAAATATTAAAAAGCGATCACGATTGTGCAAAATAATACACTTTTAGTTCAAACTTCAAACACGATAAGAAATTTATCGTAACCATATTTTAGTTCAAAATAATACACTTTTAGTCATGCAGGAATGTCTCCTCGCGAATTTTGGATGCATTGCAATTTCTCATGATTTTATCCCCTAGTGTGCAATTCCTCACGAAAAGTGTCTTCACTTGGGCTAAATTCCTAGCAAATTTTGGTGCATGGAAATTCCTCACGAATTTTGTCCCATGTTGCATAATTCGTCGCCAAAATCGATTTTTGGGAGCAAATTTTTCACGGATTTCAGGCTTAGCCAATTCGGCGCTAAAAACTATTCCAGGGTTAAATTCTTCGCGATTTTTGTACTTAGTCAATTTGTCATGAATTTTGGGTAATGAGCTCTTAACAATTCGTTGTGAAAATCTTCCGTAGTGTCAATTCCTCGCGAATGTGAGTGAGGGTCAAATTCATGGAGAATTTTACACATAGAACTTTTCTCCGGAAATATGCTCAGATCTCGAACCTTTTTTCTGTCATAAGAACCTCTATTTAGAGAAAAACGAGACTTCTCAATTCAACTCGGTCAAAGAGACCAATCTTACACATTTGGGCCCACTTACTCAAAGAGACCAATCTTACCCGGATAGACTTCGGAAAGCCTTGAATCGTTCGTGATAGTTTACGATAAATCTTTGACCATGTAAAAAGATGAAATTACCCCTGATATCGTTTCACTTCGAAACAATCAAAAAACACTCAAAATATCATGTGAGACATGCTAAACCATATTTGGGATGTACAAATTAAGAAAATACCTCTTACAACACGTTAACTTGTAATGCCTCGAAAAATTCAAAACATCTTGGAGGACGTGCCAAATGATTTTCGGGTGTTCAAATTATAAAAATATTCTCGGGTAATATCAATAAGAGATACTTAAACTTAAAATAATATAAACGCTATATCTCATCATTTGAAAATTTTTAAAATATAATTATAAGTTGTTATAATTGTTCACATTGACATCTAAACTCTATAAAGTTATAAGATTCATCACATTAAGTTTGATATTTGCATATTTAGTTCTTGAATATCCAAAATCATTCATATTTAACTTTAAATATAAATACATAATTTCTTAACTTGGGGCTCCCTTACACTAATTTAAACTTAGGGTGTTATCTATGAAATGATTTTGTAGCTTTTGATCTAGAAGCATCTGCTAAGAACAAACTGAAAATAGTGAACAATATATGGTTATATGTTAAATTTCTAGAATCGGGTTAATTTCATGTGGGGATTTTGCTTGGATATAACGTATAAGAGGATGAGACCACACAGTAAAATATTTGAACAAATCATTTACTATGGTCAACATTCCATCTTATAAATCAACTCAAACAACATCTCACTTCTGATGTGAGATAATTGTTCATTATTTCAATACACCCCCCCAAGTTCAACAACCTGACAAGTTGGACTTAACAATTCAAATCGGTGGATTACCAACCGATCAATTTCATTAAGCCGGACTAATCCCCTGCAAGGTCACTCCCGATTTTCCAAACATGCTCGATACCATATTAAATTTCTAGAGTCGGGTCAATTTCATTTGGGGTGTGTGCTAGTATATAACGTATAAGAGGATGAGATCACACCGTAAAAGACTTGAACAAACAATTTACTATGGTCCACATTCCTTCTTATAAATCAACCCAAACAACATCTCACTTCCGATATGGGATAATTGTTCATTATTTCAACATTTTAAACCCATATTAAAAAAGAAAAAAGAAAAGACCAATATACATACCTACCATTTAAATAACATAAAGAAAATCATGTGATCGTTTTTTGAAGTTGAAATCTGGAAAAAACTTGAACAATACTACTATGGTTGTAAATAGGGATGGGGCACCAAACTGCAAAACTGTGAAACTCAGTCGAATTAATTTTATTCGGTTAAACAGTGTCGGTTATATGATTAATTGGTTTTAACGGTTCGATTTTATATCGGTCAGAAATATTATAAGGTCGGTAATCAGTTTTATTTTTAATGCCGATTAACCGTTTAATCGATTAAATGATTAGATCTCTAATTGGCTTAGGTGAACCAAGATAGAGACAATAATTTCTTATGGCACCAATATGTTCCTCTCTTCAAACAAAAGAAATTATCCATCTCTCTCTTGGTCACTAGGATTTACATTATCTTCTTGACTTGCTCTATGTAAATGTGTTCTAGCCTCTACTCATATTTTTTAACTCTTGATTAATTATTTATTTGGTAGCAATTTGTGAGCAATGTGTGTATTTAAGATTCTTTTGGGATTACACTTTTGTTATTTTTAGATTTCTGGTTTCATATTTCACATTCAAAATCTTTCTAGGCATTATAATCATGAATTCTTGTATTTAATTTTGGGCTATGTTGTGCCCAAAATGAAATGTTAAATGAACAATTTCTTTATTTTTTTGTTAATTTGTTGGTGGACAATTTTGAGAAAGTATTTATGGAAATGTTTACATTTGAATATTTTTAGTAGTAAATTGAATCATGGAATAGGTAAAGTCATGTAATGCTTCAGTGTCTCAAAGAGTTGATAATATTTCAGTTGATGATTTGAATGCTGACACTTAGATGAGAAAAAAGAAGTAGAATAAGAATCTTTAGATGATATAGGTAAAAAGAAGAGGAAAAGTATGAGGGAGAGGAAAAAAACTTCTTTGGAAACAAAAAGTAAGATTTATCTATTGTGAGGTTGTTTATTTTGTCAATCCAAAAAGCAATGATACTAGTTCATTAAGATTTCATGCTAATAAGTGTGAGAAGAATCCTACAAATATAATGAGTAAGATGATGCAAACCTGTGTATGTGACCCGGCGGCCGGTGCCCAGACCGTTTTGCTGCCGGTTCCGATCCAACCGGGCAACCCGTTTAGCTAACCGGTTTAACAATTTTGAAAGTTGTATATTGTTAGGCATAAAAAAGTAAGTCTATGGTACACGTTGTAGCCTACCGCTATTGTTGCCTCTAAATTCTCCCTATTGGATACTAAAAGTAAAAGTGAATATTTATATTTTTAAAATAAATATAATTGACATTATTGAAGCAAACTAGCAGAGTACATAATTTCTAGTATCTATATTTTGAATAACCGAATATAATGATATTCAATCTACATAAATAAACTATAAGATATAAAACAAAACATTGAAGACATTGACATGCAAAATGATATTGTAAGAAACATAATATGAAACAAGTCTAAACATAATTAAGTAAGTTTCAGTTTCGATTCAATAATGATAGTTGGCAATGAAAATCAAACATCAAATTGAACTCCTTCCAATTCTATTTCTTCAAATCGTCTCATGAATGAAATGAAATCCATACTACTATTTTCTGCCATGATTCCTGAAATTTCAATGTCATTACCCATTTAAACAAAACGAATTGTATGAGCATACATAATTCACATAGATGGACATAAATTAAAATGGGTACATCACCCGTCACCTTCATGTTCTTCATCATTTGGACACTCAGGAACCGGACAATCTTAGTACTTATAATATGTTTTCGCTAAATCTTCATCAACTTCATACTGATTTGCCTCGTCTTCCATAATCCATGTGTCAATTTCTTCAATAGTGTCAAGATCTAGTGAGTCAAATGTTTCTTTTTCTGCATTCCAACTGAAATGTTTGATAACACATAACGTATTACGATGAGTAAATAAGAAAAATCAGTGTAATTGCAATAGATAAAAAAAGAACGCCACAAGTAAGAAACAATAGCATAAATATACCTATCTTTCAATTTTTTATTGTAACGAACAAACACCAAATCATCCAATTGTTTGTGCAGCAATCTGTTCCTCTTTTTGTATGTATCTGATAAAAAAATTTTCCAATTTATTTCGCATCCCGAAGATGAGCTAGTTTGCCCAAGAATCTTGATTGCCATTTTTCGTAGCTCTAGTGCACTTCCTCCAAAATATTTCCACCAATCGACTATATAAAATAGAATTCAATTAAGTGGCCAAAACTTACAATAAAAATTTGACTAATTTTATTGAATAAGGAAACATACATGGTTGTTGTTTTTTGTCCGACTGGATTCCAAAGCGACATACCTACCAAAACTTCCTAGCCTTTCTTGAAAAATCTTGATTTCTGATAAGTAAAATTCAATATTTGTTTTAGGCCATTCTTCTAGTAATAACATCTAACACATCATCAATTACAACATCAATCATAGATGAATGATTATGATCATACTGATATTGTGGATTTAACCAAAAAGCAGCTGCATGAAGATCTTTATAGAATTTTTTAGCCCATCGATGTTGAATTGGTCGTGTGAATGGCTCATACAATCTGCAATTATCCTTAAAAATGGTCTTAATTGCTTTGATGACTCTATCTATTTCTTCATATAGATATCCAATGTTAGCCTTTTTATCGCCATCCACAATCCGCAATAAGTGCATTAGAGGTTCCGTTGCCTTTACAATCACTAAACAATCATCCATAAATCATGGTTTAAGACTATTCTTTTGAATTCCATTCCCTATAGATCCTTACCAAGACTTGACTAAGTGAATTCTCTATGTACGGCTAACACCTCAAGATCCTCTCTAACCCTAATGAAACTCATCAATGCAATGAAATTTGTACCAAACCTTGTCTCAGTTGATCTAGCTATTTCTTTCCAAAATTCTCTTCTTCTCAACCATGTAAGCCACCATCCATGGTTATAGACAAATCTACTTACATTAGCAGCTTCATTAACAACCTCTTTTATACACGACAATTTCCCTATATCCTTCATCATCAAATTAACACAGTGAGCTGCACATGGAGACCATGTAATGGTGTTATAGAGTTGCTCAATAAGGCGTCCAGCAGCAACATAAGAACAATTTATTTTATTTACCCTAGATTCATTATAATTCATTAAATTTGGTAAAAAATAGTTGCGCGGATCGTTTTATTAACGACCAACGGCTCAGGCGGTTAGACCTGAAGGCCTGCTACCAGGTCACGTACATAGATGCAAACCCAATTGGCAATTGGGATCGGGGAAACGTGGAAAGAAGGGTCATCTCCGAAAGAAGTGCAAAAAGCCCATAAAGGAGAAAAATTCAACCTCGTTAGCGTCTGAATCAGACGATGCACCGTATTCCGTCTAGAGAGTCCGATGGAGTCATGGGTCGTGCAATTCAGGGAAAGTGACCTGAAATTGGTGCATCATTTCACTCCTCTTGGACTTTGGAGGATGTGATGTTTATATCCAGCCTAAATAAGAACATGATATCGGTCGGGAAACTGGAGTATAAAGGATACTGAACATCTTTTGGGGATCGTCGGTGGAAAGTGACCAAAGGAGTTTTGGTCGTCGCCAAGAAAATGAAGTCTCGAACTTTGTAAGTGGAGAAACCGATCGGCACCATGGGGACTGATCGACACTTACTGCATTAGAGATCGATCGACCACATGGATTCAGATTGACTGAGTACCGACTGAGGATACTTAAGATGTGCCACGATTGACTTGGTCACAAGAGCGAGAAGTGCATGAAGATCATCGCGCCATAAAGCCAATGTTTTTATAGCAATCCGAAATTATGTTCCGGTCCATACCGGACCAGTACGGCCAGTATACCATCCAGTACTATAGACCCTGAGAAGAGGGTCATGATATACCGTAAGGTACCGATCGAAGGAGCCGATCGGCATCACCTCTAGCGAAGAGTCAATACCCCAGTCTGATCGGTCTAATACCGAACATCACAATGAATATTGTTTGACAGATGACAATGTCGAACAAATCACTCATGCGTTGAGAAGTTCGACCAGAGAAAGGAGATCACCTGATCGATATACTCTTACAATGTATCAAGCATTGTTGACTGACGGTGGCGAAACAAGGAATTTCTGAGAGACTGTTCAATCTTGGGAGCAAGAAAAGTGGGAGCTTGCTATGATGGACGATATGTCATCCATGATGAAAAAATAACTTGGGTCTTGTCGACATTGATGAAGGGAGATCGGGTCTTACTCAATAAATGAGTCTTCAGAATTAAGTAGGAGACCGATGGTTCCAAATGTTACAAGGCGAGACTAGTAGTTAAAAAATTCTTTTAGAAGAAAGTAAATTGAATATTCCAAGGTATTCTTACTGATGGTGAATATGACGACCATCAGGGTGATTTAGAGTGTAGTGGTTTTGGAGAATCTCAATCTAGAGCATATGGATATTAAGACTGCTTTCCTCCACAGTGATCTAGAGAAAGCGATATGCATGACATGACCCGAGAGTTTTAAGGTAAATGGAAAAGAGAATATTGTCTGTAAACTAGAAAATAGCTTGTATAGTCTGAAACATGCTCCTCGGCAGTGGTATATTATGTTTGATTCTCTAATGATCAAACGATGTTTCAAAAGATGTGAGAAAGACAACTGATGTTATCTCCAAATGGGGCAAAGGTACATACATAATCATTCTATTGTATGTTGATGCCATGTTGATGTTAGGTGTGGAGATCGAATGACAATCGACTCCACTTGGATGCCAATCGACTTTGTTGTTGATCGTGCAAATTTAGACGACGAATATGATTTGGTGTCGACAGTGAGTGATCGAAATAGGTCAATCGGTAAAGGGGATCGATCAAGTGAAACAATGGATAACTATGAATGGGCCCGATATGAGATGGAGACAATCGATCGATGATCGAACTGAGAAAATCCAAGGACCGCTCGGTCAAATGGAGGCGATTGGTCTAGGACGGG
Organism: Utricularia reniformis; assembly: GCA_009725065.1. Taxonomy (NCBI): domain Eukaryota; kingdom Viridiplantae; phylum Streptophyta; class Magnoliopsida; order Lamiales; family Lentibulariaceae; genus Utricularia; species Utricularia reniformis. The sequence goes on along the minus strand of RWGZ01001056.1, from coordinate 237,526 downwards.
AGATAGTTATGGAAATGAGATATTCAAGGAAACAATATTATATAAAATTAGTATATATGGACGCATATATATGATTTGATTATGGAAACATCATATATTTGGATATGATCAAATATTAGAAAATATTTGCTAGTTATCTTAATTATCTCCAACTTCTCCACTATATAAAGAGACTTGGGATTCATTGTTTTCTATGACTTCAGTTCATCACCTTTTGTCGTCTACGAGTATGAGAGAACTCGTGTGTGGGTGTTTTATATTCTTCTTCTGATAATGGATTTGACTGTTCCGCCGGTCACGTGGTTTTTGACCCGTCTTGGGTTTTCCACATTAAACTTTCTTGTGTAGTTTTTCTTTGTGTTCTTTAATGCTGTTATTATTTTCGGGTTCCTCTATCCAATCGAGATTGTTCGCACACGTATTTTACCCCAACAATTGGTGGTGGCTGTGGGGTAAGTGGTGCAATCTGCAATGGGTGACGATAAAGGAAGCCTCAGGATATTTGACGGATGCGATTTTTCCTATTGGAAAATGCAAATCCATAATAGCCTATATCATAATGATTTAGGGGAAGCGTTGGAAGAAAATAAATCGACAAAGATGGAGGACTCTGAGTTGCACATATTAGATCGCAAGGAGCTTGCGATTGTGCAACTGTAGTTATCGAAGAAGATGATGTTCAACTACCATGAACATACGACGACCTACATGATGATGAAGGCCCTGTCGTACGGACGACTATAGTCACCAAACTGAGTGATGCTCACTCGGTGTTGGTACTATGAAGATGGAGGAGGGTGCCTCGGTTGCCGAACATCTGAACGATTTCTGCACCCTTGTCAACCAGTTATCGCTGGTTGGACACATCATGGATGACAACACACAAGCCGTTGCGGTTCTCGGTACCATGCCCGAAAGCTGGTAGACCACGATTGATATCATCAGAAATCAACCTGGAGAACTCAATCTTCATGATGTGCGTGCACAACTCATCAGTGAAGAGGTGAGATGAAAGCAGAGGGGTCAGACCAAGAAGAATGCCTTGGTGGCAGATTCTTCCTGCGGACGGAAGAATAACACAAGGTGGAAGGGCGAAGGGAAAATCGATTGAAGAGCCGATGGAAGTCGAAGGCTAGAAGGGAACTCGAGTGGTGGAAGTGCGGCAAGAAGAGTTTACTCCAAGGGAGTGCAAAGACCCAAAGGTAGGAGAATTCAGTCTCGGTGGCTGAATGAGACGATGCACTGATACTTGATTTGGAAAGTCTAGCAGAGTCATGGGTGGTTGATTCTGACGCATCCTTTCTCTTATGTTCTAACCGCAAGTCTTTTAAGTCTTTCAAACAGGGAATCACAGGAAGGTTTCTTCTATAGATGGAGAGTTCCTGGAGATGGTCGGGGTGATATACCGATCAAATTCCTCCACAATGACTTTAGAGGACGTGATCTTTATCCCTGCACAAGTAAGAACCAGATATCGATCGGACAATTGTATACTAAGGGATACCGAGCGTCTCTTGGGGAAGTCGGTGGAGAGTGACCAAAGGAGCTTTGGTCGTCGTCAAGGGAATCAAGTCCAGGACTTTGTACGTAGAGAGATTGATTACAACCATGGGGGACCTACCAACACTCACTACAACAGAGATCGATCGACCACATGGGTGTCGATTGACAGAGGATCGATTGAGGGTACTTAAGATGTGACTTGTATTTGTTTGTTCCAATAGAAATTACTTGTATTTGTTTGTTCCAATAGAAATATGAATATTTTTTTTATTCATTTATAATTTGAACAAAACATGAATATTTTCAGAAATAAATATATTATTTTATTTATATTTAATATAAAAATATTATTAAATAATAGAATTTAAAAAACTAATCAATAATAGTTCACATTATTTCTTCAATACTTTTCATTGAATTAGATATATTATAATATTTTTTTCTTATTTTCTTCTAAATATAAAATTATATTTTTTTAAATTTTCAAGTTTTAATCTTAAAAATCAATTATTAATATATTGATTTCAATATGAAATTTGAACAAATTTGGATAGATCTTTCAAACAAGCTATTAGAACGAACATGAATATTCACATTAATTATTCTTTATAGAGAATTTGGTTCGTTCGGATCGAATAACATTCTTACTTAGACGTAAACCAAAAAAGCTTATAAGTACGGATAATAAACACTTATTATATTTTATTTTCTAGCAAATGATAAGTATATTTGTCGAACCATAAATACAACGTGAAATTTAATTACTAGAGAAAAATAAATAATAACTAAAACTATGGGGAGTAGTCCTAATATTTTTTTAGTGATCATTTTAAAATTTATCCAATGTTTTCATACCGGACGGTATACCGCCGATATATCGTCCGATATGTCAAATTTCGCTCGACACCGGTATTTTTATTCGTACCGTTTGGTACCGGGTATTAAAGTCGATTTCCGAGTTTTTTTCAGGTCTTACCCTAAAAATCTAATTAAATATTAATTTTTTTATTAATAAAATAAAATAAAATTTTTTCAGGCCCATTACGTGATTCCGGACCGATATGAAAAAATTGCATTTATCATCATCTTTATCCAATTAGTTTATCTTCCAGCTATCTCCGAACCTCATTTATTGAGAATAAATTCAAAGGGGGTCGTTATCTCGAGTTTTTCCATGTTAATGTTTGACTTTTCTTAATGTGGATAGCCATTCAAGTGAATTATTGATCTCATCTATTTGTACACTGCACGATTAGGCAAGATACAACTTGTAAAATAGATTAACTTGATTAAATATTTTATTATATAAATTGTGTGATTGAATTTCATTTAAAAATAATAATAAATCGTTCTAATCAATAAAATATTCATTCTACGACGATCCATATTAGAAAAAATCAAAGATTAATAATGCACCCACATGAGAAAACTCGAGATAACGACCCCTTTGGATTCAAGTGAATTATTGATATTTCAATTTCAACTAGTGTATTATAGGATGATTATAGTTTTCAAACCAGTCATTATATCGATTGATATACTGATATTATCAATAATATCATGATTACTGGTTGATGTGGTTCATTTTTAGGAGGTACCAAAGGTCATCGAATTTGGATCACAATTAATTATCAAACTCGATTTTTAGATTTGTTGTTTGTGGGACAACTTTTAAGGAAGTAAAGAATACAAAGAACACATCGATATAACGTGAAAAACCTCAAAGAAAAAGGGAAAAAAAACACAATGTCACTAATCCATTAAGTAATGAGTAAAACAATACATAATGATCGGGGTAACAAAGGAAGAACATCAGGAAAGAAAATTACGAGAGAGATCAATAGCAGCAGGTTTGATGATCAAGAAGTCGATCCTGAAATCTTCATCTTCCTCCTTAAATAGATAAGGAATGGTTGTTATCTCCTTGATTTCACGCTGATCCCATCATCAGATCATTCAAAATAGATAACTTCCCTTAGGAAGCGTGTCTGCTAAGAATACTGTTACTTCTCTGTGCCTTAGTCCTCTACGTGGCAGGACCGATCGGATGTGGCGGGGACGAATCTAATGCATTGAGGACAGATCCAACACTTAGTGTTTTTGTAACGATCGTAAACCGGCCCTAACAATGTCTATGCGCAAGTAAGGTGAAACCAAACATTTTAACAAAACGTAATTCTAATCCGAGGAAATGTCATCGTTTTTCAAAGTACAACTAGATAATAAAAGAAGCAAAACAACAAATTCAAAGGGGTGACTCGTACAGTGGACGATCGACGACCTTAGCTCCAATGTCACCTAAGCCGCCGGTCCTCCCCTACAAAATTTGTAAAACGGTCATAGTCTATTAAAAGAAACTTCTGTAAAGTGTATTTAATTAGCAAGATTTTATCCCTCTCTTTCTCCTTATTTTAGCTTACATATTCTCTTATCTTTTTCTGTCTTTTTATATTTCCTCTCCTTATCCTTGCTGGTTTCCTACTATGATCGGTTTTTACATGCCCGATGACATGTCTCGCCCAAACCAACCGTTAGTTGTTAGTTGGCTCGACGAGAATATATGCTTCCCTTCTCCGGCTAGGACTCGGGCGCTACACCGTTCCTATCCGATTCCGTTCGGCCCTGTAGTGCGCACAGTTCGGTTCTGGTGAACTCACGTATTCCCTCCTGGGACATGTCCTACCTGTGGCTGATCGTACTCATGAACACGATGCCGGGTTCGGTGTTCTCACCTCGCCCCGAGATTTCTTTTTCTTTTTCTTAGTTCACACCCTTTCGATTCGATTTAATATTCATTCAAATTCCTAACCGTGAACCTTCTTTTAATTTACTATGTTTGCTCCGCTTACTTGGTCGTTCTATCGCCTGGTGCTTCCTTGTTCCCTACTCCCCTAGGATTTGCGATGAACTACGCTACGGTCCACAATTTGCAGCCAAGTCGGGTGTTGCTCTTCGTATTCACGATAAATTGCGTTTCGGTCCTTAATATCCGCGACAATTTGCATTCAGATTCATTTCCACGATAATTGCACAACAGCCCTCAAATCCACGACAATTTACACGTAAGTCCTTGAAATTCGCGATATTTCTGCACTTCAGTCCATTTTCGCGACAATTTTGCAAGCGGATCCCAGAATCGCGACAATTTGCTTCATGGTCCAGAATCCGCGATAATTTGCTCTTTGGCCCTGATTTCCGCGATAATATTGCAGCAGCCCCGATTTCCGCGATAATATTTGCCTTTACCCCAGTTTTCGCGATAATCCTCTTCTTACCCCCAATTTCCGCGATAATATTGCAGCAGTCCTGATTTCCGCGATAATCTTTGCCTTTACCCCGGTTTTCGCGATAATTTCAATTCCTCTCGAATTTCTCACGTTTTTTGTGCCAAATGACCCCTTCTTTTCCCATTCCACTCCTATTTATAGGTTTCTTAACTTGTCAAAATGACCATTTAACCCCTCCTTCTAAAATTCCCTCTTCTTATATTAAATTACTAAACTACCCCTCATTTCATGTTTTTAACAAGAATTTATGCGATTCTAACCTGTCCGACTTCCGTTTGTGCCGCCTTCCTGGGTCGTTACAGTTTTCAACAATCATAATTTCCAAATGGGCCTGATCTGACTGGGCCCGATTCAATTGGCTTGGGCCTCAACTTTGGGATGGCCTCTTTTATATGGGCTACAGCCCTTTCGTGGTACCTGGTCCTATTGTTCCAATCACTAGCCCCTTGGGTTTCATCGCATCAATCACAAGTGTGATCGGAAGCCAACCATTAAGAACATGCTCCGGTTATTTAACTCCAGACCGAACCGGTGTCTGAAGAGTGTCTTGCGTCTCCGGGACCGAACTAATACTTTAGAAAAACTTAATTCATCTTTCTTTAGTTGAGATTGGTGAATGAGACTAATCCGATTATCGATACCTTGCCAGATCATCGGTCTAGTGGGCCCATGATTAGTGAGTTATCCTTTGGGCGGAACGGCCACGGTTCCCCTTCCAAGAGACGTTTCAACTTCTAAAGCGATAGATTGAGTGATAATTGCAGTATGCCAATAACCGCCTTAACAATCCACGTATCAGTCATTCAGTGGTCAATAGAGGGGAATATAAGGTAGGATTTTCTCAGCAATTTCACTTTCCCCCTATTTGCGAAAGTTTTTGCGAGATTTCAAACTCGCGGCATTCTTAGTTCTCCTGTAGAAATCAACCATCCTTTTCAGAAAAATTCGAAGGTAATTTTCGTGGCTCCTCGTAAAAGTCGTTATCCTGTTATGTCTGAGCTTGATACAAAAGAATTTCGGGTCAAGTTCTCAATCCTTGCCCATTATCCAATAATGAGGGGAAAAGAACATGTTCATTGTTTCCTCCTAGAGGAAATGATAACTCCCCCTAACTCCATTCCTGTGAGTTACGCAGTCTTAAAAAATATCTTGTCGTTTCCTCTTCATCCTTTCATAGCGGTTGTTCTTCGGAAAATCCATTGCCCGATTTAAGCGCTTTTTCCTGGAAGCTTCGTGTACATCGTAGCTTTCATCTTTTACTGCTGCAAGCAGGGTATTGAACCCACATTGAAACGGTTCTTTGCCCTGCATATAGTAGGGTCCCGGAGGAGGCAAAGATTATTAGGAACCCGGAAGTTGTATTATATCACAACTCAAACATCGGAATGTGCCCTTGTTGACAAGGAGAACTCTCTTCATGAATGGAAGTCCTGCTATATTTGAATCGGAATTCTGAAGGAGGAGAGTATGGGTGTTAGGACTTGGATCGTGTCCCAAATCGGGAAGCTCGATCGGTCCCAATTCAGTTCTTCGCCATATATCATAAAGGAGACCATGGCTCTATTTCCTCCTCCAGAAATTGTCTGATAGAAATGAGAGTAGCGGGCTAGACCGTTACTTCCACCCCGATGGCAATACCTTCATGCCCCGATCCATTTGCATATCCGATATTTAATTTCTGTATAGGTTCATGCTTCCTGATCCTTATAAGTTCTTTTGCAGATTCATCTGAAACAATGTCGAGCTCACGACTACAAAAAATGAATGCTACATCCCATACCTGAAGGGACCAAACAAGGGCTTTAGGATCCGCACCGGTACTTCCCCTCCTTTTTTTATGTAGGCCCCAAGCACGCTAACATCCCAACTTTGTCCACAACCTGCACCAAGTCGGGTTTCATCCTCCGAAGCTTCGAGCATAGGATCTTCAGGCAGTTGTAGGCATGCCTCCCGCACCCTACTAGAATTGAACTAGGCGATAACAACCATATTCCGCTCTACGAGCTTAACTGCATTGTGCAGGATCGGGAACACCGCTCCAATTAGTCTTAATCTTGTAAACTTGCTGCTGCAGGGTTCTGTCAGGTAGAAGAAGTCCTCCCCTCCCCTAACTTGGAGGGGAATTTTGCTATGGGCTCGATCCCCTGGACTGATAAAAGAAAACAGAAGGCAGAAGAGGAGCCCAAAAAAGAGTTCAAGAGGCTCAAGAAAGGGGTTCCCCCTACCAATAAGGATCAGGTCATGAAGATCTATGGACCGACCCATGTCACCAAGGCGCAGACCCCGCTTGACTTCGTCCAAGGGCTGACGGCAAGCTCGAAGACCAAGAAGAGCGGCCTTGCCCTCGGTGAAAAATCAAAGCCCCATTCTTAGAGGGATGCATTCATCGAGGAGTACATGCTGCATGGGAAGAAATATCCATCCAAGCTGAAGTTGGAAGCTCCTGTTACCGATCGGGTCGATTCAATCATGGACGCCGTTCAATTGGTAAAATTTCCTACTAACTTTCATGCCGAATTAACTCTAAGTTCGGTCTGGATTTTCCTTGCAAGTGCTCAAAAGAAGCCTAACAATGGCCACTGCCCTTCACCATGTACAAAGTGCCCCTTCGGTTCCCGAAAATATTCAGCAGCAACTCGACTTAATACAAAAGCAAGTTGAGATCAAACAAGAAGAGCTAGTCTCTATCCGAGCAGGGCGGGAGAGACTCAACAACGATATGCTTGGAGTGGGGACTAATATTTCCCTTCTGACTGCGCAGATGGCCGAACTTGAAGATAGGCAAAGTTAACTCTTGTCGTTGCGGCTTCAAAGGCTTCTAAAATAAGAAGCTCACATAAGGGCGTTGACCGAAGAAATGGCCCAACTCCAACTTCGGTCCGAAGAAGAAAATGGGGCACTACTCGTCAAGGCCAAGGAAGGATAGGATAGAGCGGCCCGAGAATTCATTCTTGATTTTGCCCAATCCCCGCTCATGTTTGCCTTGGCAGATGTGGTGTACGGGGCAGCCATCCCCCAATACTTGGAAAACGAAAGGGGCCAAATCTAACGATTGTTCGAACTCAGTCTCGAACCGATCCGATCATCCGATTCGACCAATAGAAGAGGTTTCCGGTTCACCAATCGAACCAGTTTCAAAAACTATGGTTGGGAAAAAGTCGACCCATTGGTGAAAAATGAAAACTTCCAACCTCTTTCGGTCCAAGATGAACCGGTCCTGGAAGAGGACTCGAACTTCCACTTGTTCGAACAAATGGAGAAAGTTGTTATGAAAATAGTGGAGGATCGGGAGAAGCGCCAAATCCTACAGGATCTGCCACTTCCTCTGCTTTCGTCTCACCTACAAGATGATGAAGGCCCTGTCAAACTTGTACGGACGGTTGTGTTCACCAAACCGAGTGATGCTCACTCGATGATGGTACTATGAAGATTTAGGAGAGTGCCTCGGTTGCCGAACATCTGAACGATTTATGCAACCTTGTCAACTAGTTATCGTTGGTAGGACACATCATGGATGACAACACACAAGCCATTGCGGTTCTCGGCACCATGCTCGAAAGCTGGTCGACCACGATTGATATCATCAGAAATCAACTGGGGGAACTCAATCATCATGATGTGCGCGCACGACGCATCAGTGAATAGGTGAGACGAAAGCAGAGGGGTGAGACCAAGAAGAATGCCTTGGTGGCAGATTCTTCCTACAGACGGAAGAATAACACAGGGTGGAAGGGTGAAGGGAAAATCTATTGAAGAGCCGATGGAAGTCGAAGGCTCGAAGGGAACTCGAGTAGTGGAAGTGCTGCAAAGTTTACTCCAAGGGAGTGCAAAGACCCAAAGAGGAGGATTATTCAGTCTCGGTGGCTGAATGAGACGATGCAGTGATACTTTATTTGGAAAGTCTAGCAGAGTCATGGATGATTGACTCTAGCACATTCTTTCTCTCATGTTCTAACCGCAAGTCATTTAAGTCTTTCAAACAGGGAATCACGGGAATGTTTCCTCTGCGGATGGAGAGTTCCTAGAGATGGTCGGGGTGATATACCGATCAAATTCTTTCACAATGACTTTACAGGACGTGATCTTTATCCCTACACAAGTAAGAACCAAATATCGGTTCGACAATTATATACTAAGGGATACCGAACGTATCTTCGGGACGGTCGGTGAAGAGTGACCAAAAGAGCTTTGGTCGTCACCAATGGAATCAAGTCCATGACTTTGTACTTGGAAAGGTTGATCAGCACCATGGGCGACCGACCGACACTCACTACAACAGAGATCGATCGACCGACAGAGGACCGATTGAGGGTACTTACGATGTGACTTTGTCATTTGAGCGAGAAAAGCATAAAGATCATGGTCAAAAAGACTTATCACAGATACTTGAATCCAAGGAGCTCAGTGATTTTTGACGATGTGTTAAACCCTAAGTGATCGGTATGGGACCGATTACCAAAATGAACACCGATCGATAGATAACAATGTTGAACAAGTCACTCATGTGTTGAGAGGGTCGACCAGGGAGATTAGATAACCCAATCGGTAAACTCGTACAATGTATCACACATTGTTGACTGGTGATTGTGAGCTAGAGAATTTGTGAGAGGCTTTTGAGTCTCTGGGGATGGAAAATTGGGAGGTTGCCATGAAGGACGAGATGACGTCCTTGTCAAATAACAAGACTTGGGTCTTGTTAATCGCCGAAGGGACATCGGGCCTTAAATGGGTCTTCAGAGGTCGATGGGTCCAAACATTACAATACAAGACTAGTGGTCGAATGATTCTTGCAAAAGGGAACTGACTATTCCGAGGTACTCTCACCGGTCGACCATTAGGGTGATTGAGTAAAGTGACTACGTAGAATCTCCATTCTTAGTGGATGGATGGGAAGACTGCTTTCCTCCATGGGATTTGGAGGAAGAGTTGCACACCCGAGGGGTTTTAAGGTGCATGGAAAGGAAAATCTTGTCTAAACTGGAAAAAAAGCTTGTATATTGAAACAAGCTCTTCGCAGTGGTATTGACTCTCAAATGACCGAACGGGAACTCAAGAGAAATGTGTCGGACATCAGTTGTTATCTCCGAATTGGCAGACACATACATGATCCTTCTATTGTATGTCGAGAATATATTGGTCTTAGAAGACAACATGGAGAAGATAAAACTAGTCAAGTGGGAGTTGTCTGAAACATTTTTAAATGAAGGATCTAGGACCGGTCAAGACTCTAGGAATGAGGTTCGCGAGAGACTTACAGAAGGGTACACTTCCCTTGTCCCAGAAAAATACAAAGTGATCGATCTAGTTCAAGTTGGAGACTTGAAAGCAATTAAGACACCTTTAGGAGCAACCTGAAACTCTCAAAGAAGCAGAGCCGATGACCAATAAGGATGTCGAAGAGATGAAAAATATGTCCTACTCTTCAACGGTCGGAAAAAGATGTATTCCATGGTCTGTACGAGGCTAGACATTTCCCATGGAATATGAGTCGTGAGTAGGTTCATGTAGAACTGGAAAGGAGCATTGAGATACAGTGTTTTGATTGCTACTGTACATCTAAGCGAGAGTTGTGTTGCAAAGGACCGATCGTACTAACAGGGTATGTGGATGTCAATTGGAGGAGATTTCTAAGTGTGGGGATAGATTGACGATCAGTTACACTTAGGGGACGATCGACATAGGTGTCGATCATAGAGATCGGATGATGATCGGTATGTGTATCGATCAGTCATTAGTACCGATCGGCAATATCTGGCGACAGTCGACGGTACAACTATTGGAAGTCGAAATTGCATATGTGTGTGATTTCGATGCAGGAAGGGAGATAGCGTGGCTCCAGAACTTTCTGATGGAGATCGGTAAATGGACCAATCAACGGAATTTGTATAGTGACAGTTAGAGCGACAAATGTTTGGCAAAGAACCTTGTATTTCATGCGAGGACGAAACATATTGAGTTGAAAGGAATACACTCGAGAGATGTATTTCAATTGATGATAATCAAACGCAGTGAGAATCTGGTAGACATACTGACGAAGGAAGTCACTATAGCAAAACTAGAGCTATACATATCTCTAGTGAGGCTCACCAAGTGAGTTGGTGAGCAGAACGATATCTGGAAGAAATGCATCAACCATCCACTCTATATAAAGAGGGCCTTATGGTTCATTTCTAGTATACTTTAATTTCAAATTTCATTTTCATGTATGTGTGTTGTATTATTCTTCAAGTGATAGTGAATTTGACCGTTCCAAGGATCTAGTGGTTTTTTACCCGCTTTGGATTTCCACTTTAAACTTCTTGTGTCATTATTTTGTGTTCTTTTCTTTTTCGCTATTATTCTCGGGTTCCGATAACCCATCGAGATTGTTCATATATCCCAACAAGAGCAGTTGTAAAATATGTTTGAAATTCGCCAACAAGACTTAAGAGTTTTAGAGAAGCTTGTCTAGTTGAAGGATTGAAGTACAAGAAAAACACATTGTCTCAATATATGTGACGTGTTAATTAATCATGTGAAGAGAGAAGCGACTCATTTAGTTGACCGGGTTAGGACATATGCCTACAAGATTGATTCAACATATATGATACTTATTACCGTAGGTGAATATGCTAAGGTTTTTTAAAGTCTTTATGATCAGAATACACATATGAAAGATGTTTTACCCCCTTATATGGACATTGAATCCCTTCTACCAATAATTGAGAAGATGCAAAATGCTTAAACAAAATTTTTAAAGAGTTTTTGTACAATTACAACACAGATTTCAAATATTAATAATTTTACTCTCCTAATCTTTTTCTCATTAGCTTTGAGGCCGACTGAAATTTTAGATATTAGTTGTGGTTGTCTATGCGAGACCGACTCTCCAAGTTTCCACGCGCACCCGTGTTGGATCGAGTCGGACTTTCTGACTCGCTCCCAGGGTTGACACATGACATAAAACGACATCGTTTTGATTTCTTCCGACTAATGTGCTTCATGACTTTGTCATGTAGTCAATCTACTTGAGGATTATTCGTCTAAGTTATGATGGACCGAAAATTTGTTGCTTCTGGGGAGGCGGTGGAATCGACCAACGATACTTATTTTTATGAAACTAAATCCTATCATATAATAAATTGATAAAATATTTGTAGTTTTAGACTTAAAGTTTATGCAATATTATTTTATTATTTATTTATATATTTTGTCTTTATTTAATATTATTTTATTTAAAAATTCGAGTCGAGTCGAAAATATGGCTATTACAATATTGCCGAATCGAATCGAATCGAATCGAATCGAATCGAGTCGAGTCGTACTGAGTCAATTACACATAGGTGTTTTATGCATTTCTTATATTTCTAAACAATTTTGTTGCTTTTTGTTTATCTTATGTATTTTTTCTATGCATCAAATATATAACATCAAATGAGTTCTTTCAGCACATCTTTGAGTTAAGTCTCTTGCTTAAGTATTGGAGTACTAACACAAAGACATAAATGAACATAATAACTCTATAATAATGGAAAAGTTTACAAAATACTAGGATGGGAATGCAGAAAAAATGAACAATATGATATGTATTGTAGATCAATATCAAAAGATCACAGTAGTGAATTTGATTCTCTAAAAAAATGTATGGTACTAAAAAAACTGAAATTAGTAAAGAGATAATAATGACAATATAAGAAATATTTGATGAGTACAAAAATTTATATTATTTTTCTAAATCAAACAAGTTGTAAAGAAATCCCTTTACAACTTGTAAATAAGAAGTAAATTCAAAATGCAAACACACTACATTTTCATTCAACATACAACATATTTAAATACATATATTTGGGTCTATTGCCCATCATACAAATCCATAACTCCTAACAATTTTAACAATCTAAGTAAGTAATTTTCTCATTATTTTAATGTACAATATAACTCACAAGCTTGAGAATCAAAACCTTATAGACTTCTCTTTGTTCTCTTCCTTTGAAATATGTCAATTGTTCCACATCGGTAATAATAGAGATTGTGAACTATAATAACTGACTTGCTTTTCTGTGTGGTCTATTTCCCTCTTATTTATTATATTCGAACAAACTCTTACATAAGTTTGATACAACTCTAAAAACTTAAGACAAATATGGGAATTGCAATCAACCACACATACTCTAGTAGTTATTCCACCTGCCATGCCTATGAGAACAAATACAAAGATGTTGGTGATTATTGCATGTTTGACATCTACGGGAACAAGTACAAAGATGCTGGTGATTATTGCATCGTTCACATCTACGGGAACAAATACAAAGATGCTGGTGATTATTGCATCTTTGACATCTACGGGAACAAGTACAAAGATGCTGGTGATTATTGCATGTTTGACATCTACGGGAACAAGTACAAAGATGCTGGTGATTATTGCATCGTTCACATCTACGGGAACAAGTACAAAGTTGCTGGCGATTATTACATCCTCCACAGAAATCTGAATCGGAATCCGAATCTGAATCGGAACAACAACAATTATGATTGTAGTTATTGCACCCAGAACACCGTTGGTAACAATCACAGTAATTCCCGTATGGGCGAATCTGATGATTACCCAACCTGGGTTTGCAACACTGCACGAAAACCAAACAATTCAGTTAACAAGAAGAAGAAGAAGTAGAAAAAATGTTGGAGAGAGTCAACTCACCATATTGCAAAGTGCGTTGTGATTATGTGACATTGGATTGAGACAATAATGGGATTGTATTCACATTCCAATACAACATATTTATAGACAGTGTTGTTGAATCACCCTAGAACTCTTATGCGATCTGAACCGTTTGGCTCGTATTTGTTTCTTCGAATAAAAATATGAATATTTTTTCTTATTCATTTATAATTTGAATATTTTCATAAATAAATATATTATTTTATTTATATTTGATATAAAAATATTATTAAATAATAGAATTTTAAAAACTAATCAATCATAGTTCACATTATTTCTTCAATATTTTTCATATTTTTAATTGAATTAGATGTATTATAATATTTTTCTCTTATTTTTTTCTAAATATAAAATTATATTCTTTTAAATTTTCAAGTTTTAATCTTAAAAATCAATTATTAATATATTGATTTCAATATGAAATTTGAACAAATTTGGATAAATCTTTCAAACAAGCTATTAGAACGAACATGAATATTCACATTAATTATTCTTTATAGAGAATTTGGTTCGTTCGGATCGAATAACATTCCTACTTAGACGTAAGCCAAAGAAGCTTATAAGTAGGGACAATAAACACTTATTATATATTATTTTCTAGCAAATGATAAGTATATTTGTCGAACCATAAATTCAACGTGAAATTTAATTACTAGAGAAAAATAAATAATAACTAAAACTATGGGGACTAGTCCTAATATTTTTTGTGATCATTTTAACATTTATCCAATGTTTTCATACCGTACGGTATACCGCCGGTATATCGTCCAGTATGTCAAATTTTGCTCGGCACCGGTATTTTTTTTCGTACCGTCCGATACCGGGTATTAGGGTCGATTTCCGGGTTTTTTCGGGTTTTACCCTAAAAAACTAATTAAATATTAATTTTTTTATTAATAAAATAAAATAAAATTTGGTACCTGCCGATATACCATTCGTACCGTTCATACCGATCCGGACCAGTACGTGATTCCGGACCGATATGAAAACATTGCATTTATCATCATCTTTATCCAATTAGTATATCTTCCAGCTATCTCCGAACCTCATTTATTGAGAATAAATCCAAGGGGGTCGTTATCTCGAGTTTTCCCATGTTAATGTTTGACTTTTCTTAATGTGGATAGCCATTCAAGTGAATTATTGATCTCATCTATTTGTACACTGCACGATTAGGCAAGATACAACTTGTAAAATAGATTAACTTGATTAAATATTTTATTATATAAATTGTGTGATTGAATTTCATTTAAAAATAATAATAAAATCGTTCTAATCAATAAAATATTCATTCTATGACGATCACATTAGAAAAAATCAAAGATTAATAATGCACTCACATGAGAAAACTCGAGATAACGACCCCTTTGGATTCAAGTGAATTATTGATATGTCAATTTCACCTAGTGTATTATAGGATGATTATAATTTTCAAACCAGTCATTATATCGATTGATATATTGATATTACCAATAATATCATGATTACTGGTTGATGTGGTTCCTTTTTAGGAGGTACCAAAGGTCACCTAATTTGGATCACAATTAATGATCAAACTCGATTTTTAGATTTGTTGTTTGTGGGACAACTTTTAAGGAAGTAAAGAATACAAAGAACACATCGATATAACGTGAAAAACCTCAAAGAAAAAGGGAAAAAAAACCACAATGTCGCTAATCCATTAAGTAATGAGTAAAACAATACACAATGATCGGGTGACAAAGGAAGAACAGTAGGAAAGAAAATTACGAGAGAGATCAATAGCAGCAGGTTTGATGATCAAGAAGTCGATCATGAAATCTTCATCTTCCTCCTTAAATAGATAAGGAATGGTTGTTATCTCCCTGATTTCACGCAGATCCCATCATCAGATCCTTCAAAATAGATAACTTCCCTTAGGAAGCGTGTCTGCTAAGAATACTGTTACTTCTCTGTGCCTTAGTCCTCTACGTGGCAGGACCGATCGGATGTGGTGGGGATGAATCTAATGCCTTGATGACAGATCCAACACTTAGGCTGTGTTCTGCATAAATTATGAAAATGAATTATGCATTATAGAATGCATAATCTGTTTTTTTATACAGAACAGTATCCATTTTAAATTCTGATTATAAATTATCATCATAATGCATTCTTCTATTTCAACTATAATGCATAATCAAGTTTAAACTTGATTCTAAAAATGCATTATGCATTCTGTTTATTATTTTTCATGGGAATATTACGGCATTAGCCCTCAATGTTTAAAATAATGTAAATACTATGTTCCCAAAGTTTGTAAATTATATGAGAAACTTTCTAAGTTTCAAAGTCATTCAATAATGACTATCTAGTGAATAATATCAGTTTTTCATCTTTTTCGTATAAATGACTTTGATAATTTATGCATTATTTTTAAATTTTTCAAAGATTAGAGATTTAGTCATTTCATATTTTTAAGGTTAATTGATCAATACAAACTATTGATTGGGGGGTCAACTTAAATATTAACGAGTATTAGAGTTCAACATAAACGGTTCTGGAAGTTTGAGGGTCAACCACACAATTCTTAAACTTTAAGGATATATATTTACAACATTTAAAAGTTTATGGTTAACATCACGCATTATATCAACTTCGGAGGTTTTGTATACTATTTACAAATTTTGGAACAATGTTTTTAAATTATTAAAAGTTTGGTGGCTAGTGACAAACAACACTTTATTTTTCACATATATATATTTTTTTTCAAATCAAATATTTATCTTTTTCATAATAATAAATTTTGTTTTTCTATAATTTAGCATTTATATATCATTTGTTTAGTTTCTTATTCGATAATATCATCTTCAACATTTTTGTTTTATTTTTTATTATAAGATTTTTTAATAAAAAAATGTTACTAATTTATTTTGTATTTACAAATATTATTTTAGTTTATAATTACAATTTCAGATATAATTATTTTTTATATTATAAGTCAATTCACATTATATATTTTTGCAGAACGCTTTTGCATTTTATAATTCATTATATGTTTATACAGAATACTACGCAGATTCTAATTATACATTCTAATTCTGCATTTTAATTATAAATTCTGATTATACATTATATAATTTGTGCAGAACACACACTTAGTGTTTTCAACAATCATAATTTCCAAATTGGCCTGATCTGACTGGGCCCGATACAATTGGCTTGGGCCTCAACTTTGGGATGGCCTCTTTTATATTGGCTACAGCTCTTACGTGGTACCCGGTCCTATTGTTCCAATCACTAGCCCCTTGGGTTTCATCGCAACAATCACAACTGTGATCGGAAGCCAACCATTAAGAACATGCTCCGGTTGTTTAACTCTGGACCGAACCGGTGTCTGAAGAGTGTCTTGCGTCTCCGGGACAGAACTAATACTTTAGAAAAACTTAATTCATCTTTCTTTAGTTGAGATTGATGAATGAGACCGATCTGATTATCGGTACCTTGCCAGATCATCGGTCTAGTGGGCCCAAGATTAGTAAGTTATCCTTTGGGCGGAACGGCCACGGTTCCCATTCCAAGAGACGTTTCAACTTCTAAAGCGATAGACTGAGTGATAATTGCAGTATGCCAATAACCGCCTTAACAATCCACGTATTAGTCATTCAGTGATCAATAGAGGGGAATATAAGGTAGGATTTTCTCAGCAATTTCACTTTCCCCCTATTTGCGAAAGTTTTTGCGAGATTTCAAACCCACGGCATTCTTAGTTCTCCTGTAGAAATCAACCATCCTTTTCAGAAAAATTCCAAGGTAATTTTCATGGCTCCTCGTAAAAGTCGTTATCCTGTTATGTATGAGCTTGATACCGAAGAATTTCGGGTCAAGTTCTCAATCCTTGCCCATTACCCAATAATGAGGGGAAAAGAACATGTTCATTGTTTCCTCCTAGAGGAAATGATAACTCCCCCTAACTCCATTCCTATGAGTTACGCAGCCTTAAAAAATGTCTTGCCGTTTCCTTTTCATCCTTTCGCAGCGGTTGTTCTTCGGGAAATCCATTGCCCGATTTAAGCGCTTTTTCCTGGAAGCTTCGTGTACATCGTAGTTTTCATCTTTTACTGCTGCAAGCAGGGTATTGAACCCACATTGGAACGGTTCTTTGCCCTGCATATAATAGGGTCCCGGAGGAGGCAAAGATTATTAGGAACCCGGAAGTTGTATTATATCACAACTCAAACATCGGAATGTGCCCTTGTTGACAAGGAGAACTCTCTTCATGAATGGAAGTCCGGCTATGTTTGAATCGGAATTCTGAAGGAGGAGAGTATGGGTGTTAGGACTTGGATCGTGTCCCAAATCGGGAAGCTCGATCGGTCCCAATTCAGTTCTTCGCCATATATCATAAAGGAGACCATGGCACTCTTTCCTTCTCCAGAAATTGTCTGATAGAAATGGGAGTAGTGGGCCAGACCGTTACTTCCACCCCGATGGCAACACCTTCAAGCCCCGATCCATCTGCATATCCGATATTTAATTTTTGTATAGATTCATGTTTCCTGATCCTTATAAGTTCTTTTGCAGATTCTTCTGAAACAATGTTGAGCTCCCGACTAGAAAAAATGAATGCTACATCCCATACCTGAAGGGACCAAACAAGGGCTTCAGGATCCGCTCCGGTACTTCCCCTCCTTTTTTTATGTAGGCCCTAAGCACGCTAATATCCCAACTTTGTCCATAGCCTGCACCAAGTAGGGTTTCATCCTCCGGCACTTCGAGCAGAGGATCTTCAGGCAGTTGTAGGCATGCCTCCCGCACCCTACTAGAATTGGACGAGGCGGTGACAACCATATTCCGCTCTACAAGCTTAGCTGCATTGTGCAAGATCGGGAACACCGCTCCAATTAGTCTTAACCTTGTAAAAATGCTACTGCAGGGTTCTGTCAAATAGAAGAAGTCCTCCCCTCCCCTAACTTGGAGGGGAATTTTGCTATGGGCTCGATCCCCTGGACTGATAAAAGAAAACAGAAGGCAAAAGAGGAGCCCAAAAAAGAGTTCAAGAGGCTCAAGAAAGGGGTTCCCCTACCAATAAGGATCAGGTCATGAAGATCTATGGACCGACCCATGTCACCAAGGCGCAGACCCCGCTTGACTTCGTCCAAGGGCTGACGGCAAGCGTGAAGACCAAGAAGAGCGGCCTTGCCCCCGGTGAAAAATCAAAGCCCCTTTCTTGGAGGGATGCATTCATCGAGGAGTACATGATGCATGGGAAGAAATATCCATCCAAGCTGAAGTTGGAAGCTCCTGTTACCGATCGGGTCGATTCAATCATGGGCGCCGTTCAATTGGTAAAATTTCCTACTAACTTTCATGCCGAATTAACTCTAAGTTCGGTCTGGATTTTCCTTGCAAGTGCTCAAAAGGAGCCTAACAATGGCCACTGCCCTTCACCATGCACAAAGTGCCCCTTCGGTTCCCGAAAATATTCAGCAGCAACTCGACTTAGTACAAAAGCAAGTTGAGATCAAACAAGAAGAGCTAGTCTCTATCCGAGCAGCGCGGGAGAGACTCAACAACGATATGCGAGTGGGGACTAATATTTCCCTTCTGACTGCGCAGATGGCCGAGCTTGAAGATAGGCAAAGTTGACTCTTGTCGTTGCGGCTTCATAGGCTTCTAAAATAAGAAGCTCACATAAGGGCGTTGACCGAAGAAATGGTCCAACTCCAACTTCGGTCCGAAGAAGAAAATGGGGCACTGCTTGTCAAGGCCAAGGAAGGATAGGATAGAGCTGCCCGAGAATTCATTCTTGAATTTGCCCAATCCCCGCTCATGTTTGCCTTGGCAGATGTGGTGTACGGGGTAGCCATCCCCCAATACTTGGAAAACCAAAGGGGCCAAATCTAACGATTGTTCGAACTCAGTCTCAAACCGATCCGATCATCCGATTCGACCAATAGAAAAGGTTTCCGGTTCACCGATCGAACCAGTTTCCAAAACTATGGTTGGGAAAAAGTCGACCCATTGGCAAAAAATGAAAACTTCCAACCTCTTCCGGTCCTGGAAGAGGACTCGAACTTCCACTTGTTTGAACAAATGGAGAAAGTTGTTATGAAAATAGTGGAGGATCGGGAGAAGCGCCAGATGCAGCTAGGGGCCTAACCTGAAGTGGGAGATGGCAACAAGGAACAATCTATTTCTCATGTACTTGATGATTGGATCCATTCACGTGGGCTCCACTTGAAGGTTGACTTCTCCAATGCGTAGATTTTGAAGTTCGAGAGACAAAGCCCCTATTTCCCCATGTGATTGTTCGGCTATCGGGATATCGATCGAAGGGCGCTCCTAAACATGGACTGATACAGTTCCCGGTCCTATGTTGGGTAAGCTTACAGCCAATCGGGCCAGGTTGTCTGCTATCTTATTTTGTTCCTGAGGCACATGACAGAGTGAGAACTCACAAAACTTCTTGGAGAGATCCATGACCTTCTCATGATAAAGCCTCATCATTGGCTCATGCGTCTCAAATCGTCCGGCATACTGCTCCACCACTAACTAGGAGTCAGAAAACATCCGGAACTTGGCCACCCCTATTTCTCGGTTCAAACTCATGCCTGACAATAAGACTTCATATTCAACCACATTATTTGTGCCAATGAACTGATACTTAATCGCAAAATTTATGATATCTCCTTGTGTGATTGTGAAAGTGATACCAGCCCCATTTCCTCCAAGAGTTTAACCATTAACGTGAATGGTCCATCGGTCCTCATCCTGGTTGATACAAACCACTGATCGGGTCATTTCGACCACGAAATCTACGAGGACCTGAACCTTAATAGTTCTTCGGGGCACGAACTCCAAATCCATGGCGATGAGTCTTGATCGCCCACTTAGACAGCCTTCCATTGAGATCGGTTTTATCCATCACTGTTTTAAATGGTTGATCGATATAAACATACCTCTTTCTTCCTTCAAATAGTGCCACATGTTTTCATACCGACCGGTATGAAGAATATCGGGCGACACTGGTATTTCCACTGGTATCGGGTTTTCGGGCCGGAACCGGGATTTTTCCGGGTCGATCAGGAAAATTAAAAAAAATCTTTTTTTTAATATTTTAAATTTTTTTTAAAAAAAATAATACCGGTATACCGCAGGTACGACCGGTATGAAAACATTGATAGTGCCTCAACTTGGAAATTGGTTTCTTCAGAGCAAGCATGAATTTCTCTAAGTTGGTGTATTGGGTCTCCACCGACACCAAGGAATGACTCACATAATAAACTGAGCGATAAATTTCATCGCGTATAGTGACCAGCACTGCGCTTACTGCCGCTTCGGAAAAATCCAAATATAATCCCAATGGCTCATCAGGGCTCGGGCTAACCATCAGCAGGGGAGAGGTCAAATACTTTTTTAACTCTTCAAAAGCCCGAGCGCACTCATTGGTCCATTCCAACTGATTAGCCTTTCGCAATACCCTAAAGAAAGGTAGAGCTCAATAAGTGGATTTAGAGATAAATCTGCTCAATGCGGTCAATCGTCCAGTTAACCTATAGAATTTTCTTTTGTTTCGGGGTAGCTGCATATCAATGATAGTCTGAACCTTCTCAGAGTTCACTTCAATACCTCTCTCCGAGACATAATACCCGAGGAACTTTCCACTCTGATTTCGAAGCAACACTTGTTTGGATTGAGTTGTAGGTTATATTTACGGCAAACTTCGAAGCACCGAGAAAAATAAGAAATGTTGTCATCATCATCATATCATCTACATAGACTCCCATGATATGATCTATCAGTTCCCTAAAAAATTTATTGACCGGACGTTGATACGTGGCCCCGGCATGACAACATAGCAGTAAACACCATCTTCGATCAGAAAGGCATACTTCTTCTGATCTTCTTCAGCCAAGAAGATCTGGTGGTATCCGTAGTAGGCATCTATAGTGCTCATAAGAGTGCTTCTAGAAACAGCGTCAACTAAACGGTCAATATGTGGGAGATTGAAAGGATCCGACTCACAGCTCTTGTTGACATCCTTAAAATCGATGAACACCCTCCATTTTCCATTGGCCTTGGGCACCACCACAATGTTGGCCACCCATTCAGTGTATTGCACCTCGATGATGAACCGGGCGTGCAACATATTGTTTACTTCCCCCCTAATAATTTGATCTTCTCGGGAGAGAAGCTACTTCTCGTCTGTTAAACGGGCTTGGCTCCCGGTTCGGTGTTTATGCGTGCTCATTGACCGCTCGATCAATCCAAAACATCATCCGGGGTCCATGCGAAAAAATCCACATGATCCTTCAGGAAACTCTGAGGTGATGTGGGTGATCTTGTCTAGTTCACTATCCACTAGATTTATTGCTTTGAACTCAGGTCCACTCGGGCCCTCTTGATCGGCAAGTGTGCGGTAGGAACTCAGATAACATTGCATGGCCACGATTTGGTCCCCTCTGACTGATATGATTCCCTGAACCGAAGGGAACTTCTGCATCATGTGATAAGTGGATGGCACCGCCTGAAACTGGCTTAGACTGGTCCGTCCAATGATGGTGTTATATGACAACTCCACTTCAACACCAATAAACTCAAGGACCTCAGTTCGGTCCAAGAGTTGACTTCCCAAAGTCATTGAGAACATCACCTTGCCACAAGGTATGATGCTCCTCTGGTCAAAAGCCCAGAGGGTAATGTTGGTGATCGTAAGATTGGGGCCCGAAGCCCCCAGAGTCTCGGCCACTTCCCGCTTTATCAGGTTGCAGAAATCCTCGGTGTCAATCAAACCGAATATGACCTCAGTGATAATGAGAGGATCCTCGCTGGGATCAACAATTCCTTCTCTATCGGCCACAGTGAACACAATGGGATCATCCAAGGTAGACTGATCCAATATCTTGCCTTCGTACTTGACAAGGGCAACCGATTCTTTCTCATTCTTGCACAACTAGTGGGCAATTCTCTTCTTTTCACATACCAACTCCCCGATCAACATTCCACCAGAGAACACATAGATCTCCCCAACGACTTCTCGCTCACCCGGGGCCTGTGATGCAGCTCACAATACACCCCCGCTTTCAGTTTTGGTTGCCATCACAATATTCTCATCAACAACAGCCCCTACTTCCCGAGGCTGCTTCTTCTAGTTCCCGAACTTGGGGTCAAGAACATGCTCTGGTCCCCAGGTAGGATTACCGCCAAGTTACTTTCGCGACCCAATACCTAGAGCCTCATCCACCTTGATATATTTGTTTATTCTTTGTAAGAGCTTGCCTAACGTGGGGGGAGGGTTCTTCAACAGACTTGCCGACAGGCCACACAGACCAAATACATGTTGAAGGATATCAATCTTATTCCCTGAGCCGTTTTGTTTAACTTCTCCATAAAAGATTGGAGACTCATTTTTGCGGGAATGTACCGAAGCTAGTACAATTCTTGGCGGCTTCGAGGTGGCCCAAAATTTGGATCAAACTACTCAGAGAATACTAGAATGAATCCACAATAAGACTGTATGGATCGGACTTGGAGGTTCTTGAACCATGTACGAGCGTCTCCCTATAATCTAGCTGCGAAGATGCTTCATTTAAGGGCCTCTGAGGCTCGAATCGTACCCATGCGCAACTCGAAATCTACCACATAGTTGATCCGGTCCCATCCCTCTTGAAACTGGGCAGTCCTTCTGGACTGCGGCCCAGATTTCTTCATAGCAGGGGAGCATCAAATCTCCCAATGCGACGGAGATGCCGCCAGAACATTGCACTGAGGCGTGAGCGGCGTGCACATTATTCAACCAATCATCATCCCTACTCCTAGGGATTGGAGCCTCCATGGTTTTATAAAAAAGGTCGGGATTTCTCCCGAGGTTGGGCTCAAAGGCCCGCTCTGTTCTCAAGATGTCCAGCTCTCGGGTCAGCTCCCGGATACGACGCTCTGTTCGTTCCTGATCAATCTTAGGGACATGGGTTGGTTCTCTCCGTGGAGGTGTGGGCACGTGCCTGCCCCATCTGAAGGTAATGCCACACCGCATTATCTCCTTTTCATCTGAGCTTCGGGGCTCATTACCCCTCACATAGCCCGAGCCTTCTACGAGAGCAAGGCCAGAAGCAGATGGTTGACCTGCTCTTGTAGATACGCTCACGGTCATCTCAGTTATGACCTTCCTTATTAGTGCCTCCAGATCCCCGATTTGAAAGGCAGGAGGAGGGTTCTGTGGCACATCACCATTGTCGCCGGTATTAGGCTTCGTCGCCATGCCTTGTTTGTGGTTTCTCGCTAAGTAAAGACCTCATTGGGTTAATTCACAAGTCGTCCCACAGGCAACGCCAAACTGTTGTAGTTTCTTTTTATGAGGTAACAACAGTCACCAAAT
Source organism: Utricularia reniformis (assembly GCA_009725065.1). NCBI lineage: Eukaryota > Viridiplantae > Streptophyta > Magnoliopsida > Lamiales > Lentibulariaceae > Utricularia > Utricularia reniformis. The sequence goes on along the minus strand of RWGZ01001056.1, from coordinate 213,702 downwards.
TTGGATCACAATTAATGATCAAACTCGATTTTTAGATTTGTTGTTTGTGGGACAACTTTTAAAAAAGTAAAGAATACAAAGAAAACAACGATTTAACATGGAAAATCCCAAAAAAGAAGGGGAAAAAATCACAATGCCGAGAGGGAATCCTCTATAGTTAATCCACTAAGTAATGAGTAAAACAATACACAGTGATCGGGCGACAAAGGAAGAAAAGTAGGAAAGAAAATGACAAGAGGGATCAATAGCAACAGGGTTGATGGTCAAGAAGTCGATTCTGAAATCTTCATTTCTTCTTCCTTAAATAGGCAAGGAATGGCCGTTATCTCCCTGATTTCACACTGATCTCATCATTAGATCCTTCAAAATATGTAACTTCCCTTAGGAAGTGTGCCTCCTAAAAATATTGTTGCTTCTGTGCGCCTTAGTCAACATGTACGTGGCATGACCGATCGGACGTGGCTAGGACCGATCCAATGCCTGAGGATCAATCCAACACTTAGTCTTTTCAATAATCGTAATTTTCATATAGGCTTGATTTGACTGGGCCCGATTCAATTGGTTTGGACATCATTTTTGGACTGACCTTTTCTATATGGACTACAACCCTTACATGATACCCAGTCCTATGGTTTCAATCACTGGTATAACCATATTCTAGGATGATTTTAAAACCGATCAATCTACCAACCGGTATTACTAGTAATATTGGGATATATCGACCGGTATATTGGTCATCTCGGCCGTACGGACCACAATTGGTACTCTATAAAAAGTCTGGTTTTAAATTGCAGACTCTACTAGATCCCCATGGCCATTTTAAACTAAACGTTACTTATTAAAGCAGAATCAGCGTAATACAAAGGGTCTAATTCCCATTTTTAAAACGACAAGTACAAAATTGAAATATAGGTATAAAATGAAATCCCCAAGAACTGAGTACTAAAAAAAACACATAGGTAATAAATCAAGTGCATTAAACGTAAAATAGCATGAAAGAATATAGTNTATCTGTTTATGATGCTCAAGGGGGAATGTAGAGAGAAAGCTGCTTGATATCTCTGGCCCCTTGGGGATCTGCAAAGTAGAAAATATGTCATGCAAAAAAGGCTAAAATAGAAGAAATTCTTCATATGGAAAGTTTAAGGGGCCAAATAGTTAATTGGGAACTTAGATCCTGCCAGGGGAACCATTGGCGTCAATTAAAGCAAGTGTTTTTAATAAAAGTTTGATGCAAAAAATGAACCAAAGCTTAGTGTAGACCTCCAAGTTGCTCGACTCTCTTGATGGCGCAAAGATAACTGGTTGCGGAAAATGTGGTGGATAATTTGCACTAGCAACATGCGCATTGCGTCGACCTTGGTTTTGATTTTGCTCTCGCATGTTACTAGTTGCCTATAAAATTGAATAGACAAGTAAATCTTCTACTTATGACGAGCAAATTATGAATAGAAACGGATAAAACTGACCTGGGTAGAAGAAGTTGATTGCATTGGAGGTCTGGAGTAATTTACGATGCCGTTAGTAATCCAGGGTGGCCTTAATGCAGGAGGGCGATACATCTGTGTAGGGATTTGTGGAACTCCTGGAGCAGGGTAATACATAGGTGAATATCCAGGATATAGAGCTGATGGTCCTACTAGTCCAGGCACTCTTTGAGAATATATAAATTGTAACTGAGCTCGTCTTTCTTCTTTTCTCTGTGCAATTGCAACATATAACGGCTTTCGTCGCAACATGAATCCTGTAACAAGAACAGGTACTTAAGTTATGTTTATAGAAATATTGATCTTGTTAGTTCATCTAATGACATTCATCATGAAAAAAACAGAATTATGAAAAGAAATATGGATGATGTACACAAATATTCAAACTTTATCCCATTCAGGATATCATACAAATATAAGTCCAGAAAGTGCACGTAACCACGATGAACTGCAGAAGTATCAGCAGAAACTTTATTAAGCAAAGAAACAAAAGAAAAGACAAATTTAAAGCAGATAAATTTTATACATTGAAACGTTATATCTGAACTAAGTTAGCAGTAGAATTAGACTAAGAACAATTACAACATGTTTTAGAAACCATAAAAAAGATGAATGAAGGGATTTGATTTGAACAAATAGTACTGAAAGTTTGTATGAGAGAAACTCACCATGGAAGGTGTATACAGCAGCATTTGCCTCCTCAGGAGTGGAGAAGCAAACAAAGCCAAATCCTTTACTCACTCCTTTACCATCTCTCATAATCTTTGCAGAGGTAATTGAGCCACACTGACTAAAATACCCTTTAAGCTCATTATCAGTAACATCATCATCAATGTTCTTAACATACACATTTGAAGCCTGAAATTGATAGATCAGAAAACTGTACAGAAAGTAGATGCATAGTAGATTTTAAAAAAATGGACCTGACAGTTAAGAGTATTTTCCTTCCTTTTTTCCTCAAACTGACGCTTTAACAATTCCTCACGTTCGGATTTTTTCTGGGCACGTGCAACATACAAAACCTTTGAGCCTGTTCAAGATATGAATAGCATGTGAGAATTTAGAAATAAAAACAATAAATCTCTTGATTCCTACCAAGTTGTGCTCCATGCAAAGCTTCCACTGCACGTTTGGCATCATCTGGATTCTCAAAATTAACAAATCCAAAGCCTCTAGAGGCACCATTGTCATCCCTTGAGATGACTAAGCTTAAAATATGTCCATAACGAGATAAATTCTCCTTGAGGACATTTTCAGATATGCCAGTATCCAGATTCTTCATGTACAAGTTTGTATATTTCGTTTCTGGACTAACCACTGCCCGATCACTTTTCTTCACAAATTTTCCAACGTACCTAGGGAACGAATAAGTTTAAAATGATAAAAAATGTAAAATAAACCGCTGATCTCAGATGAAAAAATATGGATCAATAGCAAATATTTACATCTGTTTGTCCCCATCAGTAGAACCATTCATATTCTCGATGGCAGCTTTTGCTGAGGCTTCAGATTCAAATTGGACAAAACCATATCCTTTGCTCTTTCCATCATTATTGTGGGCAACTTTACAGGATACTATATTGCCAAACTTCTGAAACATATCTTGAAGCTTCAAGCTATCTGTAGAGTCACTCAAGTTCTACAACGAATAAAACAGTTTACTTTAAACAAGGGATTTATGTAAAGAAGACAAATAAATAGAATGCTTTCTTGATACTAAATTCACCTTGATAAAAACATTTCCAACGCCACTCTTCCTTGCATCTGGATCACGATGTGACCACATAACCCTTATCACTTTTCCATTCAAGATCGAGAGATTTTTTACCTCTATGGCACGGATAGCTACAAAAAAGAGGGCCCCAAAAGTATACTATGTGAGTAGATAATCTGAAATGGGCACAGAAGCAGGCAGGAGCACAAAATAAATGAAAAGTTCATGGAAAACACTGCAATGAAATAGGGAAAAAACCAATGCTGCATAAGATTCATTTTAACACAATTAAAGGATAGTGCACAATGTGGATCTATAAAACAGAGGCAATTTAACTCCACTGGAAGATGGAGTCCACAAAATTCAGATTGTTAGAAAATATAGTGCATATCTTCATCTATTTCATGGTCCCGAGGAGTATCATTACCGTTTAAAGTCTAGAAAAAGATCGATTTACCGAAACCAAAAACCTTTCAGATGCAACATATTTTATTCTCCAGAATCAAACAGATCTCACAGTTAGCCGCAGAGCATTAAAAGAGATCAAACAAAATCAAGACGGAAAGACCCAAGCGCAATCAGATTAAGAAGGAAAAATAAAATAAATCGGTACACTTAAACAATCCACTTTCACAAATACGTACCACCATCTCTTTCGTTCAGTGTGCAATTTACCAAGAAAACAACAGATTACCGTCTTGAGGCGATAGAAAGTTGACGTAGCCGTAGCAGAGAGATCTGTCAGTAGAGGAGTCGCGGCAGACGCGAACCGAATTCAGGCTCTTAAATTCCGCAAACGCCTGGGACAGCATGCCATCGGTAACGTCCGGATGCAAATCACCGACGTATAGAGATGCCGGCTTGAGAGTCGCCGCCTGTTCTTCCGCCATATCAAATTCCTCCTCCTTAAATCGAGAAAAAAAAGAGGAATGCCACTGCGTAGGGTTAGCGATACACCAAAAATTCTATTAAACGAAAAAAAACAAATTAATAAGCACCGATTCACAATCAATCGATTCCGAGAACGGAAACAAAATTAGGCTGGAGATAATCTTCAAAAATCAAGAAACTCAGAGAAATTGAAGGAACAGAGAGTAGGAGGAAAGTGAGTTTTTGCAGCGGGAGTGCGTGTTTTGTGAGTGTTTTGGTTTGTTGCTGGGGATGGAAATCTGCATGGATGCGCGAGGTTTGTGGCGTTTCACAAACCTGGTACCAGAAACAGTGACTCCGCTTCACGCTACTTTATTGTGCGTGTAATACAAACGCCTCATTTAAGAAAATATTAATTATAGAAATGCGCCTGATTTGTAGTCTCATAAAAATGCATTTCAAAATTCAAATTGACAAAATATAATACAGAATAAAAAATAATACTACGTCAAAATTGCTGCAATTCAGTTACACACCTCAGAAATCAGATTATATATAACTAATATTTAATATTTTATTTTGTACGAAATTACAATTACAAATAATATTTTAAATAGTTTAAAAACCGTTGTGGCCGGCCAAGGCGAGAAAACCGCTCGACCCACTTTAATAACTATTAATATATTTTTATTTTATATAAAATTTAAAATATAGAATATAATTAGAATATGAAGCCTCAGCAAAAGCTGAAGATGAAAAATCTGATAATTATTTGATATATTCTATACAATATAAAGTGAGTCTCTTCTATGAAATGAAATCATATTTGGATTCTAACAGATGAAATAATTAACTTATTTAATATGGAAAAGATAGAAAGAATATTATGAAAAAATTATAATTTGCTGTTTATGATAAAAGTAAAAAATATATATTATTACACTAATGAGCTTTTGTTGTTTTATTAAACTGTTTCAATAGCAATTTCTTTACAATAACAATAATGATCTGCGAATATATGAATAATCTCGATAGGTTAAGGAGATCTGAGAATTAACATTGTTAAAGTAAAAAAAATCAATAATACGAGAAATTTAACGTAGAAAACTCAAAACTTGTGAAAAAAAACTTGACGGAAAGAACGGTCAAATTTACTATTAAGTAAAATATAACATACACCAATTCTCTAGGCTCCACAAGTCATTAATGAATGAATTCACATAAATATTGAATCTTGAGTCTCTTCATATATTGGAGATTTTTGAGATAATTAAATAAATGGTGAAACAAATTTAATTCTTATAATTTCATAGTTTTGGCAATTCTGATCCTTAAAGTTTTATGATTGTAGCAATTTTTATTTCCAAAATATGAAGATGACAAAATCGATCTTCATAATTTCTAAGTTTTGGCACAACTAGTCCCCAAAGTTTAGCATTTATGGCATATTTGATCCCGAAAGTTTCAATTTTGGCAAATTGGGTCATTTGTCAAAATCAAATTTCGGAGATCGATTTTGTCACTTTATGACATAATTTGCCAATGTCACAAACTTAGATGATCAAATCTGCCAAAACATTAAAGTTCAGGAACTAAATATTCCATTACAATTTATGGGAACCAATTTTGACAAATTTGTATAAGTTTTGAGACTTAATGTGTCATTTTTTCTTAAATAAACTAACAAATATTTTCCTATAATATTGGATAATATCATAATATGATTATCCATAATCAAACATATATATGTGTCTATATATAATGATTTAATATAATATTTTTTGTTTAAAATATTCATTCCAAATCTGTCATACAAAATCAATAGACAACTCAAACTCATATTGAACCGGTTCACTTGTCTCATTCGGTATTGTGTAATCGATCCACTTAGACCTATCGACCAAAGTCAATCGTATCCATTAAGTGTAGCCGAACATCATATGATGTTCACAATCGACATCAATACCGACCATCGCTCAAGTGTCACTGATCGACACAATGTCGATTATCATTCAAGTGTAGTTAATAATCACCTGATCTCCGATTGAGCATATATGCAGATGTACTCATGGCATTTGCCCAGAATATTTTAGGTAGACCCGTGTGTAGTCACAATATCATTTTCATAACTATGTGATAAAAAATTGTAATATGAAATAAAATGACTAATTTTATTAAGAAAAACAAAGAACTTTATAGGCTATTGGACTCCACAATCACTAACTCCACACTATGTAATGTTCACCTTTTGTAAAAATTAGTATGTGAGTCGCATTATACTTGTGAGACCCGAAAATTTTGAAACTTTGATCGATGATTAGAAATGTTGTTTAGTAAGATAATATTTATTAGGATACATAATTATAGGCATAATTGAGTGAGTTTTGACAAGACAAATGTGACAAAAGCATTGAAAGACAAGAGACAAAAATACAATGTAACTTAACACTTAAACATTATACTTTAGTTAACAAATAATGATTGGTTAATCATTTAAACCTTAAAATATATACAACCACGTGTGTTAGGCATATAAATAGAGTCTAAGTCGGTGGAAATGGATATGTGAGTCGTTCATATGAAGGGATAAGATAGAAACAACAATGAAAAACGCAAGAGGAGAAGAAAGAAGGGCAGCAAGGTTTTGTCTTATATTTTGAGCTTTAATCTTGGTTTTAGGAGCTAACTAAGTGATGAGAACTCTAGGACCGGGTACCCTGCAATGGGTGAGGCCCGATAACGGTTGGACCAATTTAAATAATCAAAACGAATTCTCACAGCCCAATTACACCTTTAGGAAGAGTGGCCCGATGTTCGACACGGAGGACCGAAGATAACCTTAGTGAAAATAAGCGTTATCTGCCAGTTGGCTCCGAGATTCGGTCCGAACGGTTATAAAACGGTTACAGGCTCACGCGTTCCACGCTTCGGGCCCTGTCACGTTTATCATGCTTCGGGCCCGATCACGCAGACCACGCATCGGTCCCAGCCTCGTTTTACATCCTGCGATAACAACCTCTAACAAACTTGTCAGAGGCGGTTACAGGACGTGGATTACACTCGCCGGCAACTCTATAAATACAGGGCAAGACGAAGGAAAAGAGAGGACCCTTTGGATGCAGAAGAACAGACTGTTATGCTGCCGAATTCTTCTTGCTTTCTTTATCTCGTCATTTTCATTAACCTGTTTGTAAAAACCTTGATTCATTTCTTTAGTGAACAGGCTAAGAGTATAATCAGCTCTTAGTCGAGTGGTTTTCACCCCAATTCACGGGGTTTCCACTATAAATTGTCGTGCATTTACTTTGATTTTCTCGCTTTCGATCGTCTTCATATTTTAAAGAAATCAGAACCGAGTTCGTTATTTGAACGAACCGGACGACTGTTGGTACCCCCTAAAAAGGGACCATAACAGTTTGGCGCCGTCCGTGGGGACGATTTTTTCTAAGCCCATTTGAGTTCTCTTCATGGGATAGGATAATCAAAGGCATGACAACTGCAACTCCGACGAATGATAGTGACGTGCTTCCCGACAGTCTTCCAGCACCAACATTCACATTACAGGATTTGGAGGCTGTCGTAAGGAAGGTGGTACTGGAAATTACGACGGAGAAAAGTGGAGCAGAACCACCGGCTTTCTCAAGCCCTGTTCCTAGAAACAGAGGGTATGAAAGTGACCCCGACGAACGCAGCACTGATGAGGAAGAAGCCTTCAGGCGTGGCGTCAACACAAGGAGGCCTAGATATCGATCTACTCCTCCCCCTCCAGCCAGAGCCCTAACTCCCGCTCCTGGAAATGACCAGGAGCAGATGCAGCGACGGATAGATGANTTTTGTAAAAATTAGTATGTGAGTCGCATTATACTTGTGAGACCCGAAAATTTTGAAACTTTGATCGATGATTAGAAATGTTGTTTAGTAAGATAATATTTATTAGGATACATAATTATAGGCATAATTGAGTGAGTTTTGACAAGACAAATGTGACAAAAGCATTGAAAGACAAGAGACAAAAATACAATGTAACTTAACACTTAAACATTATACTTTAGTTAACAAATAATGATTGGTTAATCATTTAAACCTTAAAATATATACAACCACGTGTGTTAGGCATATAAATAGAGTCTAAGTCGGTGGAAATGGATATGTGAGTCGTTCATATGAAGGGATAAGATAGAAACAACAATGAAAAACGCAAGAGGAGAAGAAAGAAGGGCAGCAAGGTTTTGTCTTATATTTTGAGCTTTAATCTTGGTTTTAGGAGCTAACTAAGTGTGATACATCAGGCTAAGAGATATCAGAGGTTTAGGAACCAGTTTCGTGAGAGAAATCAGAAGGAAAATTAGAGGTAAATGGCATGATTGACTATGAGATAAGTAATACAAATTGTTTTAGCATATATGTGATTACTTGATTTATTGATTTTACTGGTACTTTATGGAAACGATTTTGGATACAAATATTACATGTATTTGTTCCTCTTTGAGTCTATTTTCTGGAAAAATTTAGTGTGATGTAAGGAAAGAAACAAAGAAAAAGTTATACTAAATGTTTGGAAGTGTCGCAAAAGTGTTTCCTACCTGCGGCAGCAGCATTTGTGTTGTATTTGGGGAATTTTCTGGAACGATTGAGAGTTCTGAATGATATGATTCTTTTTTAATATTGTAGCCATATGTATTGGCTTTCACTGAGAATTTTGGTATGATTTTAAGATATAATTTCGGTTCTCAAATTTGATCTGGTGGGAAGAAATGTCATGCTGCACTTTCACTTTTTACTTGCTGAAATTATGTAATATGTGAAAAATTCGAGAGGCTGTGGACGCACACTTCTGGCAACATGGTTTTACCATGGATATGGCTAATGAACATGCATGCTTGTAGAGAAAAGTGTGGGGTTACATGGTCCACACTTGTGAGTGCTCGCTATATGAGAAAAAGTTGATCTAAGAGGGAAATAAGTTGGTAGTACTTCTTGTTTCTCTTGAGATGAAGTAGGGGGAAAGAATGATCTCCTGGACTGTGATGATGCTTAAGCCACAGGTCTTGGAGGGGTTACCAGACCTTTTCTGGCAACGAAAGAAAAGAATGTGCAGTTAATTACATGTGAATTATTGATTGTCATGATTACTTGTTTCATTGATATATGGCATCATGTGCATGTGTTTTCTTACCTTTTTCATACTCATGACCACTAACCCCTCATGTACATCTTCGGAGCGTTAGATCGATTGATCGGTTGTCATTAGGAACGAGAAATACCGCAGAGGTGAATTTTGAAGGAAAACACTACGTTATAGTTTTTAGTTTAGATATGTAAAGTATGTAGATTTCTAGAAATGATGTTTTGAATGTTGTGTGAGTTGGTGACTTATGTTATGTAAATAAAAATATTTTGACCAATATGTGTTTTATAAGAATTGTTTAAATTGAAATTTCATATTGTAAATTATAAGTAAGTTAGAATGAAATGGATATAACCTTATGTTTTTTTAGGAAAAGCATGGCATATCATACTTCAATTGTATAGTGAAAATTGGGGTGTGACAATACTATTCTATTGCAATGTTTTCATACCACCCGAATATCGAGTTGTACTAATATATTTTATAGTACCACCTGATACTGTGTTTTATGGTCATATTTCAGGTTTTTTCGAGTTTGGTTCTAAAAAACAATTAAATATTATTTTTAAAGTTTTTTAATTTACTAAAAAATAAAAAATACTAATGTACAGTTAATACTGGTCCGAACTGACATAAGATTATGAAGCATTATGAAAACATTGCTCCCTTGTGCATATCATAAAAAACGTTTCAATTTACAAAAATATTGTCCAAAAATAGAAGTGTCCACTATTTATAGTTCTCCCAAACCCTATAAATAATCTATAATATTTTATATTATCATCTCACTTATATTAAAATAATTATGTTTAACATCTCATTTAATCATTCAAATTTCAATTAGATTAAACAATCACATTTTATAGTTTTTTAATCTTATTTTTGACCAAGTTCTAAAAAAACTTTCAAACATTTTTAGTAAATTAAAATACTTGTTGAGGGTCAACACGTTTTTCTAACCACAACAATAGGCAAAACAAAAAGTGTCATTTAATAAAATAATTTGTCAAATTTATTGACCAAATTGCCTAACAAAACATTAATACTTCATTTTCATATTTTGGAAAATTTTACCACCCAAAGGCCAAAGTTCTTTTATTAATAGGCTAGGCATAAATTTGGTTTTCTAATTTCATGGTTTTTTAATTTTGAGCTTTAACGTTTATAATTGTAGTAATTGCAATCTCCAAAAGTATGAAGTTTTGACAAAATAAATCATCATATTTTATATATTTTGATAAAAACAGTCATAGAGATTTAATTTATATAACATAATATGTCATCAAATGTTTTCAATTTCGATAATTGAGATTCTCAACCATCAAATTTTATTGATCGATTTTGACACTATAAAAATATGATTTACCAAATATTACAAACAAAGAAAACACAAAATAAAAAATATTAGATACGAAATATATAATTACAAATTATGATACTATATTTATAAAAACCATTAAAGTTTTTGGATTAAAGACATCATATGATTTTGAACATTTTAAAACAACGATTATGGAATTTAACCAATTGATTCTCAATGTTAAATGGACCAAAAACATAAAATTTAATGTTAACTCTAACTAAAATGCTACTATGTAATTCTTGGAATTAAATGAAATTAAGAAATTTTATTCAAAAAATATTACAAGAATTGCAGTTAAAATAATCATTAAAATTAATAATTTTCATATATTTTGTCATTTAATATTATTTATTTTCAATATTTAATATATTTAAATGAGAAGATGAGTGTTTACTGTTTAGTCCCCAAATTCCATTTCCTATTTTAAGTAGTTAATATATTAAATAAAATTTTAAAAATATTTTAAAATGCCAATTATTAAAACTAAATTTTAGTATGTATAAATCATTTTTTAAACTTATAAAAAATGTATTTGCAAACTAGTATAAACTATTATTAATTATATTTCAAAATATAAAATACAAACCAACCATAAGACCACCATTATCGGTGTCTGAAGTCATATGGAAATACGATTTCGGACAACGTAATGGTCGCCAGCGTGGCGACCGAACTGTTATTCGGTAGCCACGCTGGCGATCTTCGGACATACAGTTTTCACCATATACCCGAAGGTTTGGGCGAAAGAGAGAGAATTTCTCTCTCCTCCGCCCAAAAAGTTTATTATTTTTATATTTTTTTAATTTTATTTTTTAATTAATATTATATTATTATATATATATTAAAATAAAAAAAATTTAAAAATAAGTATATTTTTAAAATTAAAAAAATTAGTAATAATTATAATAATATTAATATTTTGAAAATAAATTAAATTGATACAAGAACGATACCTAAATATTTCGAAATAAAATTAAAGTCATCTGTATCAATTATCTAAGTTTACATCTTGTCCAATACTATCGTTACGCGATTGATTTACATTACTACCAGAACCAGCCGAATGAGGAGTAGATCGATCTGAAGAACCTTGAATTAGAGCATTCAGTATGCTATTATATAATGTTTGTTGCTCGGGAGTGAGTGTAGCCGGATTGGTATTGAGAAGTTGTATTCCGTTAAACATCGTCATTTGCTCGTTGTATTTGTGTAGTTGTCATTCTAAATCACGTATGGAAGATTCATAATTGGTGAATTGACTAGCAATTGTCTCATTTCGAGCTCTTCGTTCAGCACGAGTCGAGAACTCAGCTCGAGTCGATGTTTTTTTTCCTTTCACGCCGTTTTGCGGCATTCATTCCAATCGGTCGTTGTTCAGTATCTGAAGGTCGTCTTCCCTCACTGCTTGCTCCTCCGGTAGATCCACTAGTTACCCTACGATCGATAGGACGTCTCCATTTTGCCTCGTTTCTCATTACTCTCCAACAATGCTCATATGAAAAGTATTTAGGTAAAATTCTTGAATCTATTTTGTGTGTTTCTTAATAAGATTTATGGGTTTCTTGGACATAGTCGTTTTCGGTAAAACCGCTTCTTTTTCTTGCATAAGTTGCTTCATAAAATCCACAAAATAATCCAACAAGTTTGTTAATATCTATCCACTTCTTTCGAATTGATTCTGATTCACGGGGCTTGCCGCGAACAATATTGGAGTTGTAATACTCTGTAATTCTTGCCCAAAATCTCGTATATGTTTGAGAATTACCGACGATAGGATCCACATACACATTTAGCCATGCTAAAACGACTAAGAGTTCTTCTTCAGATGTCCACCGTTGTCTACCTAGTTCGGAACTTCTCATTGTTGAATGAAGCTGATGTTTTCAAGTCTGTCATGGCTATTAAATCCATGAGAGAATGGAGGAGTAGAATCCATTAACGTTGAAGATTTTACTAGCAAAGTAGATAAAGAAGATGATGTAATTTGTATACAAAAATGATCCCCAACTCTAATATTTATATACAATTTAGAAAGATCAAATCATAAGCAATATTTGTTGTATTGCAATTATTTTCGAATCTCCCAAATATCAAGAATATCAACACCTTATCTTTTACTTTCACCTTTGTCCAAAGATGAATAAATGTGTCTTGATTTATGTTTATTAAAGGTGTTAGTAACAAAGTAATTTACAACACTTCTCTATAATTTCTTCATAAATTTTCTTGCAACAAAGTAATTTACAACACTTCTCTATAATTTCTTCATAAATTTTCTTGCAAAGAAAAATGTCAGGCAATCTTCATACTTTTATACCGTTTGGCCCTGTTCCACTGGGGACAAAAAATCCCAGTTGTAACCGAAATTTTACGTGTTTCCGGAGATGTAAGTAATGCATTGTTAGATTGCTTAGAGGATACTGACTCATCAATTGAAGAAGAGACACAACCCCGTTAGCGGTGTCGACAACGTCATTACATTGAACGTGGTCGAGAAGCTGGAAATATGCGGTTTATTGCCGATTATTTCTGTGATCGCCCAACTTACACATCAGAGCTTTTTCGTCGACGATTTCGAATGAGAAGACATGTATTCGAGGGGATCATGACTGCTATGGCCTCACATGATCTCTACTTTCAATTGTCTCAAGACACTGCTGGCCGCACATCATTGACGACTCATAAAAAATGTACAACATCCATTAGAATGTTAGCTTATGGTGGTTCAGCAGACCAAGTCGATGAGTATGTTCGAATCGGTGAAAATACATCAATAGTTTACTTGCGCGTTTTTGTTAAGGGTTTACGTGAAGTGTTTGGCGAAGAGTATTTGCGCCGACCTACGTCGCATGGTTTGCAACGATGGTTGCAATGGGCTGATATGCGTGGCTTTCCGAGTATGCTTGGAAGTATAGATTGCATGCATTGGGAGTGGAAGAATTGTCCAAATGCTTGGAAGGGTCAATTTCAAATAGAAGATCATGCAAAACCGACTATAATATTTGAAGCAGTTGCATCTTAGGATACTTGGATATGACATGCATTCTTTGGGATCCCGAGTTCAAACAATGACTTAAATGTGTTCAACATCTAACCTCTTTTACAGGAAATACAAGAAGGTCGTGCTCCATGAGTTGAATTCACATTGAAGAATAATCAATACACAATGGGATATTATTTAATTTATGTCATATATCCGGATTGGCCTATTTTTGTTAAATCAAATTCAACTTCCACAAGATCGTAAAGCTAGAATGTTTGCGGCTCACCAAGAGGCAGCTAGGAGAGATATAGAAAGAGCATTCGGAATTCTCCAAACTCGTTTTGCAATATTAGCAGGGTCTGCACGTGCTTGAGATACTCAAACTCTAGCTGATATTATGTATGGTTGCATTATTCTTCACAATATGATTGTTGAAGACGAGAGAGGCACTTACACTGCAAATTTTAACATGAACGCGGACTACGATCATGTTACTCCTCCACTGACCACTGAAAATGTAGAACACCGATTGGATTCTACTGCTCAAGGATATTACGATCGGATGATGGCTTCTCGTGATAAAATTATTTGTCAACGCTTGAAGAGTGATCTCGTCGATCATATTTGGGCAAAATTTCGTGAATAATTGATGTTCACATATTTTTTGAATAATTGATGGGCAAAATCAATAATGTTTTGTGTATATATAATTAGAATATTATCGAAATACTTATATATTGTATTTAATAAGGAAATACGATTAAAATACATATAATTAAATATATTTAGATATGTGTGGAAGAAAGAGAGTGTAAAAAGATAAGTTGAATAAAAAACAAAATAAGATGTACAAGTGAGAATGATGATATGTTAGAAGAGAAGTTTGATGTTGACAGTTTTGATTAGGGATGGAGATTGTCTAATGATAATTTTCAAACCAATATATTTTCTACTTGGATTAATTTAATTACCTACTTTAAAAATAACTAACCTATATTATAATATTAATTATCCGCTTTAATTTTCATTAGCTCCTTAATATCTTGGATTAGAAGAGTGACGTCACCATAAGAAGAACCTCCTTCCGCCACCGCCGTTTCCGCCGTTGTTTTCAAAACCAGAGCTCGTCTTCTCCGATCATCTCCTTCTTCCCCTTCTTCAAAAATTCTCTCAATCGCTTCCTGAATCTCATTCTTCTTCACATTCGTATCACATTTCTCAACTTCAATCAGATGAACAACTTCCTTCGCTCCCACTTTCACACCGATTTTCAGTATCTGAACTACAAGTTTCTCGTTCAGAAACTGTTCACCGAATAATGGCCACGTAATCATCGGAACTCCGGCGGAGATTCCCTCTATAGTTGAATTCCAGCCGGAGTGTGTTAGAAACGCGCCGACTGCGGGATGTGAGAGTATTAGAAGCTGAGGAGCCCATCCTCTGATAAACAATCCCCTTTCTTTAGTTCTTTCTTCAACTTCATTTCTCTGTATCCATTTCTCAATTTCCGCCATTGTTTCTCCTCCTTTAATAACGAGGATAAACGGCCGGCCGGTGATTTCTAACCCAGAAGCTAATTCCCCTAATTGCGCCGCCGATACACGCCCCAAGCTACCTAAACAAGCGTAAATTACAGACCCTGTTTTCCGATTATCAAGCCAATTCAAGCATAACTCGGCGGCGACGGCGGCGCGATCTCCTCTCTCAGCCCGGTCCAAATCGTTATTACCGTATAAGGAAATTGGACCAATAGCCCAGACTTTACCGCCTCTCAGTCGCCGGAACTCCTCCACGTACGGTTTCTCAAGCTCCTCGAAAGTATTCACAACGACACCGTACGCCTCCGACTCCGATTCACGGATTTTACGCCGTACATCCATGAAATCATCCGGCCCAGGATTCAAATTTCCCGGCAACTGAACCCTCGTAAATTCAACTTCATCAGGTAAACCAGGAACAACAAAATGTTCATTACAAGGAACAGATTCATGAATCTTAGAAATATGCACGTTATGATCAATCATTCGTGTAAAACAGTTCATTCCATCGAAGACAATCCACGGGATGTTAAGCTTCTTACATGTTTGAGAAATCCAAGGTATATTCTTATCACTGATAATGCAGCTTGGCCAATTCCGATTCCGATTCCGATTACCCATTTCAGTTAACAATCTTTCAACATACTCCTGCATCAAAATCACAGCAGAAAAGAATTTCTTCAGCATGGCATACGACGGCAAACTGTCTATATTTTCGCATCCCGGCGGTAATCCTGTTTCTTCACAAGGAAACTTTACCCGGAGAAGCTCTATCTTCAAACCAGAGTCAGCGGCGCGTGATATCACAGATTCAAATCTGGAAGCGTTGAGAGGAGTGACGATTATTGAAATACAGGCACCGCGTGCGGCGAGAAGCTTGCCCATGTCGATCATTGGGATTATGTGCCCGGGAGCCATTAATGGGATCAAGACAAAGCTCAAGGGAGCCATTGAAGAGAATGAGACGCGTTTGTGCAGATAATTCACACGAAGTTTTTTTATGGCCTGACTGCTTCCTGGTAGTAACTTGGACGCAAGTGAATATTTAATGAGCAGAAATAAATAATAATTAGTAAGGAAATATGTTATCAAAATGTAAATTTACACTGTTCACCCATTTTTAAACGTTTTTGCACTTACGTCCTAAACTTTGACATATTTATCCTTATATCCCAAAATTTGAGGATCCATGTCACATTTATACAAACCATATTTTTGGGTATGATCGAATATTTTTATGAAATGCAAAGTAAAATGATTCAAGATGAAAATTTAGACACATATATTCTAGATTTTTGCACAAACACATGTCGAAATTAATAGATGAGTCCAACATCCATAACACAAAACGATGTCATTTTGATTTTGTTGTTAATTCGATTTGTTCTTCTTGGAGATTTAGTTTATGTGTTCCTCCAACATTGTTCTCTAGTCGATCTAAGTTGGATCTGAAAATGACAGCTTTTGGAGAGACGGATGCGATGCAGTTTCTATTGAAATTGCATTATCTTTTAAAATAAATTTGATAAAGATTTATAATTGTAAAAACTTTAATATTAATTGAGCGGTGTTTGTCATTTACACTCGAACTTTAAAATAGTATAAATGTATTATCCAAAATTTATAAATTGTCTATAAAACCTTCGAATTTAATATAATGTTCAATGTTGACCCCCCAACTTTTTAAAATTGTAGACAATATTTCCTAAAAGTTTAAGAATTTGGTACTTCAAATTTCCAAAATCGTTTATATTTGACTTTAATTATAACCGTTATATTTGAATATTTAACCTTGAATATATATAGTAACCATATCTTCAAACTTGGAAAAATTTTAAAATAATGCTTCAATTGTAGACAACATTTCATAAAAGTTTAAGAATTGTGTACCCCAAATTTCCAAAACTGTTTATATTTGACTATTTAATATTGAAAATATATAGTGATTATGTCTCCAAACTTGAAAAAAAATTAAAATAACACTTAAATTGTCAAACCACTCATACTAAAAAAAGATGAAAACTGTTACTATTCACTATAGGGTTATTCATGAATATTTTTGAAATTTAAAAGACTTTGTATGCAATTTACAAAATTTGATGAATCGTCTTTACACTATTTTAAAATCGAATATCATCATCGTAATTTTCTCATATTAATTTATTTAAAAAATCAAGACATGTAAAAACTGTGATTCCTTCAATCTTGCTGTAATAGTTTATATTCGAAATGATGTATAAGGCGTGATTAATATTTTTCGATGAGAAAATGTAATGAAATCAAACATTCTAATTGTATATTCTATTATATTTCAATATTTCCCAAAGAATAAAAATTTGTCAAAATCGGCGAAAAATGAACGGTGGGGATTGGAACACCACTGGGATCTTTTCATATCAAGTTTCAACCAATGGTTGGTGATGATGACGTAGGGTTCTCTTCCCATCCCTAAGTAAAATATGAACCTATAGAAATTCTAGATTAAATATATGTAAAAGTGTAAGCATAAATTAGTATATTAAATTACTAGAATCACATTAATTATTTATATAAGATACTGAATCACTATAAAAAACATGAATAATTCAATTATTATTGTATTTTTCTTTATTATGGTACTCTTAAACACTTTGATTATCGAATAAATTGAATTTGACAATTCACATTAGGAGATTACTAATTAATCAATTTTATTAAGCTAAACAAACTCTATGTAAGGTCACCTAAGATTTTTTCAGATCCACTCTGATATCACGTTAAATTAATTGATTCGGGTCAATTTATGTAAAAAGTATGTATGTATATAACATATAAGATAAAAATATTATATCGTAAAAGACTTGAATAATTAAATTATTATGATATCTCTATTCCCTTATAACCAAATACAATACAATACATCACAAATCCAATATGTAACAATTTTATACTCCAACAAAATCAATAAATAAATATAAAAAAACTTATATTATAAATAAGAAGATATTTAATTTTGTATGTGATTTAGAACATTATATAGCAAAACCATCGTAATTGTGAAAAGTACCTTTTAGTACGTCATTAAGGGGATAAGTTTTAAGATAATTGAAATTGTTAATTTTGATTAGAAAGAAAGACGAGTTAATCCTTCTAATTAAGGTTAAGTGATAAGCTTTATCGTGAAAAATGATGTAAGAGTTTTATTCAATCAAACCACACTAAAAAAGTAAATAATTCATAGTGGTAATGAGCAAAGGTAGTAAAGATAACATATTATTTCAGTCATGTTTTTAATTAAATATAGACTATGTAAAGATTAAATTATTATACTTATTTTCTTTTAAATTTATATAGATTTTATTAATGTTTAGTTATTAAAATTAAAAGAGGTTAAGACAATCTCGAATGCTAGACCTATGGTTGTTATGCGATATGAAAATCGTGTTCGAAATGTATTAGGCTCGTATATAATTGTGTTCGTTCGTTCGAATATAAATATAAACTTTGTTCGAACATTTATAATATTTTCATTTTATTTATCATTTGAACGAACATAAATACTTTCATACATGAACGTTCGTGAACAAAATATTAAAATAAAAAAAACTTAAAACTATAATATTTCACATTATCTCTCTAAATTATCCTATTTTTTATAGAATTATAAATATTATAATACTTTCTCTTATTTTCTATTAAATATTAAATAATAATCTTTTAATTTTCAATTTTAAATCAATAAAACTAATTTTAGTATATTAAATTTCAATATTATAATAAAAAAAATATATCGTTCGAAAAAATTATTTGAACGAACATGAATTCTCGTTCGAATTAAATACTAACGAATATGAACATATTCGAATACAAATATGAACGAATATGAAAATATAGAGTTTTGTTACTTCGAATCAAATAAAAGTCCTAGCTACACCCCATTTAGATGGCTATTTAGATAAAATAATGCAATCAGAAAAGTTCATTAATGTTTTAGTGCCACTTATATATGAATTTTTCCATTAACCATTTTAGGAGTGCTAATTTGAAAGAAAATATTTTTAAAAAATTGAAAAATACTAGAATTTTAAAATAAATATGAAATATAAAGATTTAAAATATGGTGATATTAAAATTTCATCGTAAATATTGCAAATGATTGATACATCAGTATTGTCAATAATCAATAATCTTATGATATATTGATTGATATATCGTTCATCTTGTTAGAACTTAGAAAAAGTTATAAATGATACGATACGAATAAAAAAATTTTAGAAGATAATGTTTATAGAATATTGTAAATATGCAAAAATTTAAAAATTTAAAATTATAATTTTAAACTTTTGATAGGGATGAGTTTAATTTTTTTAAAAAATAATTATATTAATACTAAAAATAAAATGTGTATAAAATCACTGATCCTATTACTAATCTCTCAAACAAATTCATTCACCTAATCATCAATTTTTCATTGATTTGATAACTTGGAAGTTAAAGTTTCGTTATTGAGTGAAATAAAATCTTCAAACTATATTATATGAGTCATTAAAATGCACTTTGTGTCTAAAAGTTGGTACATAATATATCAATATTGCAAAACAATACTCGAACTCTATGGATTAATTATAGAATTTATATATAAAATTTGAGAAAATTACATATTTAATCTTCAATTTTTTTAGTTTTAGAAATATTGATTCCATAATACATACATATTTGATCGTCTAAGTTCACAACATTTGACAAATCATATCTATAAAATGGAAAAATCGATCTTCAAAATTTGATTTTGATCGATGATCTCATTTTACAAAATTGAAAACTTTAGAGACCAAATATGTTATAAATTAAAGTTTGAGAACTGGTTTTGCTAAATTTAATATTATAGGACCTATTTGATATTTTCATTCTTTGAGTATCAAAATTGAAATAATTGTAAAACTTTAGATATCAAAATTATTTAAATCATAAAACTATAAAAGTTGAATTTTCGTGATCTCCATAGAATTTATCTAAATTTTGGGAAATATGAAAGAAGGAGGGTAATTTAGTAAAATCGAGTTTCTTTTGAAAATATGATAGAAAAAAGAGCCTAGGGGCTAGGAGTAGAGTAGCTCGTGGCTCATCTGATTGCGTGAAAGCAAATGGGCTCAGCAAGATCACATCCATCCCATCCATACCAAATCAGGATAATTATACTTGTTAAAATAGGGAAAAATTGAAGTGTAGCACCTAATTAATATTAGAAATGTTACTAAATTTAATTGGGAAAAAATGTACGGTAACACTGTCAGATGTTTTTAGTTTACGAATTAACACTGACAAATAATCTTTCATAAACATAACAGTAATGGATATTGAATAGATATATATGACATAGTTCGGTTTCTATACTTATAGAAACACAGCTACTATTTTATTTTATTTTTATACAAACTGACGGAGCATTAAGTCTGTGAAAGTCTGACATTGGTATGCCATTAAGTCTGACATTGGTATGGCAATAAACAAACCGACGGAGTATTAAGTTTTTTTTATTTTTTTATACAAAACGGCGTAGTATTACATATGATACTGTTAAAACATTTGCAATGGGTTTTGTTTCAGATTATTTAAAATGCGTGAAATTTGCATTGGAAGTTAAGGAGATCTGGCAAAGAAGTGAAGAAGAAGATATTTATTTGTCCAGAACTTGCTGCGTTCACCATCATCCTTGTCTAGCTTTACGCCATGTAACTGGAATCAAGAAACATTTATGCAAAAAACATGGTGATAAATGTTCTAAGAAATATGGCGTTCAATTTTATTGGAAAGTTCACTTAAATCTATGACAACAGAGAACACATATTTGATTGTTGCACTCCATTTTCAAGGTTTCTGCTAATTTTCGAGGTTTCTTTCATCATCAATCTCATTTTGCTTTCATACGCAGGAGTGATATTTTTATTACTTAGCTTTTGTGATGCATTAAAATCGGAAAAATGCAAAAGCACAATCACTTGCTACTCTTAAGATGACAATTATTTACTTCTACACTACCATCTCGGGGCTGACCACCTTTGCTCCTTGGTCTCCTCCATCAGAAACCCAAACTTCTTTCATCTCGAGTTTGTAAATCGGTAAATAGTAATCACAACTTTATTTTAATAAAAAAATAATACATTAGCTCGGTGTCAGAATTTACAAAAACCGAAGTCCAACTGTCAATCAAATGTCCATTAGTGTTATTTTACTGATAAGATGTATATCAATGTTATAATAATAAATAAATAAAAATCAGTGTTAATTTATTTATTTTTAAGTCTGACATTGGTATGGCATTTAAAAAACTCAAATTTAATTGACATAGCACAATGACAGTTATGTATTTTTTATTCACTTTCTAATCGTGAATGACGATTGAATTTGACAATTATTTATTAATTTAAATAAATCATTATAAATATTATAATGACTAATTTAATTGAATATATTTTATTATAACAATGAGATCACGTGTAATATTAATAATATGTTATCTAAAAAATCATTTAATAAGGTTAGATCCATTTCAATTTTGATCATAAATTTATTATAAAAAGTGTATTTCACCACACAAAATAGAGTAAAAATGATCTAATAATAGGCTATAATCATGTTAAAAATACAACTAATTAGTAAATAACAAGAAATATCAATGTTTTAAAAATTGTTACACCGGTATTTTATATGTATCGAGTTATCGGATATAACATTATTAACCTGAAGAAATTCTACGAATCTTTAAGTTATTATGAATCTATGATGTTTTACATTCAAAAAATAAGATTTAAAAAATTTACTTACTTCGTATATCTTTTTTCTCAAATTACACAATAATATATTCAATCCGACTCGTTTTAAAACTCATAACGACCTGTATTTTTTTAAATATCGATCAATACTAGCTCTTTTAAATATATTATTTACATCTAGTTTGGTTGTATAAACATAGTAATATAAAACAATTAAGAATTTGAATAATATAATCTATTATTTATAGTAAATTTAGTAACTGTGGGTTCCATTACGTTAAATTTCTCATTTTTATATAAGCATTTACTATAATTTAAATTATTGAATAATAGTTAGATCAAAACGTAATTCACTGCTAGAAGAGTGATAATATATATATCAGTGTTATTTTAATATGTCATATTATTTCAGTGTTAGCTTAGAAAATTTTCGAATCTGACATTGCTATATTCATAAAAAAAATCTGTTAAAATACATATCGATTAGTAACCTTAACTTGCTAGGGGTACATTTTACATTAAAGCAAAAATACTTGGTTATTGTTTATATTTTTAATCTCTTTCAAATTAATATAATATTATTATTCTTAGTTTTAGTTAAGCTTATTAGAATTAATTATTTAGAGTAAGCATGATTTACTTTATTATTCTAATAAAGTACATGTACTCTTCTTATCCAAATTCAAATTATATTGTGGTAGATCGGATTAGTCGACTTAGTTAATTCTTTTTTGTATCTATTTCTTTGTTTGATTTATGTTGTTTATTGACACAAATAATTACGAGATTGAGATGATCTTAAAGAAAGCTCTATATTAATTCACTATAATGATGTTCAAAGAATAAAATAGGATACTAAAAATATCGAAATGATTTGAGTTAACGGGCTCCAACGACTAAGTAATCTTGAACACTGGGCAACCAACTAAAATCTTAAAATATGGGACCGGAGGACCAACTCGCGAGGAATTGGTCAAATTCCTCACGAAAGTGACATCGTGACGAATATGAAGAATTCGTGTGACAATAGTGTAATTTGAGGAGATTAATCTTGTGTATGTGAAACAGTGTAATTCGTCACGACAACGAATCAATTCATTGTGAGTCGAGTTGCAAATATGACTTTTCTAGAAAGTGTAAACTCATCGAGATCGGAGTGCAATTTGTTGCGAGTCTTGGAACTTGGAGTCTTTTCTCGAGACTTGTTTCAAAAATCGAAGCCTTATACCAATCTTATGAGTCTTTATGTATATAAAACGAAGCACAAGTATATAATCTTAGCCAAAAAACTTATGCATCCCTAATTACCAATAACCTTGTTCAAGCGCACAAATGTGAATCGAATTGAACACATTGGGAAAATCATGGATTATCCCATACATGCAAATTATAAAATACCCATGAGATATATCGACACGAAACACCTTAAGAAGTGTGGCATATATTTCCGAAATATTCAAATTACGAAAACAATCACAAATAATATCACTTTGTGTGTCTAAGAAATGTATTGTACTAATATTCTATAAGTTTTCAATTAAATCTAGTTACTACCCGTACTTAAATTATGTGTAATGATCGTCTTCCTCAAACCATGATTCTTTTTAAATTAATAAGATATTGTACACTGTAAACCATATTTGATCAATCCTTCAAGTTATTTTATGTAAATGCAAATCCGGATGTATGATCGGCTTTGTATACACCACGTTAAACTTTCTAGGTCCTGTAGAATATCAACCAATGTTGTTATGGAAAAGACTCGTATTAATTTTCTACAAAATCATAGTTTAAGCTCTTTATTTTGCAAACTTAATCTATATTTTCAATATTAATTCATTACAATATAAATCATTTGAGTTATGATGTGTGTTAGTTTAAGGGTACTAACCAAGTTGTATTTAAGTGTTTTTAAGATTCGAGTTCATATCTAAAGAGAGAAGATGCAATTTGAGTTTGAAACTAATTCGAGGTTAAGTTCGAATTGGATTCAATTTGATTTATAATATAATAGCTTGCAAACTAACTCGATCCTATTCATTAGGAATGCTTTCATACAAACTTGTATATCGATTGGTACATCAAATACCGAATATTACTGGAACTTTCTTGGTATCACATGGTACCGAGTTTTAAGAGTTAGATTTTGGGTGTTTTCGGGTTCAATATTTAATACTATTTTAAATTTTTTTAATATATATAACAAAAATTAGTACCGATCGGTATATCGTTTGTAATGATCATACTAGTTTGGACATGTACAAAATTTTAGATCTATATAAAAACATTGTTTATTATTAATTTGACGTGGGTGATTAAATCCATTAAACAATTTTAAAAAATTTCGTATAAACTCGAGGTCAAGTTATTAAGGGGCTGAAATGCAATAGCTAGTAATAAAGGGGTCGAAATGCAAATTCTCAGGGATATACGTTTGAATGACTTCATATGGGTGTGATTAGGAATCGTAGGGTAGGGAAGCAGAGGGCCCACCCTCGGGAAAGAAAGTGAGCGTGCCACGTATCTCTTCCAATGTGTGCTGGCTGCTGCCCTAATACTCTAAAGTTGAGACTTGAGACATTCTCGAAATCCGTTTCAGATTCAATGAAACGGGGTTATTTTTATCATTTTTTCTAACAGTACTTTCCTGTCATATTTTTTTTGTATTCATACGGATTAGAACTCTAAGACCAAACACCTATAACGGATAAGACTTATTAACAATTGATCAGATTCAAATGGTAGAAACGAACTCTTGCAGCCCACTTGTACACTTAACGAAGAGCTGCCCGATGTTCCACCAGAGGACCGAAGATAACCTTGGCGAAATAAAACGTTTTCTGGTAACTGGCTCTATGGTTCGGTCAGAACGGTTACAAACCCACGTTTTTCATGCTTCGGGCCTTCACACGTTTACCACGCCTCGGGCCCGATCACGCAGACCACGCCTCGGTCCCAACCTCGTTTTACATCGCGCGACAACAACCTCTAACAAACCTGTCAGAGGCGGTTACAGAGCGTGATTTACACACGCCACTAACTCTATAAATACAGAGTGCGACGACGGAAATAACAGGACCCTTTGGACGCGTAAGAACATGCCGTTAACCTACCGGAGTTCTTACTGCTTTCTATTCCCTTGTCATTTTCATTAAGCATATGCTGTATTTTGTATGAATTATTTGATTAGTGAACAGGCTATGAACATAATTCGCTCTTAGTCAAGTGGTTTTCTCCCAAATTCCTGAGGTTTCCACTATAAATCGCCGTGCCCATTTAATGTTCCAGTTCTAACCGTATTCCACATAAAAAACAAATCAAAACCGAGTTCCTCTGCTGACGAACCGGACGACTGTTGGTACCCCCTAAAAAGGGACCATAACAGTTTGGCGCCGTCCGTGGGGACGATTCTCTAATCCCATTTGAGTTTTCTACCAGGGATAGGACAATCAAAGGCATGGCGACTGAAACTTTGACAAATGATAGTGACGTGCTTCCCGACAGTCTCCCAGCACCAACATTCACTTTGTAGGATCTGGAAGCTGTCGTCAGGAAGGTGGTACTAGAAATTACGTCGGAGAGAAGTGGAACAAAACCACCGGCTGTTTCAAGCCCTGTTCCCAAAAGCAGAGGATACGAGAGTGATCCTGATAAGCGCAACACTGATGATGAAGAAATCATCAAGCGTGGTGCAACAACGAGGAGGCCTAGATATCAGTCTACTCCTCCCCCCGGCTAGAGCTCTAACTCCCGCTCCTGGAAATGATCAGGAGCAGATGCGGCGACGAATTGATGAGCTCACCAGGGAGTTGGAGAGCATGTGTGCGTTGAAGGATTGCGAACCTAATCTGGGACACAATCATAGTTTATTCAACAGGGCCATGGAGGCCTCAATCAGGCGAAAAAAGGATGATGACTGGTGGCATAATTTGCATGCGATCCAGACATCGTCCCAACAATCTGAAGGCATATCAGCCGCCTTGGGAGATTTGATGCTCCCCTTATCTGAAGAGATCTGGGCAGTAGTCCCAAATCGGCATTATCGCAATCCCGAGGGGTTGCCGACATTTCGTGGTGACGGTGATCCGATCGATCACGTTGCCGATTTCGAGTTACGAATGGGAACGGTTCAAGCCTCAGATTCACTAAAGTGTCGCATCTTCGCGGCAAGATTACAAGACGACTCCCGAACCTGATTCAAAATTTGCGGACCCGATCCATACAGTCGTATGGCGGATTTATTTTGGCTTTCCCAGAGCAATTTGCTCCAAATGTAGGACCGCCCCGAAGCAGACATGAACTATATCAGCTAAAATATATCCCGGTGAAAATGAGTCTACGCTTCTTCATGGAGAAATTCAATAGGACCGCCCGGGGTATCAAGCTTGAGCTCCGGGATAAGATTGGTATTTTACAGCAGGTATTGGGACCGTGCGGCCTTTCGGCCAGCTTGGTAAAGAGCCCACCATCCACTTTGGGGAAGTTTCTTCAGAAAATCAACAAGTATATTAAGGTGAATGAAGCGCTAGGGCTAGGCTATCGGAAACCTAGCGGGAATTCTGAGCCCGCAGGTGATCATAGAGTTTCCTACCCTAAGAATCAGTCGCGAGAAGTAGCTGTTGTGGGAGAGAAAGATGTTCCCCCGAAGCAGGAGGACAATCGGGTATATTGGGAGCTGTATCATAATCGCGACCATCCGACCCTGAAGTGCCCGCTGTTGAAAGAGACAGTAGCGGCAATGAATAAAGAAAAGCCCAACCGGAATGGTCAGAAGGGCAAACGAGCAGAATCCCCCGAAAGGGCTACCAAGGTGATGATCGTCACAGGCCGCGGGGAAGAGATGGGGACATCCCAGAAATTATAATGATCGGACGGAGGACCGACGGTCTCTTCCTCCAGAGCAAGATAGAGGCCAACACGGTCGAGAGAACCATGGTCAGGGCCGAAGAAGAAGATGGCGGGGCCGTGGCGGAAGAGCCCCGCAAAACGATGGTGGAAGACAGGAGCAGGTTGCTCCTCCATCCGCTGAAACAGGTGCCCAACCTCGTCAAAATGAGGCGGCACCCCGAGAAGTAGCCGGAGATATTTATGTTATCTCTGGTGGTTTGAGGATAAATGAATCAGTCCGAGACCGAAAGAGAACCGTGCGCGGAGACTCCGCTGAGAGCTCCGAATCTGTGGCGCTGGTTAAATATGATCCAGCTGAGCGGTCTCCTCCTTTCGGGGAGGACATTACTTTCGCTATGGCCGATCGGGAAGGGATTATCGATCCATGCGATGATCCCCTTACCATCACTGGAATCATCGGGAATCGTCGTGTCCACAGGATCTTAGTGGACACCGGGGCTTCCTGCAATCTAATGAAGCGCGAGATCGCCAAAATGTTGGGAGCTGCTGCTCATGATCTCCCGATCGCTAATATAACTCTTTGGTCGTTCGACCAAAGGAGCGTCATTCCATGCGAGAAGATTTTATTCCCAGTCACCCTTGGAGAACCATCCAAGAACCGATCAGAGGATCTGGAATTCATTGTCGTTGAAGTCGACTTGGCTTACAACACCATTATCGGACGGACCGGCCTTAGTAAGTTCGAGGCAGTCCCATCTACTTATCATATGATGCTCAAAGTCCCCTCCATTCATGGAGTTATTTCTGTCAAGGGGGATCAGAAAGTAGCTAGACAATGCTACATGAGCTCCTGCCGAACATTGGCACCTATCAATAGGGCCCAGGTCGATCTGCTGTAAGAACCGCCGCACCCGAGGCAAGCAATGGAACCCGTAGAGTTCAAGTTGATTAACCTGGTTGAGGATGACTCAACCAAAACAATTCGCATCGGGGCACACTTAGCCCCTGCTTTTGAAAAAGAACTGATTCACCTGCTGAGAAGCCACGTGGATATATTCGCATAGACCCCGGACGATGTTCCGGGAATTGACCGATCCGATAGTGAACATCAGATCAACACCGAGCCTGGAACGAAGCCTGTTAGGCAGAAAAGGAGATGTTATTCTCCTGAAAAAATCGAGATTATCCGAGCTGAGGTGAATAAATTGCTACGGTCGGGATTCATCATAGAGATCCACTATACTGAATGGGTTGCAAACCCAGTAGTGGTCTCCAAACCAGACGGGAAATGGCGAATGTGCATCGACTTTACCGATGTGAACAAAAGCTGTGAATCGGACCCTTTCCCTTTGCCGCATATCGACCGACTGGTAGACGCTGTGTCTGGTAGCACCATGATGAGTACCATGGATGCTTACTCTGGGTACCATCAGATCTTCCTTGCTGAAGAAGATCAGAAGAAGTCGTCATTCATGACCGAAGATGGCGTTTACTGTTATGTGGTTATGTCATTCGGTCTCAAAAATGTTGGAGCAACATATCAAAGATTGGTTAACAAAATCTTTAGAGAATTGATCGGCCATATGATGGAAGTTTATGTTGACAATATGATTGTTAAATCTATGAATGATGAAGACCACCTTTCTTATTTGTCTTGTTGTTTCGAAGTATGCCGAAAATATAAGCTTAAACTAAATCCAAACAAATGCTGCTTCGGGATCCAAAGCGGAAAATTTCTAGGATATTACGTTTAAGAGAAAGGCATAGAGGTTAACCCTGAAAAGGTGCAAGCTATCATTGATATGCAACCTCCAAGAAACAATAGAGAATTTCATAGGCTTACTGGCCGACTCGCCGCACTAAGCAGGTTTATCTCAAAATCCACAGATCGGGCTCTACTTTTTTTTAGAGTGCTAAGAAAAGCAAGTCATGTAGATTGGACCGAAGAATGCAATCGGGCCTTCTCTGAGCTGAAGACTTATTTAAGCACTCCCCCGGTGATGGTAAGTCCAACTTGTGATGAACATTTGGGGTTGTATCTTGCTGTATCAGAAGTTGCCATCAGCGCAGCTCTAGTGACCATCCGAGACGACATTCATGGACATGTTTATTATGTCAGCCACTCTCTGGTATCAGCTGAAACCAGATATTCCACCTTGGAGAAATTCATGCTAGTTTTGAAAAAAGCTGTATCCAAGCTGAAACATTATTTTGAGAGTCGAACGGTCTATGTTTATACGGATCAACCTCTAAAGATGGTCCTTAAATAGAAGGATTTGAATGAGAGATTGGCAAAATGAGCTATCAAACTCAGCGCTATGTATCTGGAATTCCTGCCCCGAAGGGCGATCAAAGCTCAGGTCCTAGCCGACTTTGTGGTTGAAATGACCCGATCGGCCATATATCTTAACCAAGAGGATGATCGATGGACGATCCATGTAGATGGGTCGACCTTCGGGGGAAGAGGAGCGGGTATTACCCTAACAACGGTATAAGGTGACCTTATTCATTCCGCAGTCAAATTTTCCTTTGCTGGAACAAATAATGTGGTAGAATATGAGGCTGTGTTATCAGGAATGACATTGGCTCGAAAAATGGGAGTTAGCAGAGTGCGAATATTCTCATACTCGAAGTTAGTAATAGAACAGTTCGTAGGGAGATTTGAGACTCATGACCCGATGATGAAGCTATATTGTGCCAAAGTTCTGGAATTATCCAAGAAATTCAGTGAGTTTTCTCTTGACCACGTGCCACGAGAGCAAAATAAGGTTGCTTATGCACTCGCCAGATTGGCCGCATGCATACCTGACATAGAGCCAAGCACTATTTCGGTCCACATTCAGGACCGACCTTCGGTCGAGATATCAGTGACCGAACAGTCTATTGAAGAGATTGGGGCTCTTCAATATGCCATGAACTCCAGGGCTTGAATATTAACGCCACTGAATCTCCGGGGAATCCAATTGGATGAATCCCTTTATTAAATACCTTTCAAACGACTATCTCCCTAAAGACAAGTCCGAAGCCAGAAAGATAGAAGTCCGGGCTAAGATTTATCTTGGTTGATGGACGCTTGTTTAAAAAGAGTTTTGAGGGCTCGCTTCTGCGCTGCTTATCCCCCATTGAGGCTGAAGCCGTCATGATTTATGTTCATGAAGGGATATGCGGCATTCATTAAGGGGCTCGATCTTTATACCACCGCATCATTAGAGTTGGATATTTTTTGCCAACGTTGCTTGCAGATGCCAAGAAATACACTAAGCGTTGTGCCATATGTCAATACCATGCTCCGATTCCGCAATTGCCTGGGGCTCCCTTATCGGTTACCCCACTGCGTTGTCCGTTTGACAGATGGGGGATTGATATCCTCGGACTTTTTCCTCGGTCAATAGGGCAAAGAAAATTTTGTATTGTAGCGGTAAAGTATTACTCGAAATGGATTGAAGCAGAAGCAGTAGCCATCATCTCAGAGAAGGTGGTCAAACACTTCTTATGGAGAAATATCGTGAGTCGCTTTGGGGTTCCCCGAGCGCTCATATCAAATAATGAGACTCAGTTCCGTGGAAAGAGAATACGGGATCTATGCACTAAGTTGGACATCATCCAACATTTCTCATCAGTAGCTCACACCCAAACTAATGGACTCACGGAGGTATCTAACAAGGTTATCCTGAAAGGATTGAAGACCAAGTTAGAAGATTTTGGAGGTAAATGGTCTGAACACATCTATGAGGTCATATGGGCGTACCGAACTACACATCGCTCAACAACTCAGGAATCACCTTTCTCATTGGTGTATGGGACCGAAGCTGTTAGCCCGGTGGAGGTTGTCATCCGATCACCCCGGATATCTCAATATGATGAACATATGAATGGTGAAAGGAGATTATTGGACCTCGAGATGATCGAAGAAAAGAGAGATGTAATTTACGCACGAATGCGCGCTTATCAGCGAACTATGGAACGGGCTCATAACAAGCGAGTCATCCCAAGGGAATTCTTTGAAAGCGATCTAGTCCTCAGAAGCATTAAAGTGCAGAGGAACGTTGGAAAGCTCGACAGAAATTGGGAAGGACCGTATCGAATTTCAAAGAAATTGGAATCAGGTGCGTATAAACTTGAGACATTGAATGGTATAGAGATCCCTCGAACTTGGAATGTCATGAATTTAAAGCGATATTTCTTGTGAACCTTCGATTAATATGTTTGACTCAATAAACATACATTCCCTTAAACGTAAGCAGAAAACAAGTATGTAAAAAACAAATTATCCCTAATTGAATGATGGACCGATCTTTAAGTTGGGTGACTTAGGACGAATCTGGACTGGTGACCGAAGTTTTTTATCCGCAAGGCTCCCAAGTTGTAGTGACCGCTCGGACAAGTCAGATGCTCCTGCACTTGCCTAGTCCCATGGATGAGTTGCGATTCTCCCAAAACTCATTACGAACTAAAACACTCTCTTCAACGGCATTCATTCTTAGGAAATGACCCTTGTACTTACGAAATCTGCCGAGGAAAGAGGAATGAGAAGGGTCAATATATCGAAACACAGCTCGGTCCTAGTATGAGACATATTGTGAGCAAAGATTAGCCAATGGCGGAAGGCAGTTTTGGTCCCCAAAGTTTGAAATTTTTGACAATTTTGGTCCTCAAACTTTCCAATTTTGGCAAAACCAACCCCCAAAGTTTCATGTACGCAAAACCGGTCCCCAAAGTTTGCGAATTTTGACAAAACCAGTCCCCAAAGTTATGTGCGTGTGGCATAATTGGTCCCCAAAGTTGTAATTTGTGGCAAATTAGGTCCCCGGACGAAAATTAATTTGGGGGTCGGTTTTGCGACTGTTTTTGACACTCGAAACTTTGGGGACCAAAATTGCCAAATTATCCAAACTTTGGGGATCCAAGTCGCCATTTTCTCATTAGCCAATATAACCTACGGGACTTTAATAGAACCAAGGTTCGGCCGAAGCTTATAAAAACTCATATTGAACGTAGACCACGCCTCTCCAATCAAGTATTGACTCCAATGACGGAATAAGAGTGACCCACATAATATAAAACGACCGATCCAATCATAATTGACACGAATAAGTCAAACATAATATGTGGGACCGATGAATCAACATCCTATAAGCGTCCCCGATCTTAAACTTGGTTAAAATAATTTCATTATTATGAAACATATTGATTCATTTAAAAGTTAGTTACAATGCTTTGTTCTGGCAATTAAAAGGATAAGAACTGAGAGGAAAGAGTTATATATTGAAAATAAGAAGAAAGGTAGATACAAAACATAATGAAATCTAATTATCCTGCCCATCTTCTTTATCTTCAATTTCCCGCTCCTGCGGTTCGGTCCGAGCCGCAAGCTGCTTCAGTTCTTCTTCCTGATCGGCCACATTTTGGTTGACCGCTCTCTCCATCTCTTCAAAGAGATAGAAGAAAGGGTCTTCTTCCAGAACAGGTTCTTCCAAAGTTGGAATAACCTGAAACTTGCCATCTCTTTCAAGTGGCTCGATCGCCTTCCATCGCTCGTCCGAAGGGGAAAGCCCGAACTGCTGTATAACTTGCTCTCGCATGTTATCCAAATACTTAGCAGTATATACCCCATGTATGTTATCCGCTAAAGCGAATAACAAGGGGGACCGAGCGAAACCCAGAACTGCCTCCCGGACCGAACCTTCGGTCGAAGTGCGGGCTCTTGTCAACTCANAAGCGTCCCCGATCTTACACTTGGTGATTAAAACAACTTCGTTAATATAAAACTTATTAGTTTATTTAGAAGTTGGTTATATTACTTCGTTTTGGCAATTAAAAGAATATGAGTTGAAGGAAAAAGAGTTATATTGAGAATAAGAAGTAAGGCATATAGAAAGTATAAATCAAATCTAGCTAATCTGCCCCTCTTCTTTATCTTCAACCTCTGGCTCTTGCGGTTCGGTCCGGGCCACGAGCTGCTTGAGTTCTTCTTGATCGGCCACCTATTGGTTGACCGCTCTCTCCATCTCTTCAAAGAGATAGAAGAAAGGGTCTTCTTCCAGAACAGGTTCTTCCAAAGTTGGAATAACCTGAAACTTGCCATCTCTTTCAAGTGGCTCGATCGCTTTCCATCGCTCGTCCGAAGGGGAAAGCGAGAATTGCTGTATAACTTGCTCTCGCATGTTATCCAAATATTTAGCAGTATATACGCCATGTATGTTATCCGCTAAAGCGAATAATAGGGGGGACCGAGCGAAACCCAGGACTGCCTCCCGGACCGAACCTTCGGTCGAAGTGCGGGCTCTTGTCAACTCATCTTCCAAGGTCGTCTTGTCTTCTTGGGCCTGAAGGAGAAATTCGTTCAACTTATTCCTTTTCTCCTGGGCCCGACCTTGGACTTCATTGATTTCTTCCTCATTGGCCCGCAGCTTGGCCTCCAGGTCAGAAATTCACCCCTGAGCTGTTTGTCCTATCTTCTCTAGCTGAGAGACTTTATCTGCTAAGAGCGAGACCTCCGTCCCAGCTCTTAGCAGCTCATTGTGCAGTCAGTCACGGTCCTCCCGTACCGTGACCAACTCACCATGCTTGATTTCAACTTGCCTTTTTGCAAGGTCAAGTTGATCTTGGACTTTTTGAGACACAACACTATCACCCTGGTTCTTCTCCACGGTGATGGCAGTCGTGAAGGCTTTCCTCAACATCTGCATAAGATAACAAGTTTAAAAAGATGAAGCTTCGAGCCTTCATGTTAAATAAGATTACCTTGGTGGTGAGGTCGAGGAAACCTTCCATAATCTCTTCCCCAGACATGTCCGCTTAGACGTTGTCCGGGTTTTGCTCTCCATAAAGGCGGAAGTCCTTTAGGAAAGCACTCCTCCAGGAGGTAAGCTTCCTCCCCTTACTGAACCTGTCCAACAGGCCCAAAGCAACTCCCCAGTCGGAGTTAGTCTTAGGGCCCGATGTAGGCTCCTTAAAAACGATCCCCTTAGTAGGGACCGAAGCGCTCTCCCCTTTCTTAAGCCTTTTTGGATCCTTCGGGGCTTCCGCTTCGGCCGCCCTCTTTCCTTTTCCTAAGGGGATCGGCGGCAGGGAGACGTTCGCCTTAAGGTGAGGACCGGGGAGAGCCTTCTCCACGGGAACGGATCCCTGCAGCAATAAAGCAATGGTATTAGCACTAATGAAGGAGTTATTTCCGATCTGATAGAGGCTGGATAAGCTCAAAGAACGAATCCGTGCCTTTATCACCTCCTCTACCACTCCAAATACCCGAAACGCAGGCCCTTCCCCGGTTGAAGGGTCAATGTGCCCGCGCCGGTAGTTTGGATCGGGGGGTTCCCGAACCCCGATGGAACCAGCGTACCCCCGTTGCTGACTCACTTCCATCATCGCTGCCCGATGCTTCGCGTTGTCCCTCAGAAGGAAGGACCGAAGCAGTCGCCATACGTTTGAAACGTGAGCTATGCATTGTCTCGGTCGAATATGCAAAACAAATACATAAGGTTCAGGAAAGGACAAAATAAAAACATTACTTCATACCCGATCTTTCTGATGGATCTGAGCTAGAAAACATTCCCTTCGGGGCTGGGGCTCCGGTCCTACCCGCGACACCTATTTTTATCAATCTTTTCTCCCGAAGCAGATCTATTCGCTTAAGGCGCGCTTCGGGAGGGGGGAACATTGCA
The DNA here is from genome assembly GCA_009725065.1 of Utricularia reniformis. Taxonomy (NCBI): domain Eukaryota; kingdom Viridiplantae; phylum Streptophyta; class Magnoliopsida; order Lamiales; family Lentibulariaceae; genus Utricularia; species Utricularia reniformis. The sequence continues at coordinate 179,355 of RWGZ01001056.1, read as the reverse complement.
AGCGTATTTGCGGTGTCCGGACGAGAAGGGTTGAACCTAGTTCGGTCCAACTGACCTATGTGTGGGTGAGTTATGCGCGGCCACACCTTCAACAGGTCCTATTTTGTGACTGTTATCCACACATAACAAGACTCCCACGAATGGAGAGACTCTTCTTTATCTACAATAGCGCACTCTTTAGTGTGCACCGCTATATAATATAATTTGCGGCATCCTAATAGACATTTCCCCTTTCGGGATCCCACCAAGAACAGGTTCAAAAAATGTTCTAAGGTCGGGGCCCGATTCTATTGGTGGCAGTAAAATATAAACGCCACTATATACACATAACTACCCGGGAATAACGCAAAAGTGGGGCAGTGAATTTCTTTAAGAACGGCCGCTACAAAGGGATGCAGTGGAAAACGAAGCCTGCACTTTAAAGAAGCGTAACTGACCGGAATAGCGGATGCCGGCACATTCATTTCCTTCGGAAGGAAACAGGGAATATCTTCCCGTCCCTTCCAGATGGAATAATGTGCCGGAATCGAAAACCTAGACCTAAACTGCTCAATATCTAACTCAAACATGGCTGGGTATCTCATTTTATGAGGAGCCATAGTGTATACCTTAAAGAAAGTCGGAGTGAAATGGATTGAATGTGAAATGGATTGAGGGCACAGAGAGCTCGATTTTGCAGTTCTTCCTTCGCGAAAATGACGATGAGGGGAAACAGTGCCCAAAACCCCGATTTAAATATTCATCTCCCAGCNCGCCCTCTTCCCTTTTCCTAAGGGGATCGGCGGCAGGGAGACGTTCGCCTTAAGGTGAGGACCGGGGAGAGCCTTCTCCACGGGAACGGCTCCCTGCAGCAATAAAGCAATGGTATTAGCACTAATGAAGGAGTTATTTCCGATATGATAGAGGCTGGATAAGCTCAAAGAACGAATCCGAGCCTTTATCACCTCCTCTACCACTCCAAATACCCGAAACGCAGGCCCTTTCCCGGTTGAAGGCTGCCCTGTACAGCGAAGGGTCAATGTGGCCGCACCGGTAGTTTGGATCGGGGGGTTCCCGGACCCCGATGGGACCAGCGTACCCCCCGTTGCTGATTCATTTCCATCAGCACTGCCCGATGCTTCGCGTTGTCCTTCAGAAGGACGGACCGAAGCAGCCGCCATACGTTTGAAACGTGAGCTAGGCATTGTGTCAGTCGAATATGCAAAACAAATAGATAAGGATTAGGAAAGGATAAAATAAAAACATTACTTCATACCTCATCTAGTCTAAAAATATTTTGGGTATTTATTTTTAGATCAGTCAATTTTTTTAATTATTCGGAATTTAGTTTTTGTGGGAACACGAGCGATATACGAGGTTGGGCCCACAATGTGTGAGCTTACGTCCTCGGGAGAGCGAAACTCTACCTTGGTTTCCACTATAATATTCAAAGGATACAAATACAATGATGTGACAATAATACTCCAGATGAAAACGGCTCGAAAAACGATCGACAACACTCCGTCAAGATGAAGCTGCCGAAAACTCGCGAATGAGGGGGTTGGCCGCGAGTTTTCGTACGAAAACTCACGAATAGTGTTTTTCGGCAAGAACTCGCGAATAATAACTTCCGAACAAGAACTCGCGAATAGTGATTCCGAGCAAAAACTCGCGAATAGTAACTCTCGAACAAGAACTCGCGAATAGTGATTCCGAGCAAGAACTCGCGGATAGTAACTCACAAACAAGAACTCACGAATAGTGATTCCGAGCAAGAACTCGCGAATAGTAACTCCCGAACAAGAACTCGCGAATAGTGATTCCGAGCAAGAACTCGCGAATAGTAACTCCCGAACAAGAACTCGCGAATAGTGATTCCGTGGAGCTGGCCGAGAGTTTTGGTGCGAGAACTCGCGGATGGGGGCTGAAAAACGAAGTCTCGCGAGTACCTTAACGAATTCGAGCCAAAGCCTTGCCTTCGAATGTATAGAAAGGGTCAGAATCCCTTTTCAGTGCCTTGGGGCTCATATTTATAGAGAAATCCAGCCCAATTAATAAGTTTCAGGCCCAGGAGCCCAATTTCACTGGATTAAGCCCAAAGTACCTAAATAATATTCAATTAAATTAAAATAAATGTCATTCCGCAATAGAACTTCGGAAATGTATCTCGATCGAGAATTAACCGGAAATATCGATGAGAAAAACCGGAGAACCTCGTAAAATAATTCACTGCTTCCAAATGTCGAATATACAGCCAAAAATATCGCCACAACTTACCGGCATGCTTCTCGGGTGCCAAATTACGAAAATACCCTTGACCCCGAATGGGGCCGAGTTTCTCGAGACTACTAGAAACGATAGTGAAATGCAAATATGTAGTCCCCGGGGAGTTCAAACTACAAGAATACCCCCAAAACTATAGAATGACGTAAATACACAAGAATACCAAGAATACCGAAAATACCATCTAGTTGCGTCGGACGAGCTCCCGTGGCGTCGTGATACCGAAAACATCTCCGGGTAATATCAATAGTCACCTGGTTTTCGGATTCAGATTCTGAGTCGTAAACCATATCATATTAGGTCGTCCCAAAATTCGATACTTGCTCGGGAATTTTTCCAGAAAAACCGTGAGTAGGGTTGAAAAGCCTTCGCGGACGCGATCGTTTTGACACTAGGAACGTCAGATTCCGAGCTCAGGCGAAATCTCGGGATTTTTCCGACACGAGGGTCTGGCCCTATAAATACCAGGTCCGCCCCCTGTTACAGTACTAATTCGCGGAAACATACCTTTCTCGCGACTTTTCGAACGACTTCTCGCGACTACTCTCATAGTACAGTGACATTCGCGACTATTGGAACGAGTTCTCGCGACTACTTGCATTGCACAGTGACACTCGCGACTTTACGAACGAATTCTCGCAACTGAACAGTGACACAGTGAACTTAACACATGAACGGAAACTCGCGACTACGTAGGATGCACAGTGAATTTTGCGACTTTTGGTACAAAAACTCGCGAGACACTTAACAAAATCAACCAAAAATTATTAAAATTGGAAAAATCTTAATTTCGAGAACTTCACATCATGTCCTCTGACTCTGCCCATTCCTCGAACTCCGATGCCTCGTCATCCCATTCCTCGGGATCCTCATCTGGCTCGGGGAGCTCCAATTCGAGTCTTTCACCTTTTCGTTCCCCCATTATGAACCCTTATCCACATTTCTTCGATCGAATCGCACATCTTGAGAATACGATAGGTCCTGAGAGTTCTGCTATCAAGGCCTTAAAATCTTTTGATCAGCCATATACCATGCATCACCGGAAGTGGAAATCTCTCGTGGAAAATTACCACCTTCCTTCCAATTGTGTTCTATACCAGCCGGGGCCTACTGATCGGATCCTACGTCCACCGGTTGGCACTCACGCCGTTTGTCTTGAGTATCTAGAGTGTAGCCTCCACTTTCCGCTTCACCCGTTCATTTCCACACTCTTAACTTGTTTAAACATCCATCTCTTCCAACTGAACCCAAACTCGATATCTTTGGTGGTTGCCTTCATTATTTTCATGGAGACCAACTGGATTTCGATAACCGTTGATAGCTTCTTCCAAGTCTTCCAAATCAGTACCGCTATCCATTATGGTGCTCAGGGTTGCATCTTTTTCCGTCTGAGGTACAAGAAAAGCTCCTTTCCATTCTCTACGTCTCAATCGAATCATGATTGGAAGAGGCATTTCTTTTTTGTCACTTGTGTGGGTTCCACTAGATTATCCGCGTTTAGCCTTCCCTGGCGGTTCCCAATTGAGGGGGAACCTTTCTTTCCGGAGTCCTATTATCCTATCCCGCGATCCATTACTCCTAAGGCTTTGGAGAGGATACTTGTCGCGTGCGCTACATCGGATGGTACTGACTGGACCCCGAAGACGCTATTCTATGCCCCGATCTTGGTCGTCTCCAACATTCTTTCGGCCCCTACCCATTTTAGTAGGGGACTATTAGGTATCTGGACCATGCATTAACACTTAAACCATCTCAACACCTCTCCCTCGATAAGCACACCCTCCTAAAACCAGCGTATATATGTTCTATAATTTTTTTAACCGTACTTCTCACGCGACTTGTTTGTTTTGCAGATAAAATAATGACTCCCCCTGGAGATCGTTCGAGATTAGGTGATAAGTTGAGATCCCTCCGTACTCTTGTTACGGAGAAAGATGAGTTGATCTTCGAGATGGCGCTAGGATCTTAGAACCGCACTGCAGCGGCTGAGCTGGCACAAAGCTTGCAAGAAATGGTGCCGCAAGTAGAAGAGGCCCAACCGGTTACTCCAACACCACCTGCTCCGGTAATTGTGAATCCCGAGCCCGCAGGAAATGAGCCGGCTACAGAGGCCCCCGAGAGTCCTGAAGGTTTAATTCCTATGTCTCGGCGGTTAGAGCTTACTGCTAGAGAGTTCTCCCCCGACGAAGGGATGTATGACTTTGCCGAGACACTAGTGGACGTTGTCGGAGATGACGAGGAGGAGGGCGAGATAAGCGGGGGTGGACCGATAGGCCCGCTGATAGAGGAAGTTGGGCCAGAGACCCATCCGGAATGGGAAATAAACCAAGAAGCTCATTCGGATAAGGGGAAAAGACCGGTGGAGGGCCCCACCGTTTTGGAGGTTGCGGAACACATTAGGAAGAGTGGGTTAACCGCCGAGTTCCTCGATGCCTTCCGAATAAGAGATATACCGAAACATATAGTGAAGAAATGGCTCGAGATGGGACATCAGGCTGGCCTGGTACTAATAAAAGATGGAGTCACCTTTCGGATTCTGAGGGGCGATAGTGTTTCCAACAGACCGGCCTTGACGTATTTTGAACGAAACCCGTCACTACCACCGCGTGGACGAGATGACCACACAGTATTCACCGACTTCGGTCGGTTGATGAGCCAGTTTGCGACCGTGCGTCGCATGATGGGAGAGGTTTGTAATCAGATTGGTCATTGTTACTTGCTCTTTGTTGAAACCGTATCTTATATGTTTTTTCGTGGTTTTTTTTTTTTGCTTTTCTTTCAGATAGAGCGGACAGTTGTAGAGATGAGCACCGCAGCTACAGTTGGGGAATACTGCATGCTTAGACATTCGGAGCTCGACAGTCCGGACATAATTGGGGAGCAGACGAAGAAGGCCGCAGAAAAATTGATGCAGAATCAGCAGGAAAAGCATGCCAAGAGATGGCGGCGCTCCGGGAAGAGCATAACAAGGCGATCAAAGCCTTAATTCGGGTTCATCGCAGTGAATTAACGGAGTGTGCGGCGTTTCACATTGGGAAAAAACATGCTCTTGAGCAATCCATCGACACCCTCAAGACGAACGAAAAATATGCTCAAGACAAGCTGAAGGAGGTTAGGGCTGAGATCGAAGACAAGCTGAAAAAGGCCAAAGACGCCAATGCAGCTGATAAGAAGGCTCTCGGGAAGGCCTTGGAGGAGAATAGAGAACTGAAATCAAAGAATGAATCCCTCCAGTCTACCGTAGATAGTCTTCGGTCTCGAGCTGCTAGGTTGCCGTCCCAGATCAACGACTGTTTCCGGAAACTGATATGGGAGTATACAGTGCACTCCCCTACTTTCCGAAACCTGGTGGCCCTAGCTAATACGACGTCGTCTGCTCTATATTTTTTTAGAGGGAGTGTCCAGACTCAGAGAATCTTGGGCATATTCCTAACCCCCAAAGAGAGAGGAAGACTTGATCCCAGTCTATCCGGTAAGTTCGAACCTGTGGATGCGGAGGACAAATTAGACTGCTCGGGGGATCCGTTCGGGGTGCTCCACTTCAATTTGGAGGAGGACTTGCACCAGCAGATGTATTTGGAGGAGATCAAAATACCCAAGGAGGGTCCATCGCCGGACGCATTTCGACGATTGGCCACATTATTCCCGGAGCCGGTGGGCCCCCTCGTGGGAGATCTTCTAAAGGATGAGGAGGTGATGGGTCAACGTGACCCTCCATTATACATTCCTGCTAGTGTGATGGGAGCTCGGGAACGCCATGAGGTCGAGATGGCGAGTTTTGTCCCCGAGAAGTTGACCACTGCGACGAATAAAGAAAAGAGGCTGATCCTCTCTCATTAACTATCAAACTGGTAAGAAAGCGCCCCAGCGGACTAGGTGAAGGTTCGAGTTCCAAGAAGAAGAAGAAATAAACTTCTAATATTTTAATTTCTTCACTTTTGTAGTCTATTCGCGTTTTTGTATTCCCCATATATACAGAATTTTGATTCTTTGGTTTCCTCTTAGCATTCATATACCGTCATATTCTTCCAGAAAAATATAACTCCGAATAATCCAAATCAAGAAATACACTTCTGAGATAATAAAAATATGCATGAATCTCAGGTAGGGATGCTCAATAATAACGCATATAATAATAATAACAATAATGCGTAAGAGTCCCCAGTGTAGCGATGCTTGAATAAGTCTTCGATAACTCTAAGGCGAACGCCTATTTAAAATGAGTAGATACTTAAAATGAGTCTATCGCTCTGCCTTCACCAATATATCTTCGCCACCGGTATATACTTACACCCAGGGTCATCACACACTTGCCACCGGTATATACTTGCACCCGAGGCCATCACACACTCGCCGGCGGTATATACTTGCACCCGGGGCCATCACACACTCGCCACCGGTATATACTTGCACCCGGGGCTATCACACTCTCGCCGCCGGTATATACTTACACCCTGGGCCATCATACTCTCGCCGCCGGTATATGCTTGTACCCGGGGCCATCACACTCTCGACCAGTCCATAAGACGGCGTCATCACTTACTCGGCCCGTCCATAAGACGGTGCCATCACATTCTCGACTCGTCCATAAGACGGCGTCGCCACTTACTCGGCCCGTCCATAAGACGGTGTCATCGCACTCTCGACCCGTTCATAAAACGGTGTAATTCGGCCCGTCCATAAGACGGTGCCATGCGGAAATGGACCAGCCTCCGGCGAGGACGCGACCCTCGTTGGCGTGTCATGGAGGAGTCAGGTATATACTTACACCCTGATTTGCCACGGAAATATACATCACAACAAACAGGCCTCTTAACATATTCCAACAGTCAGTATGTACAGACGGTTCTGCCGCGGACAGGAAGACTCATCACGTTCAAAATATTTTGACACAGTATTTAATTTGATGAGTTTGAAAATGATCGACTATAAGACAGGTGGCACATTGCGTTTCTAATCTAATTTATTTAATTTATTCCATCCCCCTTCGTACTAAAACGCAATGGACCTACTCCTACCTTACCAATCCCCTAGTCGATTGAATTCATGTCGTCAAAAAAGATACTTAAAAAATTAGAATATGACCACAAAAAAGAGGGGACATTTTTATTTTCAAAAAAGATCCATGAGTCACGTCTATACATAACACTTGCGCAAATTGGAAATATGCCAAGTCCGTGGCAGCTTCTCCCCGCTCATATTTGCGATTTTGTACGTTCCTTCCTTCACTACGGCCGTTACTCCATATGGTCCTTCCCACTTTAGATCCAACTTGCCAACATGCTTCGAGACTTCCACTTTCTTAAGAATCAAGTCTCCAACTTTTAACAACATAGGTCGAACGCCTTTGTCGTGCTTCTTAGCCATCCGCCTTTTACATACCTCCATTCGTATTGCGGCTCTATCACGGATATCATCAATACAGTGAAGGTCCAACTTTCTCATATCCTCGTTCAACACCTCGTCATAAGAGATAACTCTTTCTGATGAAATAGTCACTTCTACCGGAGACACGGCCTCAGAGTCATATAATAAAGAGAATGGGCTGAATCCGGTAGTGGACCTCGGTGATGTCTGATATGCCCACATCGCATATGCAATTCATCCACCCAAGAGCCTTTGGATTCATCTATTCGTGCTTTCAGCTGTTGCAGGATAATACGGTTGATGACCTCTGTAAGCCCGTTTGTTTCTAGGTGTGCCACGGAGGTAAACCGCTGCTCGATTCCATAACTCTCACACCATTCATTAACCCTCTTTCCGGCAAATTGCGTTCCGTTATTTGACACCAAAATCCTGGGAATTCCGAATCAACACACGATGTACCTCCAAAGAAAACTGATAACTTCATGTTCCTAAATTCGTGATACAGCTTCAACCTCTATCCACTTAGAGAAATGCTTCACAGCCACAATGCAGAACTTATTTTGGCTAGGTGCCTTCGGAAATGGCCCTAAAATATCGATGCCCCACATATCAAAAGGACATGTTGTCGGCAGAGGCTTCATACTAGCTCTTGGTACATGATGTACGTTCGAATGGAACTGACAAGCAGGACAGGCCCGAACAAAATTCACACAATCTTTTACCAGCGTTGGCCAAAAATAACCGGTGATCTTAACCTTGTTTGCTAAGGATCGACTTGCTGAATGATCACCACAGTCCCCAGCGTGAACTTCTTCTATAACGGCATTTGCCTGTACTGGGGACAAACATCGAAGATATGGGCCTCCGAAATTCTTCTTATACAGCTTATCATCCACATAGAACAAATTTGTAGCTCTTTGCATAGTTCTTTGGGCCTCGCCTTCGTCAGTTGGCAATTCTCTCTTGATTAGATAATTTACAATAGCATCCTTCCAAGATGGCTCGTCGGTTATGGCATCCAATAAAAACTATGTCTCATTCGAAAGTTCCAAATTAGCCACCTCGGCTGTCTGTTTCTCCACAGGACTGATAGAGGTTTGGTAGTGGATTATTGTTGTTATCTTTGACTCATCCGAGAGTTCTAAAATCGTCGCCGCTTTTGCAAGACCGTCTGCACGCGTGTTTTCCTCCCTTGGGATATATGTAACCGTGAATATCTTAAGATTCTTAGCCGCCTCTTTGAGCTTTTCTAAATACTTCCACAAATGGTTCCCATTGGTGGCGTAAGTATCTGCCAAATTGGTTCACCACTAACTGCAAATCAGAATGAGCATGCAAACGAACGATTCCAATTTCAACTGCCAAGTTAATACCAAATATCAAAGCTTCATACTCGGCGACGTTGTTAGTTTCGGGGAAGCGCAACGTTACAGCATATTCATGTTCTTCACCAGACTTCCTTTCTTTAAAATAAACACCGATACCGGCTCGCCTGGCAGACACCGATCCATCTACAAAGGCGTCCCAGTACTCCTGAATACCCAACTCTTCCGACCGAGTCATCTCTACTATGAAATCCACTAACACCTGGGCCTTTAATGCTCGCCTGGAGATATACTCTATCTGATACTGGCCCAATTCGATATTCCACTTTGCTAGCCTACCAGAGGCATCAATCTTTGATAACACACTTCGGATAGGCTGATCTGTCAAGACTGCAATATGATGTCCTTGAAAATAGTGCTTCAATTTCCACGAGGCGACTATCAGAGCTAATACGAACTTCTCTAGATCCGTATATCGGGACTCCGCTCCCTGCAATTTCATGCTCACATAATATATCGGTCTATGTTCTTTATCGCTAAGTCTGACTAATGTGGCGCTCACTGCCTCTCTTGTCACTGCCAAATATAAACCCAACGGTTCCCCCGGTGAAGGAGGTGACATAAACGGTGGTTTACTCAGATAATCTTTCAAACTCTCAAACGCCCTGCTACATTAGTCGTCCCAATACAAAAGGTTCGTCTTACGCAAAACCTTACAAAATGGCAGACTTCTCTCTGCTGATCGCGAAATGAAGCGATTCAATGAGGTCAATCTTCCAGTTAGCCTTTGAACTTCCCTAACAGTCGTCGAAGGGATCATTTCCTGGATAGCTGTTATCTTGTCAAGATTCATTTCAATTCCTCTCTCAGATACCATAAAGCCGAGGAACTTGCCTCCTTTCACACAAAACGCACACTTAAGTGGATTCAATTTCATTCTATACTTTCTCAGTACTCTGAAACAATCATTCAGATACTGGATGTGGTTATCCCCATGCTTACTCTTTATCAATATATCGTCCATATAAACCTCCAAAGATTTTCCGATCATATCTTTGAACATCGAATTCATTAAACGTTAATAGGTGGCCCTAACATTTTTCAACCTAAATGACATAACTCTATAGCAAAAAATGCATTTATTTGTCATAAATGAAGTAAACAACTTGTCCTCACAATGCATAAAAATTTGATTATATCCCTTAAAAGCATCTAACATACTAAGGAATTCAAAGCCACAGGTCGCATCCACCATCATGTCAATGGCAGGCAGCGGATACGGATCCTTCGGGCATACTTTATTCAAATCAGTAAAATCAATACAAACTCTCCAGCCACCATTCGACTTTGGGACCACCACTGGATTCGCGACCCAATCCGCGCATCTAACAGGCTCTATGAATCCTACCTGCAACAAACTTTCCATCTCCTCATCAATCGCCATCTCTTTCTCAGGGGAAAACTTCCTCTTCTTCTGATGAACTCCTTCTCAACCTCTGGTGACAACTCGAAACCGATCGTCACTGTCTTTTCAAGATTACCGGAGAATAAAGACACTGTCTTGATTCCCAAAGGCTCCATCTTCATATCGTTCTCTTTAAACTTCCTAAGAGACGGTCCGTCATTTGTATCAATAACTTCATCGGACGAGAATTCCACCATACAAACAGGTAACTTCGCTTTTGATCCGTCCATACCACTTCTACACATCACATTATAACAAGAGTGCGCCAGCTCTTGATCTCCCTTCATCTTCCCAACCCCTAACGGTGTTGGGAACTTCATCATCAAATGTGGTTGAGATACCACAACTCCAAATAGGTTCAAATAACTTCTCCTAAGAATCGCATTATAAGGGAGTATAGGGAGATCCACTACCACAAATTCCACCATCAAAGTTCTTGATATTTCGGGATCGCCCAAGGTTACCGGTAGAAAAACAGATCCCTCAGCAACAACAACGCTATTATTAAAACCAACTAATTTTGTATGCACGGGCTGGAGTTGGGTGGCACCTTTCAATGCCATCTGCTCAAAGGCTGCAAGAGTCAATATGTTGGTAGCAGCTCCGGTGTCGACTAACACTCGAGAAACATGATGATTCGCAATAATAGGGGAGACAACCAATGCATCATATTGTGGGGAGAAAACCCCAGACAAATCCTCTAGTCCAAATGATATTGTCATTTTATCCAAATCCGTTAACTGGACCATGTTCACTTCCATAAAGCGCACATTCTGATGTAATGCCTGGTAAGAACGTTTGCGGACGCGGTTCGAATCGCCGACACTTTTTCCCCCCGCGATAGTCATAATGTTGGGGCCTAGATTACCCCATATTGGTTGAGAGTTCTCAACATTCAAAATAGGTTGACACTGGTTAGGGTCAACCGGAGGAGGAGGTAGTGTTTGTTGATTCGCGGAAGCTGGTGGGTAAGCTTCATATCTGTACTCCTGTTGATTTCTTTGCGGCTGATTTCTGCCGCGGCCACGATGATGGTTTTCTCTCCTTCCACCTCTCTGATTCTGTCTACCACCGTCAAAGAATCCCCTCTGGCCACCTCCTTGACGTTGGCCACGCTGTCCTCCATATCCGCATCCTCTTGCATTTAGCCGTGGCACATCGGCCCTTGGGGGTTTAGGTGTCGTCTCCTCCGGGACACTTATATCAATCTTTCCCAGCTTAGACTAGGGTAGAGCCTCCAGAGTACTGATCAGTTCATCAAGCTGGCCCAACTCTAGCAACCTTTCCACCTCAGACATTAATTCTCGACAATCATTTGTGGCATGTCCAAAACTCTGATGGAAACGACAAAATTCTTGGGACTCGTAAGTCCCCGGCGTTGGTTCTGCAAGGGAGGGGGATAACGAAGAGATCCACCCTTCTTTTGCTCAATGATGGCAAAAATATGTTCATAATTGTACGTAGGAAAAACCCTCAACTTAGATTTTGCATGTTGGACAACCTTGTCCAGCCCGCGACTTGCAACAATATTGTGGGAACTATACGCCCGTACTTCGATCACTCCATGATCTCGCAAACCTTCATCTTCTCGGATGTATTGTGTACATCTCAAAGCCAAATCTTCCATACTTTATGGGGGGTCTCTATTCAAAGAATTACATAACGGGTGTCCAGCTAGAATAAGCTGGAGCACCCCAACCTTCTCACTTACAATAATCCGAGGTATCTTTCTACACTCGGCCTCAAAACGGGTAATAAAACCCAATAATCTTTCTGAAGAATCATACCGCAACGCGGTCAAAGAAGTAATAGACTTTATGGACGCATTGAAAGGTGCAAAAGCTGAATAAAATTGATCCTTAAAGTCCTGATATGAAACAATCGAGCGCCACGATAAACGATTAAACCATCGGAGGGCTGACTCCTTAAGAGAAGGTCACATGGCCGCATCACTGAAATTCATCAAACTCACAGGGATCTCCAAGTTTGATGTATGAGCATGTGGGTCAGTTGACCCGCGATACTGTGAAAGATCCTTTGGCATCTCAATAAACTCAGAACGTGTGGCACTAATAATCGCCGTGGAAAAAGGAGATAAGGCATTTGAAGTGTTCCACGGACTTTGCAAAAATTCCATAGATGGTAACGCCTTTCCTCGATTACCGATGGGCTCATTAGCCCTCTCATTCTCAACGTAGTTTCCCTCATAAGCCGAGGTCTGATGAGTATCCCGGGTGTGCTCCCCGTACACTCGTCTCATTTCCTTGCCAAGAGTCAAGTTGGTCTCCAATTGACTCATTCGGGCATCGTTCTGTTCGATTTTTCCACTTATCTCCCTGAATTTCAACTCAATTAGCTCTCCGATCTTTTGCAGAGTATCGTTCTGCTCTCCGGTTGCTGCCATATTCGCTCGCGGCTCCGGAACACGATCAATATCTTCTTCTGCCGCCACATCATTAACATGTTCCGGGGTAACATTGTTCCTCCGGGCTCTCCTTTGAGCTTCGACTTGATCTAACTGAGCGATTAAACTACACCTTCGCTCTCCCAAATCTTCATCTATTTCCGTTGGATCCACAGATCTAGAGCGTGCAGATGGCGAAAGGCGGGCATTATTACGGACCGCAACTCGGCCAACTCTTGCGAATTCATAACACTTAGATAAGCACTGGCGTGATTAAGGGTAAAAAGTAGGTGCCCTTCCGTATGAAAACCCGCTCCGGGAGGACCGAATAGTTACATTTTGAGCAGGGGGCTCCTCCAGAATGGACGACCGAGCCCCGGTAAAGCAGCAAACTCATCATTAACCTGAGGAATAGGATCCGCCTCATTTTCTTCATCAAAAATATCTTCATCAGAATTCCGAGTAGTCATGATAATAGAAATACAAACTCAGCAATAAATCTCTTAATGGGATAAAAATCTCGAGTCCCCACGGACGGCGCCAAACTGATCTCGTCTAAAAATGTTTTAAAGTGTTTAATCTTAGATCAGTCAATTTTTAATTACTCGAAATTGATTTGTTATGAGGACACGAGCGATATACGAGGTTGGGCCCACAATGTGTGGGCTTACGTCCTCGGGAGTGCAAAGCTCTACCTTGGTTTTCACTATAATGATCAAAGGTTACAACTACAATGATGTGATAACAACAATCCAGATGAAAACGGCTCAAAAAATGATCGAAAACGCCTCGTTGCGCCCAGGAGACGTGTAGTCGCGAGTTGTGGTCAACAACTCGCAAAATATACTGTATCAGCAACAACTCGCGAAACAGAGCAACAACTCGCGGGTCGGTGGGAGATGGCAACAAGTCGCGGTTACGGGTGAAAAGTCGCGACTCTACAATATGCATATTAATATTTTGCCTTGGAAAGCGTGATAACAGTCTACCCCCGTCCAAATGCACTAGAGCTTGTATTTATAGAGAAATCCAGCCTAACTTCACTTACTTGAGCCCATAAGCCCAGTTTACTTCACTTAGCCCAAAACACTTAAATAACCTCCAATTATAATATAATAAATGCCACGCTGATCCCGAAGTTTTGGGAACCTATCCCGATCGAGATATTAGTCGGAAATATGATGAGAAAATACGGGAAAACCTTGCAAATTAGTTCTTTGCCTCCAAGCAGTGAATACGCAGCCACATAACATCGTTGCACCCGACCGATGTGCTCCCGGGTGGCAAATTATGAAAATACCCCTGGTCCCGTCCGGGGCCGAGATAACTCAAAACATCTCAAAACACCTACAAAAACTGTATACGGGGCCCAGCGAGCCTGAATTACGAGAATAACCCCTGAGAATGCCTCGCGATAGACATATGAAAATACCGAAAATACTACATAACCATGTCGGACGATCCCCCGGGTAAGGATAAATACAAGAGAATATACCCGGGTAATATCAATACCATACATAAAGATGTGTAACATCAATCGAAATCACAGGGGTGCAATGATGATATGCATCCGCACATGGTCTGAAAGACCAGTAGACATACCGTATAACTTTATCATTTGGCCCCTTATCGCAGTCTTACAAATCCCATTCAATTATTGTTCCCGGATTCCTCCATTGCATAGCTGAAAAATGGGTTGGGAGTCTCTCCATAGACGACTCCCAAGAACCGTGGACAAGTTCAAAATCACGTTGCACCCTGATCTCGTCTAAAAAAATTTTAGAGCGTTTGCTTATGATCAGTCAATTTATTATATAATTTTGAGTTCAATTATTGTGGGGACACGAGCGATATACGAGGTTGAGGCCACAATGTGTGAGCTTACGTCCTCGGGAGAGCAAAGCTCTACCTTGGTTTTCACTATGATAATCAAATGATACAAGTACAATCATGAGATAATGATAATCCGAAAGAAAACAGTACGAAAAACGATCGAATCCACTCCGTCATGCCGTGGACCATGCCAGTCGAGACCATGTGCACAATCTCGTGGATGAGGGCGAAAAGTCGCGACTCCATGGGAAAAGTGACGAAGAGTCGCGACTACGGGCATGGATGCATATTCTCGCGACTTTTTGAGCACAAAGTCGCGAGTCATGGGGGTTCAATGAGGGTACAAAAAGTCGCGACTAGGCCAAAAACTCGCGAAACCGGGAGCTTTGGGAAGCGTTCCGTGAGTCTGAACCCTTTTCTGGGGCCTAGGGTCTTGTATTTATAGAAAATCTCGACCCAATAAGTCAACTTAGGCTCTAAAAGCCCAGTTCTAATCAAATTGGTCAAACTAACTTAGTAAATATCCAATGAATCGGAATAAGTGTCACAGCATCCCGGAACATGGAAAATGCACCCCTGTAACGATCGCATATCGGGCCTTTACAATGTCTATGCGCTAGTGAAATAATGTAAGACAATTTAACGAAACACAATTCAAGGTCAAGGAAATATCATCGTCTTTCAAAGTACATCTAGACAAGTTCAAAAAAAAACAAAAGGGCTGACTCGTATAGCGGACGATCGACGACCAAAATTCCAACACCACCTAAGCCTTCTGTCCTCCCCCTACCAAATCTGTTAAACGATCATAATCTATTAAAAGAAACTTCTCTAAAATATTCTTAATTTGCTAGATTTCATTCTTTTTCTCTTGTTCTTTTAGTTTGCTTATTCTTTTATTATTTCTTTTCTTTTTGTTATTTCCTCTCCCTCTCACTTCCTGGTTTTCTACTGTGGTCGGTTTTTACATGCCCGACAACATGTATCGCCCAAACCGACCGTTAGCTGTTAGTTGGCTCGACGAGAATATATGCTTCCCTTCCCCGGTTAGAGACTCGGGCGCTACCTCATTCCTATCTGGTTCCGTTCGGCTCTGTAGTATGCACAATTCTTTTCTTGAGAACCCCTGTGTTCCTTCCTCGGACATGTCCTACCTGTGGCTGACCGTGCTCATGAACAGGATGCCGGGTTTGGTGTTCTCACCTTGCCCCGAGACTTCTGTTTTTACCTTACACTCCCTTCGATTTAGCTTAATGTTCACTTAAGCCCCTAACTATGAACCTTATTTTAATGCACTATGTTTACTCCGCTTACTTGGTTGTCCTATTGTCTGGTGCCTTCTTGTTCCCTACTTCATGCATATACGTATTAGCATGTTATATCATCGTGTGACTCTATGACTTACTCTCGTTAGTTAATCGAATTATGCGGCAATTTGCGACCTTACCCTAGGATTCGCGGTGAATTACACTATGGTCCAAAATTCGAAGCCAATTCGGATGTTGCTCTTCGTATTCACGGGAAATTACATTTCAATCCTTAATTTTCGCGATAAATTGCATAAAAGTCCATTTCCCCGATAAATTGCACATCAGTCCCTGAATCCATGATAAATTACACACGAGTCCCCAATTCCATGATAAATTGCACAATAGTCCCTGAATCCACGATAATTTGCACGTGAGTCCTCAAATCCACGATAAATTGCAAGTAAGCCCCTGAATTTCGCGATAAATTGCAAAGCAGTCCATTTCCGCGATAATTTTGCAAACAGCTCCCCGAATCGCTATAATTTGCTTCTTGGCCCTAAATTCCATGATAAATTGCAAACAGCCCCCCAGATTCGCGATAATATTCTTCTTGGCCCCAAATTCCGCAATAAATTGCAAGTAAGTCCCAAATTCGCGATAAATTGCTTCTTGGTCCCAATGAGATGAGGAACATACATGATGTATTCCACATCTCCCAGCTAAGGAAAAGCTTAATGGAAGGTAAACAAGAACGCGCCGTGGAACAAGTAACGCTGACTCCGGAACTAACATATGAAGAGAGGCCGATAAAAATATTGGATAGGATGGAGAGGAGACTACGCAACAAAGTGATTCCCATGGTAAAATTACAATGGTTGAACCATGGGGAAAGGGAGGCTACATGGGAAACACAGCATGAAATAGTTGCGAGATCACCCAAGGTGATGGAAGAGTGGAACGCACGAGTTTCGGGACAAAACTCCAATTAATGAGGGAAGGATATAACGTCCCAAAAAGGCGGTACAAACGAAATCCCGACAGGTTAGACTCGCATAAATTCTTGTTGAAAAACATGAAATAAGGGGTATTTTAGCAATTTAACATAGAAAGAGGAATTTTTAGAAGGAGGGACTAAATGGTCATTTAGACAAGTTAAGAAGCCTATAAATAAGAGTTGGAAGAAAAAGGAAAGGTCATTTGGCACAAAAAATGCAAGGAAACCCGAGAGTTTCAGAATTATCGCGGAAATTGGGACCAAGAAACAATTTCCACTATAATTCTGAATCTCTCGTTTTTCCTTGCGTTTTTTGTGCCAAATGACCCTTCTTTTTCCGATCGCTTTGATCATAACTGTTTTGATCATAAATGTGAGTTCCCAGTCGTAATAGAATATAGTTGAATTAATATCATCGGGCATGTATTTGGCCGTTCTAACC
Source organism: Utricularia reniformis (assembly GCA_009725065.1). Classification (NCBI taxonomy): domain Eukaryota; kingdom Viridiplantae; phylum Streptophyta; class Magnoliopsida; order Lamiales; family Lentibulariaceae; genus Utricularia; species Utricularia reniformis. The sequence goes on along the minus strand of RWGZ01001056.1, from coordinate 162,013 downwards.
GTTTATCCTAAAGAAATCCATGAATATGATCCATTGGCAAATAAATGTACGTGCATATGATTAAGCCAAATGACGGATTTTTCAGACAATGGCCCCTTTTATAGGGGTATAACTTTACAATTTCAATAATTTCTGAGAGTGTCCGGTCATAACTAACGAGAATTGATACCATAAGATCATCACTTGATCAGTTTGATTGTAAATGAAAGTATGCGGTCAAAAATAACAAATCTATGATATAGAACCGTAACGTGGCCAATCTAACAAATGAGGCCATGTTATAACGTGACTTCATAATTTCTCCGATATTAAACACTCTTCTCTCAATTGTAAATAACTTAGTATTCCTTGTCATATAATGCAACTTTCATTCATTTCTTTTCAATTTCGCTGATAGCTTGAAGAAAAATCTCACTCCGGAGAATCTGAATCGAGAAGTTAACCCCCAAAATAATAATAGCTTTCCATATGATTAGTTCGCTGATTAGGGACAAATAATCCTTCGACATGTTTTAGCGAAGAGATATTCGCAAATGTGATAGGGATTTCAGATAATCACATAAAACTTTTACGATAGTTCCGAACATGGGTACGAGCCCTCATTAATCACATCATTTTGTGGAATGTAAACCATAAGGTGAATATTTGGTCATTTTGATCGTTTACTTAAGTGAAAACCATGAATACGGTCACAAAACTCATACCGGCCATTCCAATTAAAATTGAAAATGTGTGATCTTTTAGCAGAATGTATCCCTCGACGATGATAGGTAAACCAATCATGTAACAATGCACTTTCATAAATTCTTTCTCCGACAATAAATTAAAAGATTTCTTCCTGGGTAATCTGCCATGAATTTCGTAAACAATGATATCTCTATCGCACAAACAACATTTAGTATTTCTCATAGTAATATGTTCTCGACGAACTTGCATTCTTGTTGAGTATAAATTTGCACTCGAGATGAGTTTAACGAAGCACTTGCATATCTATTTGCACGTTCTCTTATGGCATAAACTTGCACAGTGACTATCATGCTTTCCCATCGGCATTGCATCGTGGTAATCACATTGTCCCACCGGTATAAACTAGCACCCGGGGTCATCACGGTGCCAACTTGCACCACGGCATCACATTGTCCCGTCGGTATAAACTTGCACACGAGGTCATCACGGTGCCAACATGCACCGCTGCATCATATTGTCCCGTCAGTATAAACTTGCACCCGAGGTCACCTTGGTGACCAGTTGCACCGCGGCATCGCATTCTCGCCGCCGGTATATACTTGCACCCGGGGCCATCACATTCTCGCCGTCGGTATATACTTGCACCCGGGGCCATCACACTGTTGCCGCCGGTATATACTTGCACCCGGGGCCATCACACTCTCACCGCAGGTATATACTTGCACCCAGGGCCATCACACTCTCGCTGCCGATATATACTTGCACCCGGGGTGTAACGACCCAGGAAGGCGGCACAAACGGAAGTCGGACAGGTTAGAATCGCATAAATTCTTGTTAAAAACATGAAATGAGGGGTAGTTTAGTAATTTAATATAAGAAGAGGGAATTTTAGAAGGAGAGGTTAAAAGGTCATTTAGACAAGTTAAGAAACCTATAAATAGGAGTGGAATGGGAAAAGAAGGGATCATTTGGCACAAAAAACGTGAGAAATTCGAGAGGAATCGAAATTATCGCAAAAACCGGGGTAAAGGCAAAGATTATCGCGGAAATCAGGGCTGCTGCAATATTATCACGGAAATTGGGGGTAAGAAGAGGATTATCGCGAAAACTGGGGTAAAGGCAAATATTATCGCGGAAATCGGGGCTGCTGCAATATTATCGCGGAAATCAGGGGCCAAAGAGCAAATTATCGCGGATTCTGGACCATGAAGCAAATTGTCGCGATTCTGGGATCCGCTTGCAAAATTGTCGCGAAAATGGACTGAAGTGCAGAATTATCGCGAATTTCAAGGACTTAAGTGTAAATTGTCGCGAATTTGAGGGATATGGTGCAATTATCGCGGAAATGAATCTGAATGCAAATTTTCGCGGAAATTAAGGACCGAAACGCAATTTATCGTGAATACGAAGAGCAACACCCGACTTGGCTGCAAATTGTGGACCGTAGCGTAGTTCATCGCAAATCCTAGGGTAAGACCGCCAATTGACGCATAATTCGACTAACTAACGAGAGTAAATCATAGGGCTACACAACGGTATAACATTTTAATACGTATATGCAGGGAGTAGGGAACAAGGAAGCACCAGGCGATAGAACGACCAGGTAAGCGGAGCAAACATAGTAAATTAAAAGAAGGTTCACGGTTAGGAATTTAAATGAATATTAAATTGAATCGAAAGGGTGTGAACTAAGAAAAAGAAAAAGAAATCTCGGGGCGAGGTGAGAACACCGAACCCGGCATCGTGTTCATGAGCACGATCAGCCACAGGTAGGACATGTCCGAGGAGGGAATACGTGGGTTCACCAGAACCGAACTGTGCGCACTACAGGGCCGAACGGAACCGGATAGGAACGGTGTAGCGCCCGAGTCCTGGCCGGAGAAGGGAAGCATATATTCTCGTCGAGCCAACTAACAGCTAACGGTTGGTTTGGGCGAGACATGTCATCGGGCATGTAAAAACCGATCATAGTAGGAAACCAGCAAGGATAAGGAGAGGAAATATAAAAAGACAGGAAAAGATAAGAGAGTATGTAAGCTAAAATAATGAGAAAGAGAGGGATAAAGTCTTGCTAATTAGATACATTTTACAGAAGTCTCTTTTAATAGACTATGACCGTTTTACAGATTTTGTAGGGGAAGGACCGGAGGCTTAGGTGACATTGGAGCTAAGGTCGTCGATCGTCCACTGTACGAGTCACCCCTTTGGATTTTGTTGTTTTGCTTCTTTTATTATCTAGTTGTACTTTGAAAAACGATGACATTTCCTTGGATTCGAATTACGTTTTGTTAAAATGTTTGGTTTCACCTTACTTGCGCATAGACATTGTTAGGGCCGGTTTACGATCGTTACACATATTATCTTAACCGAGAGAGGCATACCCACAATTTTCAGTTTCACTTGAAGAGGTGTAGTCCTCATCAAGTAGAACCTAAAAGACATACTTCTTCTTTTCGAACTTCTGTTTTAAAAGTAGACATTTAAACTTTATGTGACCAGATTTATTACAATTAAAATATATTATGGTTTTAACTGAATCATTTTTATTAGACTTATTGGATTTTAATAGTCTTTGAATTCTTTTTGCAAGAAGAGTTATTTCCTTATATAAGTCATTTTTAGAATCAAATTTCTGAGAATAATGTTCAGATTCTGGAGTTTTGGACTTCTTAGATTTGGACTTATGTTTTCTCTTAGAGGAGGACTCAACATTCATGGTAAGGGAGAAACTAGAGCTTTTGTTTTCTAATTGTTGTCTACTTCTAGTATGCAATTCTTTTATTAGCAAAATTCCAAACATTTCATCAACACTTAAAACCTCTAAATCATTAGTTTGGTCTATATTGGTTTTAAGAATATCGCATATGTTATCTAGGCTCCTAAGAACTTTAGAGTTCTTTTCTTCATTAGACATCTTATAACATAGAAGTTCAATTTCATTTACTGATAAAATAAAACACTGATGTAAATTAATTATACATTCATCAGGTAACATACAAAACATTTCAAACTCATGCTTCAATATATTAAACTTAGTTTTTCTAATTCTAGAAGTTCATTCATACAAGACTTCTAATTTAATCCATTCTTCATGCGCAGTAGAACATCCATATATTTTATTAAATTCTGACACACTCAAGACTGAAAATATAGAAATGAAGCATCTAGCATTTAACTCAATATCAACATCTTTTCCATTACTATTTGGTTTTAATTCCATGTCTGGAATCATACCAATCATTAACACCACACATTTGTAAATTTTTAAGTCTTACTTAAGAAATGTAAGTATATTAGCCTTCCAATAACCAAAGTATTTACCATTAAACTTTGGTGGTTTATTTAAAAACTATCATGTTTTAGTAGGGTTATTGTCCTTAGGCGTATCATCCTGTATATCGCCAGACTTAGTCATACTCTAAAGACTATGAAAGTAATACTTAGCAAGTATGATCCACAATACAGTAAGGAACATGCAGACAGTAAGTAATAAACAACTTGAAAGCAGTAAGCAGACACGACTTAAGTAGTGTTCACAAAGTACTCCACTAAAAATGATTAGTTAGTAAGTACCTCGTATCTCCACCATTTGTTGGATATTTGCACTAATATACCAGTTTTAAAAGAACTTAAACTACTTAAGTTGCTAGTTTGAAAAGCAGTAAATAACATTCAAGATTTAGAGTGATATCCGATCCAGATTTTTATCTTAGAATCGATCGTATCGTCAATCCATTATCGGACCTACAATTTCAATTAACACAAAAGAAACTTAGTAATGTTCACAAACTTATAGCACAACTAACAATAGGCACAAATAAGGTGATACAGTAAACACACACTTTAACCGTAATGCACAGTTACCACCCACAATCGTGTAAACGATTGTTACCACCAAATCTTAGTCTTGAAGTAATTGTTCCTTAAGATCTTATGTAGATCTGAACACAAGAGCACTTTGTAGTTCCTGTAACTCAAATATAGGTAAGTAAACTTCAAACAAAAGTAAAACAGGTTTACCGTTAAACGTTTGGAGAGAAGTTTCACGTAAACATTCACATAACTCAAACTAGTGGTTTAAGTTATGTGTTTACCACACATCAATGAACCTCTTACATCCCAAGTTCAACAAGTGAACAAGATCTGTTAAGATTTCTTCAAGAACGTCGTCAAGAGTCACAAGAACACAGTTAACACTCAAGTTTTCAGAGACTGTTCAAGTTCAACGCGTGAACAAACGGATGTCTAGTTTTGCCCCACAACTATAATATAATTCGCATAATAACATGGAGAACAAAGGTTTCACAGGTAAGAACACACGGCTCGTAAAACACAGTCACAAACCGCACAGAGAGAACAAAGGCCAAAGACAACGAAACGATGCATTGCAGTTAGGGTTATGAGCAGTTATGGTCAAGCACACAAACCCTGACTTTTATACATGAATTGCACCGCTTTACTGTTACACGTGGACAGACTCATTTAGTAAGCCCATTAAGCTAGCAACAAGCCCAGTAATACATAGGCCAACTAATACAGTAACGTGTGGATCAGCCCAACTTAGCCCAATCGACATGTATCTCGTTACTAATAACATTCTTGTTCTCTCCATAAAATCGTCAAATTGTCCAAAGATATGAAGATCTGGAAGTTATTATTCTGATATTGCTATAGAGATGATATGGATAACATTTGTAAAACATTATGGAGGGTTAATCGTGGTGGTGCGGGACAATCTGGGCTGCGTCGATGTTAAATTTCCCAAGTGTTATTGAATGCAAGTATTTTTGTTGTATTAGTGGTACTTCAAATTCAATTAAATCATTTCTAATCTTATCTTATAAGTACAATGGTAGAATAGTTCTTTTAAACTCAAATACATTATTTTTTAACTTTATACAGAACATTATTCTCATTCTGCAACTCAATATATAATTACAAAATACTCAATGTATTCTGCATATAAAATCACATTATGAAAACACATTCTATAATCGTATTCTACATCTCATAATTTATACAGAACATGCCGAGAAAGGAGTTTAAAAATCTGAATCCCATATTATAGAACACAATCACATTAATGGATCTCCTACTTCTATTTGGTTATTTTCTTGTTCAAAATGAAAAGAGTTTTTTACATCTCATAGCATTGTCAGACACCCCTCAAACTTTTTAGCACCTATTTTAAAAGTTATCATATTCTAACAGATTATTTTATTTATTATGATTATAAATAATTTAATATAACATAAGATAATTATTATCGTGACACTTCAATAATTATTATGGTGACACTTCAATAATTTAAATTAACATAAGATATCATAATCTAAAAATGGATAATTATGAAAATATTTAGTACATAATTTAAATTACTTAAATTAATATAATTTATCTACTAAGATTTAATTATGTAGTCCAAATATTTGATCGAAAACTTGTCGAAGTTTTAAAATCCGAATCTCATATTCGATTGAAGTTTGAGTCAAACTCTAACCTTACTCGAATGGAATATCGATTCATTGATTTAAATAAATTTAATTATGTATTAAATATTTTCCTAGTTATCCTATTTTAGATTAAAATTTCTTTGGTTAATATAAATTAATTTTAATTATTCAAACGTCACCATACTGCTATAATCAAAATATATAAAACTAGAATATTATAACTTTTCAAATGGGTGCTAAAACAATTTGAAAAATAGTCTAAAATGCAATGACAAAAAACTTTCATTTCCAATGTTTCAAAATGAAAGCTGGTCGTTGTTTTAGATTACAAAATTAGCCCTGCCTCCTTTCCCCTATATATCACAGGGGGATTATTGTTTAATTTGGCGTATTTTTTCTCTTCGTTTCTTCTCATCGTTATCAATCGAACGATATCCTTATTCACTATTCCTTCAATTGAGGGTACTAGGCTCAAATCGCGGTTAAATTTTACTGAAATTCAACCCCATATTAGGTTTCAGGTGAATCTTCTGTCTGTCTACCGATTCATCTTTATTGTCCGTATGTACGATCAAACCGGGAAGTGCAAATTATATCTTGAACTTTGGGGTTTTCGGCATTGGTGGGCAGTACGCGAAATTTTGATTTTCGCACATAATGAGAAATCTAAGCATGTTTGTCCAGATTTGATGGTTTTTCTTTGAGAACCTTAACGTAGTCGGTGAATATTCCTAATTTAAAATTTCGTAGAAAACAGGTGTCTGATGGCAGACCCTCAAGCAATTGAAGGGAACCAACCAGTTGATATTTCCAAGCATCCTTCTGGAATTGTCCCGATTCTCCAGTAAGATGATCTGATTTTTTTACTGCTTAAGCTGTGAGGGTCTCTAGAGAGTACTATTTATTGTTTTTGATGGTACACTCATCTTTAGTTGTGCTTTGATCAGTGATCAGTGTCATTGGTATCTTGCGTTAAAGCAATGAGTTGAACTTGATTATGTTTTTGTGGGTTTTATTTTAAAAGGGAGATATCAGCATAAAAATAAACTAGTAAGCTGCTGTTTTTGTTAACATGATTATGTTGTCATTACTGGTTTATGCAATTCTAGATAGAATTTTTGCAATAATAGTGGGCTATTAGTGATTTGAATTCCTGCATGCCATCTACAAGCATATTCTCTTCCTTAGCAGCATGCCTAGAGAAACTTATATCGTCTGTTTTTTCCCTTTTAAATAATTATCGTAGGAACATTGTATCAACTGTAAATTTGGATTGTAAGTTGGATCTGAAAGCTATAGCGTTGCAGGCCCGAAATGCTGAGTATAATCCTAAGGTATGCTTAATATTTGCTGAGTATAATCTACATAATATTTGCTGTAAAATTTCATTATTTTCTCTAGCTTGAAAAATAAAAGTTACTGACTCTTTTTCACAGAGATCTCTGGTTTAGTAAATCAATGTTAGTCCATTTTCTACGTCAATAGCTATAGGTTCTAGCTTAAAAATGGAATTTTCCTAACACTTACACAATTATTTATAGATTTTACATTTTTCTACCCCTTAGCGTCTCGTTAACCACATGTTGTAAAGTTTTATAAAACAGGGTATTACATGGTCTTAATTTTATTCTTTCAGATGATAAATTGCTACCATTGTAAAAGTATTTCTGGAGTCCACCAGTCTCATTTTTTAAATTTTAAAACTACAAATGTTGCTTCAGGCCTTAGTTGGATACAATTTCCAAGTATCTTGAAATTGATGTATTGGTTTCTATTTCCCATGATTTGTTAGGGTTCTTACATTTTTATTGGTGTTATAGCGTTTTGCTGCAGTAATTATGCGAATAAGAGAACCAAAAACAACCGCTCTTATATTTGCATCAGGGAAGATGGTATGTTGCAAAAATGTTGTACTTTCCCATTTTGGCTTGTTTTCTTGTTCGTGTTTTTTGCTCAAGTGTTTTATTATAGTGTGAATAAATTTTTCATAATTCCACCCTCAAATGTTTTCAGGTATGTACAGGAGCAAAAAGCGAACAACAATCAAAGTTGGCTGCTCGAAAGGTTTGCAGATCATAAGATCTGTTGGGTTACATTTGAGTGACAATTCAATTAATTCATACTGCTAGGTGACTGGCATACATGTTGTGTGATTAATATGATTGTTATTTTTTTAATGTTTTCTTTGTTAAAGAGACCTAGTTGCTTGGTTTGGGTAACCCCTTTGTTTATTCAATTTGACCTTATCATTCGTCTCTCAAATGCCCCTGATTTGTTTTCCCAGTACGCAAGAATCGTTCAAAAACTCGGTTTCGCTGCAAAGTTTAAGGTACTTTGTATTTATTCTCCTGTTACATTTATTTTGATCAATTTTTTTAACTGTGATAGTTTTTTTGTCGCTATGTTATACCATTAGTCTTTACGCTTGTAGGATTTCAAGATTCAAAACATTGTTGGGTCTTGTGATGTAAAATTTCCCATTCGACTTGAAGGCCTTGCCTATTCTCATGGCGCTTTTTCAAGTGTGGGTGTTCTCTTCACTCTTTTCTTTTTAAATAATTTTATCTGTCAATGTGACTTCTTGAATGTGTTCGATGGAATTTGCGGTAAAACTATGTCTTATCACCCTTTACTTGAACCTTCTTTTCTGTGTGGCTAATCACGCATGTGCTTTTCGATAGCTTTTGAACCCGATAAAACTCGTATAATAATTGAAGCTTTTACCATTTGGCTAATCATTTCCGTAGAAACTACTTCTTTCTACACTAGAAAATGCTAGACTGTATTAATACATGATCATAGCCCCACGCCAAATATATGTATTGTCAGGGGGGCTTCTGAGTTAAAGGTTTAACATTGCTGTAGACCTGATTTCAGTATGAGCCAGAGCTCTTTCCCGGGCTAATTTACCGGATGAAACAGCCTAAAATAGTGCTTCTCATTTTTGTCTCTGGAAAAATTGTGCTTACTGGAGCTAAGGTAGTGTATTTCAGCTTTTTTGTAGAAGTTTTTGTTCTGCAGAATGTATAACACCCTATTTTTACAGGTAAGAGATGAAACATATGCTGCATTCGAGAATATATATCCAGTTCTCACCGAATTTCGCAAGGTCCAGCAGTGGTATGCATGTTTTACCGAAATTCGTCTCATCACTATATGCTCAAATAGTCACTCATATGGTGTTGAAATTATAGTCCGACATGAAATTACGATAGGAGAGTGTGAACAAATATGATTGAGGGGAGGATGTCGTGCATTTAAAAGACTTGAATAAGTATTATGTGATCTACCACACACACCCTTATAGACCTAATCAATCTCACTAACCAATGTAGGACAAATTCAACACCCTTCAAGTCCAACCTTAAGGTTAAGACTTGCGAATTGAAATGAACCGAACCAGCTATGATACCAAGTTGAAATTATAGAGTCTAGCTGAAATTACGACGGGAAAGTGTGAACGAATTGGATTAAGGGAGGGTGTCACATATTTAAATGACTTGATTAAGTCATTATGTGATGATATTCATCTTCCTTATAAATCTAATAGTCTCATCTCTCTAACTAATGTGGGGCAAATTTCAACACTTCCCGAGGTTTGTACTTGCGAATTTAAATTAGTCAAACCAATTATGATACAATGTTGGAATTATAAAGCCTTGTTGAAATTAAGTTGACTGAACGTGAATGGATGAGATTAAGGGGACGAAGTCACATATTCAAAAGATTGATCACGTCATTATAAACATAATCAATTTTATTTTTCTAACCAATGTGAGACAAATTCAACTGGCATTGTAAAAGAAGCTAGTTTTAGCCCCTTTGTACCTTTTTGATGAAACAAAACCCAACCTATCTACGGTTGTTTAGTTCCGATTTTTGTCTTTTCGATCATATTATGTTTGTTTGTGGTTTTTATGATGTTTTTCTTGTAGAAACGTGAAAAGGGGCTTGATGAACTAACAAAGGGCTATGGATCAGCCTTTTTGCTTCTTTTCTACGTGCTTTTGGAGTCTTCTGTCAGTATGTGGTGATGCATAATTTTGGATTCGGAAATGGAGGTCGAGTCTGCTTTCCCAAGAAAATTGCTTTGTAGCTCTTGTCATTGTAAGCTTGTAAAGGAAGTGAATGGATCCAAATTATAAATGTTTTTATAAATATCGAGTTCATTTTGAAATAGACAATGTTTGGTTTGAGGTTCACTTTGGTTCAAAAACTAGCAATATTATCATTTAAATTTTGGTTCTATTGAGTTTTGGGTTTTGTCAGAGTTTGAATTTGTTAAAAAGTAATATATATTATATTAGTAATATATCTAAATATTATAATATTATTGATTGGTGAACAATCTCAATTTGGTTCATTATGAATTTTGAAGTTGAGGTTTGGTTGTAAAGAATTATAATTCGAACCGAGCTTGACTTGATTCCAATAAATCGAGCTTTAATCGGCTTGACTTGATAGGTTTGTGAACAAGTTCAATGAATTCATACTCTAAGCTAAATTCTTGTTTTAAATTTTTATAAATTAAATTAGAAATCTATCAAATAATATTAAAATTTCTATAAAAATAGAGATATATGAGAATATTTCTCTTTTAAAAGTAAATCTCATTTGGTAATTTTGGTGTTTTTCTATTGTCCATTTATTCTTATTCAATCAAGTCTATAAATTTTATTATCTTCTTTCATCAATCATATCTACCCTAAAATGTTATTCACTATTTACATATAAGTTTTTTCTATATACACATTCTCATTATCGGGTGACATTTGCCTATAGCCCCAATTTACGGGTTGTGTAAAAGACATGTATTTTTGAGCAAAATATTGTAAATATGATATATTTTTTGAATAAAAATATGTATTTTTAACCTTCAAACTTCAATTAAATGCACATAAAACATCTCAAGTTTCCAATATCGTTTATCATTGACATTCTGACGAATTCGTTAATATTTTATAATTTATGCACAATTCTCAAACATCAAGAGTCAATTTTGTATAAGTTTTTCAAATGGGTCTTAATTGTGTATTTTAAGGATCATTCATGTTAACGAAAAAAACGTTTGCCAACTTAACGGAAAACAGAGTGCTAGAATGTCAGGGATAAAAAACAAATGTTATTGATAAGTTTAGTGTTATTCTTGCAATTTCGTAAATTTGGGGTATATTATTTACACAGCTCGTAAATTTAGGAGCTACTTATACAAACGGAAAATATGCATTTGTAGCCGACACCTCAAGTTTGCAATGACAATTATCATTGATACTATAATAAATTCGTTAATATTTTATATTTTATGCATAATTATCGAACATTAAGAATCAATTTTGTATAATTTTTCAAACAAATCTTATTTGTGTATATTTTGAACTTTGAGGATCGTTCATACTAACGAAAAAAAATTGTCAACTTAACACAAAATCGGGTGATAGAATATCAAAGATAAAAAAAAACATTATTACAATTTCGTAACTTGAGTGATATAGTGCTCGTAAGTTTGAGAGTTAGTTATGCAATTTTTTTAATAAAAAAATTATACAAACTTTTCCAAATCAAACAAATGTATTTTGTTTAAATACCCAAGAAAACGGGTATACAGAAATTTAAATTAAAAGAGTGCACCGAACTTCATCAGGCTTGATTTCTGATAACATTTATCTTTCAACAACATGAAGATAAAAAGTCAGAGTTACAACTTACAATGCAACAAACCTGTGTATTCCGGAGATGTGTTGTTTCCCTCCATATTATGTGGAACAAAAATCCGAAAAAATGATAGAATTAACAGAGCAATATTCTCAGCATTTCAGTCAACCGAAAACACGAATCGGGATGATTTATCCTCTGAATCAGGATCATGTAGAACAATATCAGATGAAGTCTCCAGTAATATCAGAATACACCATAATCCAGTTTTTCCCATTCAAATGGTGAGTCGCAACGAACAAAAGGAAGCCCTCTTAAGATCAAACAAACACAGACACAAACAGCCGCAACGACAAGGATCGAATGAATGTAAGAACGATGAAGCAATGTTCGAGAACCTGGGATTTTTCGATTATAACCGAGTGCCCCAACTACTGAACACTTGGAGCAAGATTTTGTGTATGGCTTTAGATCTGAGAGTTTCGTCTTGTCACTGTCTATTTCTGCATTGTTGATCGATATTGAAACTTGATTATTTCTTCTGTCTGAAAGCTTTTGAGCAACTAGAGAGTTGTAAGAGTTATGGTTCCTCATCGAGGCATATGCATACGGAGAAAACCCAACTTCGTCAACAACCGAATGCCAACTGTTAAGCCCAACCTACACAAATCGAAATCTACGAAGTGAAAATGGTGAAAAATGGTAAGAATGAATAGAGAAAGAAAGATAAGGTACCTGAAGTGGATCACTTGTTAATGCATCGACGAGGGAATCGGCATTCGACATAGAAGCAGCTAAATGCAAAGGTGTAACACCACCAGGCCCTCCGATATTGGATAGAAAAAGATGTCTCGTTGAATTATCGTTCGGATCGATAATAGAGTAATGAGTGAGCATAATAACCATGCTTTGACACATTCTTTTCACAGCCCTGTTTAAAAGATGAATTTCCAAGAGCATTTCAATAGAATCAGTCACTAATTCTTCTTGACAGAGATTTATCTCTACCAGAATGTCCAAGAGTGTTTTAACTAAAGCACAAAAGTCACGCTCGACGGAAAATATGAGGAGAAATTTTAACCGAGCAAGGCTGTAGTTCGGAAGAGCGGATAGAGAATAGTGATGTTTTCTCTGAAATAACCATCCAAGTTCATTTAAGAAATGAAGGACTACGCTTCTTGAATCTGAAGGTCCTTCGTCTTGATCGAGACAAGTTGGATTGTCGTCAAAGGTACAATCGAATTCGGGCTCGAGGAGTTTCAATTCCTCACAGATGGATTTATCTGCCATGATTATAGGGAAACTAGTACATCTTGAACCAACTTGAACCTGCAAAAACAGAAAATTAGTAACTAGAAACTTATTCCAGATTCTTCAATTAAGTTTTACCTCGATAAAACAACGACCAAACCGATCTGGTGCTGCAGCTTCAACCTTGAAGCTACTCATAATTATCTCATCGTATATCGAGTCTTGACACGATGATGGTTTCTGTTTCTCTATGGAAAATCCAGCTGCACTTGTGCAGTGAATCCTGAAACAGAAACAAAATTTTCTCAATTAACGAAACATTACAGTTCAGCTAACTGAGCATGATCACATACTTGATTCCTGGAGCCAGCAATCTTCTCCCTTTCAGTATAAGAGAAGTTTCGTGTCCAACGACGACAGCCAGAGGAGAAATCGAGATCAGATCTGGTGTACTCGGAGTTCTTAGAGATTTACACAGGCGAATTTTACCTGATCGAATCATTAGTAAATTTATAAACATTGAAGAAGATGATGTTTATTGTTGATCACATGATCAGGCAATGTTGAAATTATAGAGTCGAGTCTAGCCGACATTACGACGGGGAGCGTGAACGAACGGGACTAAGGGAGGAACCCACACATTTATAAAAGACTTGATCAAGTCATTATGTGATGGAATTTCCACCCTTAGAAACCTAATCAATCCCACTTCTTTTTGCAATGTGGGACAAATTCAACAGGCAGAAACAATAAGATGGATGGTATATTAAATTTATGAAAAAAGACGACGAACAAGTAAACATGGAAAATCTCTTGTTCGATCTATAAAAATTTAACAAGGAGAATGCAGTTACCCTCTAGAGAGGCAGCTATTTGCCTGTTTGTGTGAACCAAAAACCTACCACTTCTCCAAAAGTGAGCATCAATGTCATTTACTAAATATTTCAAATAACTTAGAAGGTTTTCTTCGAGCTGCATACACAAAATTACATAATGTTCATTTCACGAACAAATGTTTGAAGTTTTTGATAATAAAAGCACTCACTTTATCCCACTCAATATGTGACATGGATACGTATATAGATAGTACGATGCAGCCAGGTCTAATATAGCTTTCCATATCTGAAGGACTGTTTGACAGCCAATTGTGTATCTGTTGGCAGAGGTATAAAAATAACACCCTTATCAGCAAGGAACAAATTCTTGTTAAGAATGTGACAAGAGTGCTGACCTGAGTTCGTAGGGACCCGGGTAGATGACTGGGATCCTTGTCAAACAGTTTGAAAATTATGTTACCAGTTCGATCCTATAGAGAAAAATTACCGGAGTTAAATCGGGCAAAGACGAGAAAAATGGTATACTTAGAATAGAGATGAACTTTGGAATTTCCATAAAATAGAGTTTTTCAGAGAAAAAAGACGTATAGTGATAAGTACCCGGGAGACGGATTTCAGAGGGGAAGTTGAGTAATAAGAACCAGAAGTAGATGCTTGCTCAATTTGATCAAGTGAGCTCTGAACGGAGCCATTTTCACCAGGTCGAAATGTGGCTCCAAAGAGCTGAAGAGATGTACTGCATAAGTTGCTCTGGTTTCCATGTTCAGATGGAATTTCAACTTCACTATTTGGTGAATTGCTCTCCTTCTGCTTATAACTTGGACTCTGCTTTCCGAAAAAGTCATGTACAATAGGTTTTGATGGATAATTGCTATGAGATGAATGCATTTTCCAATCTGATTTTGCCTTTACGAACTGGCGATCATCACTGGAGGTGTTAAACAACTGAAAAGGTAAATTCGAAGATGTCTCGATAACATTGAGTTCTACTTCTCTCGTTGGAGATTTGGAAATAGTGTCATTCCTCTGTCCTCCAATAAAATCAAATTCCTTTGTTAATCCTCCTTGCAAAGTCAGATTCACTGCTTCAATAACACTGCTTGACTTGCTTTTCTCTGATTCACTTCCTTCAGTGCTTGTTTGATCAGAATGAATTTCTGGGGTGCGAAGAGCAGGCAAAGTGGCTGTGAGAACTGCAAGCAAGTCCTTAGTCAATGGTGGAGCACTAATTTCTTCGACAGTTGGCTTTTGATTCCCAGTCGAAACACGCGTTGGAACACTTCCCTTAAGCTTATTAGGTGCCAATGTTTCCGGTAATGATGAACTCATATTACCAATGATTTGTACAAGATGATCTTTGTTCGGAAATGATCCACTCATGTCAGCGTTGTTACGTTGTGCTTGTGATAACACCGCCAGAAGATTAACAATGTTAACATCACTGAAATTCTTGTCACGGTTTTGAGGAACTTGCAACTGTGAATTGCTGTCTTCTGGATGAGTTTTTCTCCTTCTACGATTATGGCCAGCCAGCCTCCGTCTACAGCTTCTTTTTCCCGCATCAAACTCCGTGAGCAGGTGAAACCTGAAAATTTGACATAAAATAATATTCAAACTTTATAGCACAGTGTTTTCTCAGGCATGCAATCAGAAAAAAAGTTCAAAAATTAGAGTACAATAAATGATACAAAAAAATTACGGGGGCCTATGGTGCAGCGTCTGGAAACAAATTTTAAGGGGTTTTAAATCAGTCGTGAAAGTTCCGCCGAATTTACATCCTTAATAGTGAAAGAATGTAACTAAAGGAAAACTACAAAGCTTCAACACAAGCTACATAAGCAAAGGGTCCATAAATTGGTACTACATGAATGCATTCAAGCGCCAAAAGAGGCGATATTGAATGCATCATCCTAGTACATTCCCCTGTAAATTTCCCGGGAATGGGGAATAACCCGTTATAAAATTTCATAGTTCTGTTAAAAAAAAAGCAAAGGGTCCATAACTTAGTAAATTTTATTACTAGTAACTTTTAAAAGCATAAAACGGAAGGGGATGAATCGTGCTAATAAGACATCAAATGATAATTAAAATTTCATAAAGGAATATAAACTTAAGAAAACGCTTCTTTTGGAAACAAGCTAAATTTACTTGCCTGCTGCACTGCTGGCAGAACCTTTGAGTCAGTTTACCTACCAATGCCTCAGCAGCCTTGCTATGAAACTCACACACCTTGTGCCTTCTATGGTAATCCTTTGCAGTCGATAGATTTTCGATACAACCATCGACTTGACAAACGGGATAGTTAGCATTACCAGGGGAACCGGATCTCATTCTCTTTGTGGGTTTAGAAGTTGGCTGTAACTCCTCTGAATCTGTATCACAACTGGTCGAAGTTTTAACACATGAATCTCCATTTCCAAGCTTCAAAAAAGGATTTTCTTTATCCTCTCTAACAGGGTGAAGCCTCGGTTGATTTGACTTCCTATTTTGATCCTCATTGTTCAGTAATATGCCCTGAGTACTTGGATTAGTGACTTCATTACTTTGCAAAGGTTTTGCTACAAATCTTGAAGAATCCCAATCCCAACAATTAGCATTCCAGGCTCCTGAAGCGTTAGGATAAGGAGAATTTGGAGAATGAACACTAACACCACGTTTCTTTGAGGTTTGGTATGAATCACGAAACTTTCCAACAAGATTTTGATAGTTTGGAATTGGAGCAATTACTTGACCGCATGCCTCTTCCATCTTCTCAAAAAGAAAAGTTTCTTAAACCCCACGAAGAAGAAAACTTCCCTGAATATGAAGAAACGAAGAAACATTGTTTTCACAAAACAGCAAGCTACTAGACAATTATAAAATATACATGCCCATACCATAAAATTGGAAACGATGAAGAAAGAAAGCAGAAACCTTCTGAACACTGAAAAGAAGTAAAGCATAGTTTTATCTTACAATAAAGCATTGCAAATTCACCAGAGGGACATATACACAAGAAAAGGCTATCAATAAAGAAGGAACAAAATGAAACCTTTACGGGTTTGCAGATTTCATCAAGAGTAGGGCCTATTTCAAAAAATCACCAGATCCAGTTTCAAACTTAAGTCAAGATTCCACTTCTTCAGATACGATCAATTCTTCTTCTTCTCGAGTCGACATGAAAAAATTCTGCCCACAAAAAAAAGAGATGAGATCTGGAGCAAGTGAAAAGAAAAGAGAGAAGAAACAGAAAGGTAAAGAGAAGGTACTCAGAGTCTCTCTCCCTCTTTCTACAGTTTACGCGCAAAAAGCTTTACTTTTCTTTTATCCGTATCCAATATCAGTACCATTCTATCTATCCATTTCACATTTACCATGTACTTGTTTTCTTCTTTCCCTCACAGTCCGTAGATCAAACAGCTGGCGTGCATCTCCGTCCACAAAGGAAAAATACGATCTTTTTAGTAATATTTTAACCATACTGGCCGCCGATTTAGACTAGCTACGGGCCAAGGCCAGTGTCCTTCATTTCTTTATATTATATTCCTTTATCGTTCGACCTTGTGGGGGTCCTTCATGCTTTTCCTTTTTCTTGGCTCCTTCCTCTTCCGTGTGTAAAAATCCAACATTCCTCCTGTTGAAACTTCAAACAAACCCACAACCATCAGAAAACGCCGGATAAAGGAAACTTCTATTACAAAAAAACCTTAACGTTGCTTCATATGAAATTTGCGCTGACTTGACCATTTCAAGTTTCTTTCTTCTTGCCGTTTCTATGTCTGAAACAATGAAATTTAGGGACAGTTTAAGAATAAGTCAATCTTCTAGTTCTTCTGCATTAATAGTAAATAAGTTTTATATTTGTATTTCACTTTATTAGTTTACAAAGAAATCAAACATTATTTTATTTTGATAAGCATCCCCATAATACTGGAGTTTAATATTTCCCTTAGTTTCATCCCAACACAAACAAGAAATGTTAGAAATTATTTTTCATTTGTATACATTTTTCTTATATAATAGTGAGACACTCAAAAGCTATATTTTAAATCGGTCATTTTTATCGAACCAGAAAATATCTGATTCATTAAGAATCGGTTCAAACTATCGTTCGAACGGTAAAAACATATGTTACACATGCGCTTGAAATTCTCAAATTTCACGCCCCGGGTGCGTATTAGGTGTGTGGGTGCACGGATTCCCGCACCCACACATATATTTTAAAAAAATTAGGGTTAATAAGAGTAGGATAAGAAGATGCACATAAGCTCTTTAGGATAGAGAAAAGAATTGCATAAATAACTGGAATACGGTGAGAACAAAAAGCTAACAAATGTGAATTAATAAGTTCATACTACTTATTCGTAAATTGTTTTAAAACTCATTACTTTTTGTAGGTTTGTATATTTTTAAATTTCAAATATTTATATTGATTATTTTATTATATTGAATTTGATGCACCCTAAATTGGATACTTCTAAAATCGATGCACCCTGTACCCCACACCCGCATCCCCGTACTCGTGCAACCTAGGTAAAAACTTTCAAAAGATTTAATTTTATCATAATTTTGCATAACATTAATAAATGATTGTGTTACTTCGTAAAGTAAATATAATATAAATTTTATTCAATATATGAAAGATAAACAAATTCATAAGAAATTTGTAAGAAACAATTCAAATTATTTTATATATTAAGAATATCCGTAAATAATTAAGATTAAGGTAAAAAAAGATATTGAAAAAACATAATAAAATAACATTAAATTATCGTATCGGTTCGAAAATAAAAAATGGAAAACTATAGCAGTTCAACTTGAACTGGACCTGTGAAATACGTGGTTTATGGTCAAACCGATCAACCGCAGTTTAAAACATAGCTCAAAAGTATGAGTTTTATAATCTAACATTTTTTTCTCTTTTCTCTACAACTATGCATGTTTATTATCTATATCAATGGTAAAACTATATTGCTAGAAATATACATCCATACCTCTTGAATTTTCAAATGTCAAACAATTTTAACAAGTAAAATGGTGGAAGGATAGCCTGATTTTATTTCCACAAGATAAGATTTGAGAGTCAAAATAATATCATAAATCATACATAATTCTCAGCCAACACATATGGCTACAATATGCAAAAATATATATTTATTGTAGCTCTTAATCTTTCTGATTTATTCGTTCAATACAACACAAATGTTATTACCGTAGGTAGAAAACAATTTTGCGACAGTTAAAGAAATATAATATAAGTTCTCTATTTTTTTCCTTATGTTGCACATATTTTTTCCAGAAAAAAAACTCAAAAGAGAAAAAAATCCATGTAAAATTGATATAAAAAATCAACAACTCAAGTAGATACATAAATGCTAAAACAGTTTGTATTATTTATCTCATAATCAAGCATGTCATTTATCTAAAATTTCCTTTATGTTATTTCATATATAAACTTGTTTTTAAACTTTGATACATCTTTCCCTGAAGCATTGCATTTAGTTAGCTAATAACAACCAAAACAAAGCTTAAAATGAACCAATACCTTGGCTTTCTTTCTTAGTTTCTTGTTGCATTTTTTATACTTTATTTAATTTTTATGCTTATCTCTTCCCACAGTAGGAACCAAATGCTTGTTAACTTACTTAACCTTCTATTTATATGCCTACACCATGCGATTTGGAATTATTTAAAGCTTAGAAGATTAATCATTCAGAATTTGTCAACTATATAATTTTAATTAAATGTTGTTACATTGTTTCTTGTCTCATATCTTTTTATGTCTTACTCACA
Source organism: Utricularia reniformis (assembly GCA_009725065.1). NCBI lineage: Eukaryota > Viridiplantae > Streptophyta > Magnoliopsida > Lamiales > Lentibulariaceae > Utricularia > Utricularia reniformis. The sequence goes on along the minus strand of RWGZ01001056.1, from coordinate 142,362 downwards.
TTTTTCTTGACAAAACTAACTCATTTATGTCTATACTTATGTATCCTGACAACATTAATCAACACAATTTCCAAATATATGTCACAATTCTGGAAATAAGGAATCTCACATTTCTCCCTTCTTAGAAAAGAGTTTTGTTCCAAAACTCAATACCTATAATCAGCTAAGAGTTGGGGTAATGTTGTCTTATTTCTTGCTCTAGATCTCATGCATCACATCGTTATTTGATCATACCTCTTTCACCTTTGGTATACTCTAATTTTTCAATTTATTCTACTGCATATCCAAAATATGTACGGCTCTTTCTTGTTGAGTGTAGAAATTGGTGTTGATGACCGATTAACGTTGATGAGCTCGATAGGTATTGGTGACTCGTCGTCATGGAACATGCACCAACGATTTCAAAGATCTGGTGATGATCAACTCGATCGATCAGGAGGACCGACGTTGCATGCCGAGAAACTTGTGATCGAGATATGTTTGACCAATGGGTATTAAGGACCCATTCAAGCCTGTTGAGGAGTTTAGATTTTCCCGGGATATGGAAATCAATTAGAAATTCGGTTAGAGAATATCGTGGAAATTTGTTGGAGATCTTCTCATATATTTTGTATCAAAATGAGACGAATATTAGAAATTTTTTTAAAATCATGACACAAACTCCTCCCTATAAATATATGTCATGTAATTCATAAGTTGTATTCTGAATCTCATTCTTTGGAGTTCTTAAAAGAGAACTTAGTTATAATTCTTCCCAATAGTGGATATTTACCATGTCGTCGGTGACGTGTGTAACGACCCTAATTTGGACCTAACTGATTTGGTAAAAACGTACTAAATAAAACGAAACGTTCGAGCGTAAATTAAAACATAATTCAAAAGCATTAAAGTCTAGCGACATAATTTAGAGTATTCTTAAAAGACCGGACTCTATCACCGGACAACCGACGACCTCCTTCCCATGCCCTTCTCATACCTCGTCCGCGTCACATACAAAATCTGTAAAGCGGNCTATCACCGGACAACCGACGACCTACTTGCGATGCCCTCCTCCTACCTCGTCCGCGTCACCTACAAAATCAGTAAAGAGGTCACAATCTATTAAAGGAAACTTCACATATACCATATTTGTCCTTCCATTTCTTAAATAAAACGTACACACACACGTAAGTCGTTTCTTTTAATCGTATACTTATTTTCTTCTTTTGTTTCTTTACCCCTTTCATTCTTTTCCCCCTCCCCTCATCTTTTAACTTCACTGTTGCCGAGTGTAACATGCTCGGTACATGTCCCGCCCAAGCCAATCGTTAGCTGTTGGTTGACTCGACGGGCCGTATGCTTCCCTTCCCCGGGTGAGTACTTAGGCGCTACCCCTTTCTTACCCGGATCCGTTCTGCACTTTCGTACGTATCTTTCCATTCTGGAACTTATCGTTCCCTTCATGAGGCATGCCCTTCCTTTGGCGAATCGTGTACTAAGCATGATGTCGGGTTCGGTCGGACGGTCCATCCTCCCTCACCCCGAGTCTTATTAACATTTGCCTCATTCATTCGTGTCTTTTACTTTCTTTCTTACTAGCCCTTCCCATTTCCCCTACGTAGGAACATTCCCTTACTACATTGTGTTCACTCCGCTTACCTGTTGCTTTCACTCGTTACAACCCCTTCGTGCTTCCTGCATTCCATAACATATCTTAGTACTCGATTTCCGATGTTATTATCTCATTATTAACTATGTGGTTACCGTAGACCTTATGTATCCTTTCTCTCTCACTATCCGACATTGAGATGCGACGAAAAACCCAAATTTGATGTTTCCGCGATAAATTATTCCATTCCTCGAAATCCATGATAAAAAAGAGGTTATGAGGTTTGTGGTTTCGGTTTTCGAGGTAATTTACGTAAAACTTGAAAATCCGAGACAATTTGTGGTTAAGGGCAAATCTCGATAATTTGGGTCTTCGACAATTTGTGGTTTAGGTTTTCCTCGACAATTTTGTGATTTAGGTTTTCCGCGATAATTTTGCTCTCTCCACAAATCCGCGATAATTTTTTACGTTTCCACGATAATTTCGTGTTTTTTCGGGTTTTTCGTGGCTAAGTGATAAATGACTTGGTTTTGGGTCTTTCCACTCCTATTTATAGACATTTTAACTTCCCTAAATTACATTTTGACCCCTCCTTTATCTTTTGCCTTACATTTCTATCTTTTCGTTTCCTTTTTCGTTCTTTCATTCCCGTATCTCTCATTATTCCTCATCTAGGCCTTACCACTATATTCCCTCCTATTGTTCTAACATACCTTTTTCCTGGCTATTACATCATGACTCCCACACCATGTGCAATATCAGGTCTCGTACAGACCATTGCATATATCAAACTGCCGACCACTGAAGAGTAGGACACATTCTTCATCTATTCAAACTCCTGGTCTGTAATAGCCCACGAAAAGGTATGTTAGAACAATAGGAGAAAATATAGCGGTAACGTCTAGATGAGGAATAACGAGGTATACAAGAATGAAAGGAGGAAAAAGGAAACGAAAAGATAGGAAAGTTAGACAAAAGACCAAGAAGGGGACAAAATATAAATTAAGGGAGTTAAAATGTCAATAAATTGGGGTGGAATCGCCCAAAATCAAGTCATTTGTCACTTAGGCACGGAAAACCCAAAAACACGAATTCACCTTGGATTTCTAACACCCGAATTCACTGCAAAAAATTGGAGAGCAAATTCATCGTGGAAATTAAGCTTCCAAATTCACCACGCAAAAACCTAAACCCCAAATTGGCACGGAAAATGCCCCAAACGCTAAATTCACCGCGGATTTCCGAACTTCAATTTCATCGCGGATTTTCGATTCAAATTTCATCGCGGATTTACCCTAAACCACAAATTCACCTCGTATTTTCAGAATTGTGTAATTCACCATGAAAACCTAAACCCCAAACCTCAATTCACCACAGATTTCGAAGAATAAAGTAATTCATCGCGGAAACATCAAATTGGGGTGTTTTCTACTCGTTTCAACATCGAATTGTGAAAGAGGAAAAATACGTAGGGTCTATGGATTGATATTACCCGGGTATATTTCTTGCACTTATCCATACCCGGGGACTCGTCCGACGCAGTTATTGGTATTTTCGGTATTATTGGTATTTTCGGTATTTTCGGTATTTTGACCGGGTGGCTTTCTCAAGTGGTATTCTCGCTATTCTGGCTCGCTGGACCCCGTATAAAGTCTCTGTAAGCATTTCGGGACATTTCGTGTTATTTCGGCCCCGGACGGGGCCAGGGGTATTTTCGTCATTTGCCACCCGGGAGCGCACCGATCAGGCGCAACGAAGTGTACGGTTATGTATTCGCTATATGGAAGCAGTGGATTATTTTACGGGGTCCTCCGGTATTTTCTCATCAATATCCTCGCCTAATTCTGGATCGAGACGCATTTCCGAAGTTATATTGCGGAACGGTATTTGTTCTAATTTAATTGGATATTAGTTGAGGTGTCTTGGGCTTAATCTAATGAAATTGGACTCTTGGGCCTAAGCTTGTATTTTGGGCTACATTTCTCTATAAATAGAGGTCCTAAGGCATTGAGAAGGGGGGATCCTTTTCGCATCTCCCAAGGCGAGACTTTCGCTCGAAATCGCGAGATTTCAACACTGCAATTACTATTCACGAGATTTCGTACCGAATCTCGCTGCCAGCCCAGACTCGCGAGGAATCGCACCAAACCTCGCGACCAGGCCATGCCTTATTCCAAACCTCGCGACTAGCCCTTCTCGCGAGAAACCAGACGAAACCTCGCGGCTAGTCCAGGCTCGCGAGATTTCGAGCCAAATCTCGCGGCCAGGCTTGACACAGCCCTTCTTCGCGACATTTCGTCATATTTGGCTTTTTGGAGTATATTTGATCGTTTCTCGGGTCGATTTCATTCGNCGGGCGTGATCGACACGCCCACTATGGTATTTTCGGTATTCTGAGGTTATTTCGGGTTGAAATGACGTCGAGGGTATTTTCGTAATTTTGTCATCCCGGGCATGATCGACACGCCCACTATGATATTTTCGGTATTCTGTGGTTATTTCGGGTTGAAATGCGTCGAGGGTATTTTCGTAATTTTTTTATCCCGGGCGCGATCGATATGCCCACTATGGTATTTTCGATATTCTGATGTTATTTCGGGTTGTAATGGCGTCGAGGGTATTTTCGTAATTTTGTCATCCCGGGTGCGATCGACGTGCCACTGTGGTATTTTCGGTATTCTGATGTTATTTCGGGTTGTAATGGCGTCGGGGGTATTTTCGTAATTTGGATACCCCTGGGCGCAATCGATAAGCCTATTGTGATATTTTCTGTAATATGATGTATTTTTATTGGCTCTGCGCCTTTAGAGGCCGCATGGAAAGTTTCCGGATGAGACAATATTATTTTTGGATAATTACAAGTCGGAGTGACCCCAAGGGTCAAGGGTCGATCGAGAAGCGCCCCAGACGATCGGAGATATTATGATTTATATCCGGGGTGAGATCGAGTCTCTTTGTAGAGGCTGGGCCAAATCAGGGCAAATTGGAAAGGATTGGGCTTTGAGCCATTAGATGAGTTGATGGGCTAAATCTCCTATAAATATAGGTCACATGTAATTTTGTGGGGGATCGGAATCAAAGTGGTGGAAAAACACGAAATCTGAAATCTTAAAACCTTCAAAGTCTTGGAATTCATGATAATATTACTCAGGAGTTATAATTCGCGATAATTCTATTCAGAAGTTCAAATTCGCGACAATTTTTCTGTGTGAATAGTGATTTTCGCGGCAAATTCCTTAAGAGCTCCAAATCCGCAACAATTTGTTAGTGAGTGCGAAATCGGCAATAATATTGCTGCAGGAAATCAAATTCGCGACAATTTGCTAAGTAACATAAATAACCGCGATAATTTTACATGCAAACAATTTACGCGACAATTTTTCAGTGTAAATAGTGATTTCTGCGGCAATTTCCTTAAGGGCTTCAAATCCGCGATAACTTGATATTGAGTCCGAAATCCGCAATAATATTGCTCAGGAAATCAAATCCACGACAATTTGTTAGTGAGTTCAAAATCCGCGATAAATGTTATGGCCCCGGGTGCAAGTATATACCGGCGACAAGAATGTTATGGCCCCGGGTGCAAGTTTATACCGGTGGCGAGAGTGTGATGGCCCCGGGTGCAAGTATATACCGGCGGCGAGTGTGTGATGGCCCCGGGCGTAAGCATATACCGGTGGCGAAGATATATTTGTAAATGCAGAGCGGTGGATTCATTTTTGGTATCTACTCATTTTAAATAGGCATTCGCCTTAGAGTTATCGCAGACTTATTCAAGTCTCGCCACACTGGGGACTCTTACGCATCATTGTTACCATCATTATACGCGTTATTATTGAGCACCTACACCCGAGATTCATATACATTCTTATTATCTCGGAAGCGTATTTCTTGGATTGAATTATTTGTGTTATATATTCCTTGAAGAATGTGGCGAGTAAAGAAAGTTGAGAATTCGTGAGGTTATATTATTCCGAGTATGGTTCTTTATTAAAAGTACAGTGGAGAAATTGAAAGGAAAACAAAAACGAATTTTATACACATGGGGAATACAAAATGAGGAGAGAATACAAAAATTGAAGAAATCAGATATAGAAGTTTATTTCTTCTTCTTCTGAGAGCCTGAGCCTTCACCAGGCCCGCTGGGGCGCTTTTTCACCAGCTTTATTTTTTGGGAGGATGGAGGGTTGGCGGCTGCGAACCTCGCCATTTCATCTTCGTGGCGCTCCCGAGCTCCAGTCACACTAGCGGGGGTATA
>RWGZ01001056.1:16123-135492 GCA_009725065.1 Utricularia reniformis | reverse complement strand
GAGAGTTGAGTAACAAGATTGAACAAAATGACGCTCGGATGAATCAGTTGGAGGCCAACCTCGGCCTCGGATATGAGAGGAGACGAGTGTACGGCGAACATACTCGTGATACTCACCACACCTCGGCTTACGAGGGTGATTACGTTGGGCAAGAAAGGGCAATTGAGCCCTACCATGGTAGAGGAAAGATTTTGCCGTCATTGGAAGTTTTACAAAGTCCATGGAATACTTCGAACACCTTATCCCCATTTTCCATGGCGATCATTAATGCTACAAGATCTGAGTACATCGAGATGCCGAAGGATCTTCCACAATATCGGGGATCGACTGACCCCCATGCTCATACTTCGAACCTGGAAATTCATGTCAGTTTGATGAATTTCACTGATGCCGCCATGTGTTTCATTTTCGCTGCATCCTTAAAGGAGTCGGCTCTTCGGTGGTTCAATCGATTGCCGAGGTTTTCTATTGTTTCGTACCAGAACTTCAAGGATCAATTCTATTCGGCGTTTGAGCCCTTTAATACACCAGTGAAGTCTATTACATCTTTGACTGCATTGCGGTATGATTCGTCAGAAAAATTGTTGAGTTTTGTCACTCGTTTTGAGGCGGAGTGTAGGAAGATTCCCCGAATTACTGTTAACAAGAAAGTCGGGGTACTGCAGCTAATTTTGGCCGGTCATCCTTTGTGTAACTCTTTGAATAGGGATCCACCAGAAAACATGGAGGAGCTTGCATTACGGTGCACACAGTACATTCGAGAAGATGAAGGATTACACGATCATGGGGTAATTGAAGTTCGTACTTATGGATCGCAGAATATTGCTGCGAATCGAGCGAAGGACAAGAATGTCGCATTATCAAAACCAATGATAAGGACTATCCATCATATAGTTATGAGGAAATCTTCGCTGTTATTGAAGAAAAGAAAGGTGAATCCCTCAGATACCCTCCTCCATTGCAGGCACCGACACATGGGACTCACGAGTCTCAGATATTTTGCCTTTTTCATCGGAGTTTCGGACACGCTACCAACGACTGCCGAGAACTGATGTCCAAAGTTGAAAGGTTACTAGAACTTGGCCAACTGGATGAGCTGATAAATACTGTTGAAAGAATGCTCGAACTCGAACCGGGGAAGTAAGTTTGAATATACAGCAAGGGAAGGCAGAGAATTTTCCCAATATTGATTTTCCAAGACCCGATACAAGAGGGCGTGGATATGGAGGATATCGCGGCCATTACCCAAGGGGTGGCCAACGAGGAAACTTTAATGGCGGTCGGAAAAACCGCAGAGATGCGAGAAGGGAGAATTATCGCGGTCGCGGTAGGAACAATCAGCAACGAAATCAGCAGGGTAATTGTTGGGAAGGTAATCAACCTGCACAAAGAAATTAGCAATAACCGCCCCCTCCTCCTCCTGCTGGCCCAAACCCGGGTCAGCCCATTCTGAATATTGAAGAAGTAGAACACAGGTGGGGTAATCTTGGCCCAAATATTATGACTATCGCTGGAGAAAGGAGCGTTGGAGATTCGAACCGTGCGCGGAAGTGATCCCATATAGAGTTAGAGCAAAAAGGACGCTTCATGGAAGTTAATTTGGTCCAATTCTCCGATTTGGAGAAAATGGCTATATCTTTCGGGCCTGAGGATTTGGCTGACATCTTCTCTCCACACGATGATGCTCTCGTTATCTCCCATGTTATTGCAAATCATCCTGTGTCTCGAGTTTTAGTTGATACCGGAGCTGCTACAAATATTCTCACACTGGCAGCATTTGAGCAGATGTCTTTGAAGGGGACTACTAAGCTCCAGCCGGTTCAAACCAAATTGGTTGGTTTTAATAATAGTATCGTTGCGCCCAAAGGGTCACTTTCTCTCCCTGTCACTTTGGGAGACCCTCAAATCTCGAGGACACTTTTGGTGGAATTTGTGATAGTTGATCTCCCTATCCTCCCCTATAATGCAATTTTGGAAAGATGTGGGCTAAGTTTGTTCGGGGCAATTGTTTCTCAGCTCCATCTAATGATGAAGTTTCCAACACCCTCGGGATTGGCAAGATGAAGGGAAATCAAGAATTGGCACGTTCGTGCTATAATATTATGTGTCGCAGCGGTATGGAAGGTCCAAATTCAAAGAAGGCTATGTGTATGGTAGAGCTTATTTCATATGAGCTCGACGATTTTACTAATGTGGTATCTTCTAAGAGGTATCGAGAAAGTGATATGAAGATGAAACCTGTGGGGATTAAGACAATGCATTTGTTCTCTGATAATCCAGAGAAGACAGTTGTGATTGGTTTAGAGATACCCCCAGAGTTTGAAAGAGAGTTCATCAGAAAAAGCGAAAATTCTCCGCGGAAAAAGAAAAGGCTATTGACGAGGAAATCGAGAGTTTGTTGCAGGCGGGATTCATAGAGCATGTGAGATACGCTGATTGGGTCGCAAATCCAGTGGTGGTCCCAAAATCGAATGGTGGCTGGAGAGTTTGCATTGATTTTACCGATTTGAATAAAGCATGTCCAAAGGATCCGTATCCACTACCGGCCATTGACATGATGGTGGATGCGGCATGTGGTTTTGAATTTCTTAGTATGTTAGACGCATTTAAGGGTTATACCAAATTTTTATGCATCATGAGGACAAATTATTTGCATCTTTTATGACAAATAAAGACATTTTTTGTTATAAAGTTATGCCGTTTGGTTTAAAGAACGCATGGGCCACATATCAGCGATTGATGAATTCAATGTTTAAGGATATGATCGGCAAATGTTTGGAAGTATACGTCGATGATATATTGATTAAAATTCGACAAGGCGACCATCACATTTGATATTTAAGCGATTATTTTAATTTACTAAGGAAATATCGGATGAAATTGAATCCACTTAAATGCACATTTTGTGTTAAAGGGGGGAAATTCCTTGGTTTTATGGTATCTGAAAGAGGAATCGAGATAAATCCTGATAAGATCACAACTATCGAACAAATGACACCCCCCACCACTATCCGAGAAGTTCAAAGATTAACGGGGCGTTTAGCATCATTAAATCGGTTTATTTCACGATCTGCAGAGAGAAGTTTGCCGTTTTTCCGAGTATTGCGTAAAAAAAATCTCCTGTATTGGGACGATGAATGCAGTACGGCTTTCGAGGGTATGAAAGATTATCATAGTAAGCCACCATTTATGTCTCCCCCATCTCCTGGGGAGCCACTAGGCTTATATTTAGCGGTATCAAAAGAGGCAGTGAGTGCCGCCTTAGGCAGACTTAGCGACAAAGAACGCAAGCCAGTGTATTATGTTAGCAAGAAATTGCAAGGTGCGGAATCTCGCTATACAGATTTAGAGAAATTTGTCTTAGCCCTGATAGTCGCCTCCCGGAAATTAAGACATTATATTCAAGGTCATCATATTGTGGTATTGACATACCAACCTATCAGGAGTGTATTATCAAAAGTTGATGCGTCTGGCAGGTTAGCTAAATGGAATATTGAATTGGGGCAGTACCAAATTGAATATATCTCGAGACGAGCTTTAAAGTCCCAGGTTTTAGTGGATTTCATAGTAGAAATGACCCGGTCAGAAGAATTGGGTAATGAGAAATACTGGGATGTTGTAACGACCCTAATTTGGGCCTAGTTGTTTTGTTAAAACATGATAATTAAAACGGAAATGTTCGGAAGCAAATTTAAAACATAGTTCAAAACATTAAAGTACGACTGCATAATTTAGAGTGTTCTCCGAAGGACCGGACTCTATCACCGGACAACCGACGACCTCCTTCCCCGTCCCTATCATATCTCACCTGCGTCACCTACAAAATTTGTAAAGCGGTCACAATCTATTAAAGGAAACTTCACACACACTACACATTATCTTTCTTACTTCTTAGTTACATCTTAAACACACACATGAACCATTTCACTTAACCGTTTTCTTATTCCCTCTTCTTTTACCCTTATCATTTCCATCATTCATTAACTTTTCTGTTGCCGAGATTAACATGCTCGGTGCATGTCCCGCCCAAGCNTGATTTTCCAAGACCCGATACAAGAGGGCGTGGATATGGAGGATATCGTGGCCATTATCCTAGGGGTGGCCAACGAGGAAACTTTAATGGCGGTCGGCAGAACCGCAGAGATGCGAGGAGAGAGAATTATCGTGGTCGCGGTAGGAACAATCAACAACAAAATTAGCAGGGTAATCGTCGGGAAGGTAATCAACATCCACAAAGAAATCAGCAACAACCGCCCCCTCCTCCTCCTGCTGGCCCGAACCCGGGTCAGCCCATTCTGAATATTGAAGAAGTAGAACCCATGTGGGGTAATCTTGGCCCAAATATTATGACTATCGCCGGAGGAAGGAGCGTTGGAGATTCGAACCGTGCGAGGAAACGATCCCATCGGGAGTTAGAGCAAAAAGGACGCTTCATGGAAGTTAATCTGGTCCAATTCTCCGATTTGGAGAAAATGGCTACATCTTTCGGGCAGGAGGATTTGGCTGACATCTTCTAGCCACAGGATGATGCTCTCGTTATCTCCCCTGTTATTGCAAATCATCCTGTGTCTTGAGTTTTAGTTGATACTCGAGCTGCCACAAATATTCTCACACTGGCAGCATTTGAGCAGATGTCTTTGAAGTGGACTACTAAGCTCCAGCCGGTTCAAACCAAATTGGTTGGTTTTAATAATAGTATTGTTGTGCCCGAAGGGTCACTTTCTCTCCCGGTCACTTTGGGAGACCCTAAATCTCGAGGACACTTTTGGTGGAATTCGTGTTAGTTGATCTCCCTATCCTCCCCTATAATGCTATTTTGGGAAGAAGTGCGCTAAGTTTGTTCGGGGCAATTGTTTCTCAGCCCCATCTGATTATTAAGTTTCCAACACCCTCGGGAATTGGCAAGATGAAGGGAAATCAAGAGTTGGCACGTTCGTGCTATAATATTATGTGTCGTAGCGGTATGAAAGGTTCTAATTCAAAGAAGGCTATGTGTATGGTAGAGCTTATGTCAGATGAGCACGAAGATTTTACTAATGTGGTATCTTCTAAGAAGTATCGAGAAAGTGATATGAAGATGGAACCTGTGGGGATTAAGACAGTGCCTTTGTTCTCTGATAATCCAGAGAAGACAGTTGTGATTGGTTCAGAGATGCCTCCATAGTTTGAAAGTGAGGTAATTTCTTATTTAGATATTTTTGTTTGGTCTAATCAGGATTATGTTGGGGTAGATCCCCAGGTTTGTTCGCATAGACTCAATGTTAACCCGTATGTGCGACCAGTTCATCAGAAAAAGCGAAAATTCTCCCCGGAAAAAGAAAATGCTATTGACGAGGAAATCGAGAGTTTGTTGCAGGTGGGATTCATAGAGCATGTGAGATACGCTGAATGGGTCGCGAATCAAGTGGTGGTCCCAAAATCAAATGGTGGCTGGAGAGTTTGCATTGATTCACCGATTTAAATAAAGCATGTCCAAAGGATCCGTATCCATTACCGGCCATTGACATGATGGTGGATGCGGCCTGTGGTTTTGAATTTCTTAGTATGTTAGACGCATTTAAGGGTTATAACCAAATTTTTATGCATCATGAGGACAAGTTATTTACATCTTTTATGACAAATAAAGGCATTTTTTGTTATAAAGTTATGCCGTTTGGTTTAAAGAACGCAGGGGCCACATATCAGCGATTGATGAATTCAATGTTTAGGGATATGATTGGAAAATGTTTGAAGTATACGTCGATGATATATTGATTAAAAGTCGACAAGGTGACAATCATATCCGATATTTAAGCGATTGCTTTAATCTACTAAGGAAATATCGGATGAAATTGAATCCACTTAAATGTGCATTTTGTGTTAAAGGGGGGAAATTCCTTGGTTTTATGGTATCGGAAAGAGGAATCGAGATAAATCCTGATAAGATCATAGCTATCCAACAAATGACGCCCCCCACCACTATCAGAGAAGTTGAAAGATTAACGGGGCGTTTAGCATCACTAAATCGGTTTATTTCACGATCTGCAGAGAGAAGCTTGCCATTTTTTCGAGTATTGGGTAAAACAAATCTCCTGTATTGGGATGATGAATGCAGTACCGCTTTCGAGTGTCTGAAAGATTATCTGAGTAAGCCACCATTTATGTCTCCCCCATCTCCTGGGGAGCCACTGGGCTTATATTTAGCTGTATCAAAAGAGGCAGTGAGTGCCGCCTTAGTCAGACTTAGCGACAAAGAACACAGGCCAGTGTATTATGTTAGCAAGAAATTGCAAGGTGCGGAATCTCGCTATACAGATTTAGAGAAATTTGTCTTAGCCCTGGTAGTCGCCTCCCGGAAATTAAGACATTATTTTCAAGGTCATCATATAGCGGTATTGACAGATCAACCTATCAGGAGTGTGTTATCAAAAGTTGATGCCTCTGGCATGTTAGCTAAATGGAATAATGAGTTGGGACAGTACCAAATTGAATATATCTCGAGACGAGCTTTAAAGTCCCAGGTTTTAGGGGATTTCATAGTAGAAATGACCCGGTCAGAAGAATTGGGTAATGAGGAATACTGGGATGTATTTGTGGATGGATCAGTTTCTGCCGGACGAGCCGGCATTGGNAAAACAAATCTCCTGTATTGGGATGATGAATGCAGTACGGCTTTCGAGTGTCTGAAAGATTATCTGAGTAAGCCACCATTTATGTCTCCCCCATCTCCTAGGGAGCCACTGGGCTTATATTTAGCTGTATCAAAAGAGGCAGTGAGTGCCGCCTTAGTCAGACTTAGCGACAAAGAACACAGGCCAGTGTATTATGTTAGCAAGAAATTGCAAGGTGCGGAATCTCGCTATACGGATTTAGAGAAATTTGTCTTAGCCCTGGTAGTCGCCTCCCGGAAATTAAGACATTATTTTAAGGTCATCATATAGCGGTATTGACAGACCAACCTATCAGGAGTGTGTTATCAAAAGTTGATGCGTCTGGCAGGTTAGCTAAATGGAATATTGAGTTGGGACAGTACCAAATTGAATATATCTCGAGACGAGCTTTAAAGTCCCAGGTTTTAGTGGATTTCATAGTAGAAATGACTCGGTCAGAAGAATTGGGTAATGAGGAATACTGGGATGTATTTGTGGATGGATCAGTTTCTGCCGGACGAGCCGGCATTGACATTTATTTCAAGGAAAGAAAATCTGGCGAAGAGCATGAATATGCTGTAAAATTGCGCTTCTCTGCAACTAACAACGTCGCCGAGTACGAAGCCCTTATATTTGGTATCAGCTTAGCAGTCGAAATTGGGAATGTTCGTTTGCATGCTCACTCCGATTCGCAGTTAGTGGTGAACCAATTTGCGGATACTTTTATCACCTAAGACGAGCATATGTGGCTGTATTTGGATAAGTTGAAAGAGGTGATAAAAAACCTTAAGACATTCTTTCTCACGTATATCCCGAGAGAGGAAAACACTCGTGCTGACGGTCTTGCAAAGTCAGCAACGATTTTAGAACTATCAGATGAGTCAAAAATAATGACTATGATCCATTATCAGCCGTCTATCAGTATGGCAGAGAGACAGACCGCTGAAGTTGCAAGCTTGGAACTTTCAAACGATACATGGTTTTTATTAGATGCACTAATAGATGAACCCTCTTGGAAGGATGTGATTGTCAATTATTTGGTGAAGAGAGAATTGCTTGCAAATGAAGGCGAAGCCCGTAGGACTATGCAAAGAGCCACCAACTTTGTCTATATAGACGAGAAGTTGTATAAAAAGAATTTTGGAGGACCATATCTTCGATGCTTGTCCCCAGTGCAAGCAAAAGCCGTTATGGAAGAAGTTCACGCTGGGGACTGTGGGGACCATTCGGCAGGTCGATCTTTGGCGTTGAAAGTCAAGAGAGCCGGGTATTTTTGGCCAACATTAGTAAAAGATTGTGTGAATTTAGTTCGAACTTGTTCTGCTTGCCAGTTCCATTCGAACGTACATCATGTGCCGAGAGAGACTATGAAACCTTTAACTACCACATGTCCTTTTGATACATGGGGCATCGACATTCTTGGCCCTTTCCCGACTGCCCCTAGCCAAAAGAAATTATGTATTGTGGCCGTAGAACACTTCTCTAAGTGGATAGAAGTTGAAGCAGTATCCCGAGTTCGGGAACAAGAAGTCATAAGTTTTCTTTGGAGATATATTGTTTGCCGATTCGGAATTTCCAGAATTTTGGTATCAGATAACGGTACACAATTCTCGGGTAAGCGTGTAAATGAATGGTGTGAGTGCTATGGAATTCAACAACGGTTTACATCTGTTGCCCATCCGGAGACGAACGGGCTTACAGAGGTTATTAATCGCATTATCTTACAGCAACTAAAGACAAGGATAGACCAGTCCAAAGCATCATGAGTGGACGAGTTGCATAATGTAATGTGGGCATATCGAACGTCACCGAGATCTACCACAGGATTTAGTCCTTTTTCATTAGTGTATGGCTCCGAAGCCGTTTCCCCGGCAGAAGTAACTATTTTATCCGAGAGAGTTATTGCTTATGATGAGGTATTAAATGAAGATATGCGAAAGTTGCATCGATGACCTTAGAGAAAGAGCGGCTATTCGGATGGAAGTGTGTAAGAAGAGAATGGTTAAAAGACACGATAAAGAGGTTCGTCCAGTGTTATTGATGGCTGGGGACTTGGTCCTAAAAAGAGTTGAAGTATCAAAACATGTTGGTAAGTTGGATCGAAAGTGGGAAGGTCCATACCAGGTAACGAAGGTGGTTAGAGAAGGAACGTATAAGATTGCGAATATGAGCGGAGAGGAGCTGCCACGGACTTGGCATATTTCCAATTTGCGCAAGTATTATGTATAGACGTGACTTTTTCAATCTTTTTAAAATAAATATTCCCCTCATTTTTCATCATATTCTGAATTTTTTACATCTTTTTTGAAGATATGAGGTCAATCGTCTAGGGGACTGGTAAGATGGGAGTTAGGTTCATTGCACTTTAGTTTGATGGATGATGAAAAATTAAATAACGTAGGGTAGATTAGAAGTGCAATGTACCGCCTGTCGCATAGTCGATCAACCTCAAACCTCATCAAACTGGATGTTGGGTCAAAACATTTTTAAAACGAAAAGTCTCTGTCTGCAGCATAATCATCTATACATTTATGTTGTTGGAATATGCCAAGGGGCCCGATTATTTTATAGCATGACTCCGTGGCACACGGGAGCCTTTGCACCCGACTCCTCCATGAAACGCCGTCGAGGGTCGCGCCCTCGTCGGAGGCCGGTCACAGTCCGCAGTAAAAGAGGTCATCCGCCTCCTCCGCGGTCCTAAAAAGACCATTTAGTCCAAGAAAAACCTCACCACTTCCATCTGGATTGTGAGGATCCTCTGGTGCGAGGCGCCCGAGCTACCTGAGTAGGAGTGAAAAATTTACGCCAGTCTAAGGATTTTACCCTGAACCTGGCGCTACTTCTATTCGGGCTGCGAAGGTTTCCTACGTTTACATACTTTTGCGGAGGAGAACGGGAAAGGTCCGATGGGTAATGGTGGAGCGTGCTAGCAAGTGTAAAGCATAGTGACATCCGTCTCTCCCGATGGTTAAGTGAGTAAAACCTCTTAACGTGAGGGACTCAATCCGTCTAGGCGGAAATGAAATATTTACGTCAGACAAAGGATTGTACCCTGAACCTGACGCTACTTCCACCTAGATAGTGAAAGCCTCCAACGCTTTTCGGTAAAGTGCGGGAAAGGTCCATATATGAGGATGATGATGTAGCGTGCAAGCAAGTGTAAAGCATAGTGACATCCGTCTCCTCCGTTGTCTCATTAAGACCATTTAGTCCGGTGTACAGGATCCATCTAGGCAGAAGTGAAATATTTACATCAGTCTAAGGATTGTACCCTGAACCTGATGCTACTTCCGTCTAGATGGCGAAGGCTCTCCGGTGCGAGGCACCCGATCTATCTGAGTAGGAGTGAAATATTTACATCAGTCTAAGGATTGTACCCTGAACCTGATGCTACTTCCGTCTAGATGGCGAAGGCTCTCCGGTGCGAGGCACCCGATCTATCTGAGTAGGAGTGAAATATTTACGCCAGTCTAAGAATTGTACCATGAACCTGGCGCTACTTCTATTTAGGTAGTGAAAGTTTCCAACGTTTACTTACCTTTGCGGAGGAGAACGGAAAAGGTCTAGATGAGATACATGTAATTGTTGCGTTTCATGATAGTATGTGAGGCGGAAAGACATCCGTCTCCTCCGTTTGTCCCAGAGGGATCTTTGTGTCTGGGGTATTGGATCTGTCTAAACGGAAGCGAAAAATTTACTTCAGACTAAGGATTGTACCCTGAACCTGATGCTACTTCCGACTAGACAGTGAAGGTCCTCTAGTGCGAGGCACCTAAGCCGCCCGAATAGGAGTGAAATATTTACGCTAGTCTAAGGATTGCACCCTGAACCTGATGCTACTTCTATTCGGGCAGTGAAGGTTTCCTACGTTTACTTTCTTTTGCGGAGGAGGACGGGAAAGGTTAGGCCTAGTAAAAATCGAACGATTATGGGTGCAAGTTTATACCCAAAGGCGAACGTGATAGGCATTAGATGAGGCCCGTGGGTGCTTGTTGAGACCCGAGTTATGAAGTTAAGTTGGGCGCTAATCGAGGCAAGTGATTAATGGGTGCTACTCTAGACCTCGAAGTTGAGAATGGTATCGTATGGTCATTAAGTTCAGTGAAAATACATCTGTTTTCTCTATTGTCCTAAAAACCAATAAAGCCAGGACGTTGGATCCGCCTGTGCGAGAGTGATAAATTTACGTCAGTCTAAGGATTGTACCCTGAACCTGACGCTACTTTCGCACAGACGGTGAAAACTCTCCCTGGCGCGAGGTACCCGATCTGTTCAGGTGATAGTGAAAAATTTACGTCAGCCTAAGGATTCTACCCTGAACCTGACGCTACTTTCACCTGGATCGTGAAGGCTCCCTACGCTTATTGTTGGAGGAATTTGGGACAAGTCGGTCTAAATAAGAGGTGTTGGGCGCTTGGCAAGGCCCAACATCGGGTTTTCTGGAATTTAATATGTTATCGGTATTTTCATTTGTGATCAAGATGTCTTGAGCTCGATCAACTTTTGATGCCAAATACTTACGAGTAATGGTCCTGATTATTGTTAAGGACTATCATCAACTTACCTTGAGAGAAATTGGACTACCGTTTCTAAGAATCCGAAGAATACNGTAAAAGAGGACATCCGCCTCCTCCGCTGTCCTAAAAAGACCATTTAGTCCAAGGAAAACCTCACTACTTCCATCTGGATAGTGAGGATCCTCTGGTACGAGGCGCCCGAGCTACCCGAGTAGGAGTGAAAAATTTACGCCAGTCTAAGGATTGTACCCTGAACCTGGTGCTACTTCTATTCGGGCAGCGAATGTTTCCTACGTTTACATACTCTTGCGGAGGAAAACGGGAAAGGTCCGATTGGTGATGGTGGAGCGTGCTAGCAAGTGTAAAGCATAGTGACATCCGCCTCTCCCGATGATTAAGTGGGTAAAACCTCTTAACGCGAGGGACTCAATCCGTCTAGGCGGAAGTGAAATATTTACGTCACACTAAAGATTGTACCCTGAACCTGACGCTACTTCCACCTAGATAGTGAGAGCCCCCAACGCTTTTCGGTAAAGGTCCAGATATGAGGATGATGATATAGCGTGCAAGCAAGTGTAAAGCATAGTGACATCCGTCTCCTCCGTTGTCCCATTAGGACCTTTTAGTCCGGTGTACTGGATCCATCTAGGCAGGAGTGAAATATTTACGTCAGTCTAAGGATTGTACCCTGAACCTGACGCTACTTCCGTCTAGATGGTGAAGGCCCTCCGGTGCGAGGCACCCGATCTATCTGAGTAGAAGTGAAATATCTACGCCAGTCTAAGGATTGTACCATGAACCTGGCGCTACTTCTATTTAGGTAGTGAAGGTTTCCTACGTTTACTTACCTTTGCGGAGGAGAACGGGAAAGGTCCAGATGAGATGCATGTAATCGTTGCGGTTCGTGATAGTATGTGAGGCAGAAAGACATATGTTTCTTCCGCTATCCCACAAGGATCTTTTGGTCTAGTGTATTGGATCTGTCTAAGAGGTAGTGAAAAATTTACGTCAGTCTAAGGATTGTACCCTAAACCTGATGCCACTTCCATCTAGATAGTGAAGGTCCTCTAGTGCGAGGCACCTGAGCCACCCGAATAGGAGTGAAATATTTACGCTTGTATAAGGATTGTACCCTGAACCCATCGCTACTACTATTCGGGTAGTGAAGGTTTCCTACGTTTACTTTCTTTTGCGAAGGAGAACGGGAAAGGTCAGGCCTAGTAAGGATGGGATGATTAGAGGTGCAAGTTTATACCCGAAGGTGAACGTGATGGGCACTAGATGAGGCCCGCGGGTGCTTGTTGAGACCCGAGTTATGAAGTTAAGTTGGGCGCTAGTTGAGGCCTGTGATTAATGGGTGCTACTCTAGACCCCGAAGTTAAGAATGGTATCATATGGTCATTAAGTTCAGTGAAAAGACATTTGTTTTCTCCATTGTCCTAAAAACCAACAAAGCCAGGACGTTGGATCCGCATGTGCGAGAGTGAAAAATTTACGTCAGTCTAAGGATTGTACCATGAACCTTACGCTACTTTCACACAGACGGTGAAGGCTCTCCCTGGCGCGAGGTACCCGATCTATTCAGGTGAGAGTGAAAAATTTACGTCAGTCTAATGATTGTACCCTGAACATGACGCTACTTTCACCTGGATCGTGAAAGCTCCCTACGCTTATTTTTGGATGAATTTGGGACAAGTCGGTCTAAATAAGAGGTGTAGGGAGCTTGGTAAGGCCCAACATCGGGTTTTCTGGAATTTAATATGTTATCGGTATTTTCATTCGTGAACAAGATGTCATGAACTCGATCAGCTTTTGATGCCAAACACTTACGAGTAATTGTTCTGATTATTGTTAAAGACTACCAACTGATCTGGAGAGAACTTGGACTACCCTTTCGAAGAATCCGAAGAATATTATGTGATCTGGTTATTCATACAGGGGTTATTGAGATGTTCGATTAACGTTGTGACACTTAACGGAAAACATATAAAGCAGAGCAGAAACAGTGACAATTCATATTCAAAAGATAAAAGTCACGGGAAAAACATAAGATTGCGGGAAGCTAAAACTATAAGCTAGTTTAATTTTTGGCCTTCTTTTGGACCAACTTTAAAGTCTTCCCGCCAGTTGTAGGCCTTTTCTTAGAGGCCTGACTTCCCTCACCAGAAGGTTTAGAATTCCTCTCTTGAAACTCGCGGAATCCTGCCTCGTTACGCTCTCGAGCCTCCGCGACCATGGCTGGAATAGGATTCCTCGTCGCCTCCTCCTCTTCAAAGCTTTCAGCCTCCATTACCTCCCTCATCAGCTGGTCATAATAATCAGAGGAAATCTCCGGAAGGCGGGAGTATAAAGTAGCCGAAGGCCCAGTTTCAGTCGGGATATCCTCAGCGTAGCATTCAGCAGCCAAGTCCTCAGAAAGAATTTGTTCCATAGGGCCGAAAGGATCAGTACTAGTGTCCCTTTTTTGAAGGAAGGAATCCTCCGCGAAACTCCCAGTTAGAGTGGGATTGAGGTGAGCCCTTTCTTCTTTACTCAGTATACGCTGGGTGACTCTTTGTGTTTGCTGGGACCATTTTTTGAAGAAATAATGATTTCCCTTAAGGCCCGCATAGGAGGTCAAATTGCGGAATGTCGGGGATTTCACCACGAAGTCCCATGTGAATTTCTTAAGGACCGCTTTCAAACGTCGAGGCCATTTGGCAAGTTCAGCCTTTAAGTTCATTCATTCAACCGTTTTCTATTCAGAGATCCTCTCTGCTTTGCGCCGGGCTTCTATCTCCGCAGAATTCTTCCCTCTGGCTTCTTCCATTTGCTCCTTGATTCGGGAAATCTCGCTCATTTGTTGTTTAACTGTGTGGCGCTCACCAACCAAATGTTGCGTCAATTCGAAGTATTGAACATGATGATCAGCCCATTGACGCCCCCATGGCTGATATGTGAGCATTTTTTTGGACACTGAGGGCCTTCTCATGCTCAGATTTCAACTTGTTTATTTCATTATCGTGTTTCTCCCTTTGATTACGAATGATCTGATCAGCCGCAGTCCGGGCCTGCTCCCCTTCAAGTCCATGTTCATCTAAATTCGAGTGGCGTAAGATACAATATTCGTCGATCGCTGCAGCATGAGCCAAATCGGTCATCATTTCCTGAATCTGCAAGTTAAAAATGAAGAATTATGATTTTATTCGGAAGTTGTAAGGTACATATATTATCGTATTACGTCATGTCCCGCTTTAATCAACGTCGCGGTGTCCCGCATCCCTAGATTGTCATCAGAGAAGACTATGTGATCATCGCGGTTGCGAGGGCGTGGTCGAGGATGATGTCACATGCATTCCTCCGCCGCATACGTGCTAACTCAAACCCCCGGGGGAATCCTGTTTTTTAGTCCGTCTTCTAACATCGCATGTGCGGTATCCACGCCATCGTCATACCAGGCTTTAACTGACGATCGGGGAATATCACGAATACTAAAATGGTCCAGAAATACGACATCCATACCCCGAGTGCGGCGACTCCCCCTCGGGCCCTAGTCTTCGCCCTCTGCTGCAATTCCTTTACCCTTATCATGCCGTGAGGAACGACGGGACCCCGATGAGTGACGGGGCGAGCTAATCTCCTGCACGATTGGTGGTGAATCTGGAACCGGTCGAAGGGCTTCAATGATTTCATATCCGGAGGCGGGAATCTCCCCTTCTTCAGCAAATCTCTCATCGACATCGCCCTCAACATCAAAACCCCCCATGCATGATCCTCGAAGTGGTGAAGAAAGCGGGAGTGGGGGACTCGTATTCCCGATTGTTTCTGTCGGAAGATCATCTACAGTGTAAGGGTCGCCGAGGATTTTATTTGATCCCCCCGAAGGAATCTCAGTGAGCATGTTCAAGGCCAGGTCTTTAAGATCCTCAATGGTATCTAAAAATTTTAGTCGGTCGTTGGAAGCAGCACCTCTGTAAACGGCCATTATTCCATCTGCAAGTAAAGAAATACGAAGAATAAGTTATAAACGTGATATTCCCTATTATGAGAATCATAGCATGTTAGCGAGACAAAGTCAAAGTTTGGATGCAAAAAACGGTAAAAGACGAGAAAGCGAGTCTCATGTTCTAGCACGTGGGTACCTAAGACATGGAATGGAATATGAGGAGGAGCTTGCGTAGTCCGAGTAACAACCATGAGGGGTAGGGTGAAAAGAGTTCCGGCGGTCAAGTTAGTGTGAAATTTTTCGAATATGTCAAACAGTTGTTGGACAATAGTTCTATCTATGAGTTTCGAGGGTTTACGAATGGGACCGCACCACTCTGGAAATGAAAATTCAGTTTCGACAGGAAAACGTTAAGGCAGTGTAAGGGCGGGAATGCTAGGTTGGAAATTACGAGAAGTCACATAAAAGTAACGTCGTTTCCAATCATGATTGGATTTCGACAGTGTGAAGTAGAAAGAACAGTTCTTTTCCCGCAGACGTAGATAACAACACCCTAGGACCCTTTGAGAGGAATGGGGAACAATTTGGAAAAGCCTAAAAAATAGTTCAATGGATCTCTTTATTTTTACGGCAGAGGTGAAAATGATGAAAGCTACGATGTAGCTGTAGGAATTCGGGTTCAGTTGAAAAAAATTAATCTTGAGGAAGTCTAGCATCTCCAGGAAAAAATGATGCAAAGGAAACCAGATCTCATTTCGAAGATGTTCCAGGGACACGGTACACCAGCCAGGAGGCGGTGTTAATATTCGCCCAAGAGGCCCCGGGTGTTGGATGATAAATCCCTCCGGAAAGTAGTATTCGGACCTCAATGAGGCCCAAGCGGTTTTCCCCATCCGAGCTTTTTGATCATACGACTCAAACTTCTTTTCGATAGACTCATATCGTCTGCCCATCACTCTATAGCCTCGAGGCGCTCATAAAATTCAAGGTTCTAAGTGCGCGAGTTAATTTCTGTTTGTTCGATGAATTCGGAATCGGACGATGCGTTGGAAGACATTTATATTCCTAATCCTTATATTTTATTAGTTGTTTCTTAAAGTCTGATTACACTCGGGAACGCAAACGTCATTGAAAATCGAAGTTCGAATCTGCATTTTTAGCCAC
Organism: Utricularia reniformis; assembly: GCA_009725065.1. Lineage (NCBI taxonomy): Eukaryota > Viridiplantae > Streptophyta > Magnoliopsida > Lamiales > Lentibulariaceae > Utricularia > Utricularia reniformis. The sequence continues at coordinate 119,257 of RWGZ01001056.1, read as the reverse complement.
AAGGCAAAAATTTGCGATAATTTTACAAGGCAGAAAAATTCGCGATAATTTTACAAGGCAGAGGAATTCCGCGATAATTTTACAAAGGGAGAGATTTCCGCGATAATTTTACAAAGGCTGTGATTTCCACGATAATTTTACGAAGGTGGATCTTTCTGCGATAATTTTACAAAGGCAGTGTGATTTCATCTATAATTTTACAAAGGCAATGATTTCCGCGATAATTTTACAAACGATTTGATTTTCGCGACAATTTCACACGCTATGATTTTCGCGATAATTTACTAACAATTTCCGCGATAATGCTGTTTTTTTCTGAAAATCCACGAATGAAAATGAGATTCTAAGGCTTCCAACTTGGTATTTATATAGGAGTAGGCCTACGGGCCGGAATTCCGCGAAATTTTTGAATATTTCCGAATTCAGCGTGCTTACTGTCAAAACGGCCGTATCGACGAGAGGAATATTTTGAGCTGTGTGGTTTTTATCTCCGAGAATCCGGCAATGCATTGGGATCCATACACATAGTGAATTTTAGTGGTTTTCGACTCAGATGTTGAGTCTGCAAACCAGGAGACTATTGATATTACCCGGGGTTATTTTAGTAATTCGCATACCCCATGAACCTTTTGGCACGTTCCCCAATGTATTCATTATATTTCAGTTCTAAGGGACATCGGGGGTATTTTAGTAATTTTGTCATCCCGGGCGCGATCGACACGCCCACTATGGTATTTTCGGTATTCTGATGTTATTTCGGGTTGTAATGGCGTCGGGAGTATTTTCGTAATTTGGACACCACCGGGTGCAATCGGTATGCCCATTGTGTTATTTTCTGTAATCTGATGTATTGTTATTGGCTTTGCGCATCTGGAGGCCGCATGGAAAGTTTACGAAGGAGACAAAATTATATTCGGATAATTACGAGTCGGAGTGACCCCAATGGTATTTTCGTAATTTGGCCCCCTTAAATACGTTACGACGCATGTTCATCGACAGTTTTATATGTTATGAATTTCATAAGGATTGACTTATGCCGAGTGTGGCCTCTGTTCACATGTCAAGGGTCGATCGAGAAGTGCCCCAGACGATCGGAGAAATTATGATTTATATCCGGGGTGAGATCGGGTCTCTTTGTAGAGGTTGGGCCAAATTAGGGCAAATTGGAAAAGATTTTACTTTGAGCCCTTAGATGAGTTGATGGGCTAAATCTCCTATAAATATAGGTCCTAGATAATTTGGAGGGGGCGGAATCAAAGTCGAAGAGAAACTCGGAATGTGAAATCTTAAAACCTTCCAAGTCCCGGAATCCGCGATAATATTACTCAGGAGCTCAAATTTGCGATAATATTACTCAGGAGCTCAAATTCGCGATAATATTACTCAGAAACTCAAATTTGCGATAATATTACTGAGGAACTCAAATTCGCGATAATTCTATTCAGTAGCTCAAATTCGCGATAATATTACTCAGGAGATCAATTTCGCGATAATTTTGTTCATGAAATCAAATCCGCGACAATTTCCTTAAGAGCTTCAAATTCGCGACAATTTGTTGAGGAACATCAAAAACCACGATAATTTTGCATACAAAGGCGATTTCCGCGACAATTTTTCAAGTGAATAGTGATTTCTGCGACAATTTCCTTAAGAGCTTCAAATCCGCGACAATTTGTTATTGAGTTCGAAATCCGCGATAATATTGCTCAAGAAATCAATTCGCGACAATTTGCTAAGGAACATCAAAATCCGCGATAATTTTGCATACAAAAGGCCATTTCTGCGATAATATTTCAAGTGATTAGTGATTTCTGCACTTTTGCGCCGGTTTCCAATATCGAGCTCATTTTTCGTCCCAGATCGAGACTACGTTATTTACCTTGATCGGAGAGACTATATATTTTGTATTTGTGAACTTTTTATCATAGTGAAACACCCAGGTAGAGCTTCGCTCTCCCGATGACGTAAGCCCACACATTGTGGGTCCAACCTCGTAATTTCTCATGTCTTAACAACTACCAAAAAAAAATTCTGACTGATCAAAATACACCAAAAATATTTTAAGACTAGATCACAAGGTGATAGTGGTGATACTATCAAGTGGGAGCAGTGGACCCCCGGACCGATCATAGGAATCAATCAGTATCACCTCTAACAAGGAGTCAGAATCTCAGTCTCAGCAGAATGAAGACCAGGCGTCAGATGACAATGTCGAACAAGTCACTCTTGTGTTGAGGCGGTTTACCAGGGAGAGGAGATCACCCGATCGAGATACTCCTGCAATGTGTCACACATTGTTGACTTACGATGGCAAGCCAGGGAATTTCCGAGAGGCTGTTGAGTCTCGTGAGTAGGAAAAGTGGGAGTTTGCTATGAAGGACAAAATGACGTCCTTGTCGAAGAACAAGACTTGGGTCTTGACAGCATTGTCGAAGGGATATCGGGCATTACTCAACATATGGGTCTTCAGAGTAAAGAATGAGGCAGATGGGTACAAACGTTACAAGACGAAACTAGTGATCAAATGATTCTTGGAGAAGAATGAAATTGATTATTACGAGGTATTCTCACCAGTCGTCAAGATGACGACGATCAGTGTGATTTTGAGTATAGTGGCTGTTGAGAATCTCCATCTTGAACAGATGGATTTGAAGACTGCGTTAATTCATGGTGATCTAGAGGAAGATATTTACATGGCACAACCCAAGGGGTTCAAGGCGCATCGTAAAGAAAATCTAGTCTGCAAATTTGTAAAGAGCTTATATGGATTGAAACAAGTTCCTCGATAGTGGTACTTGAAGTTTGACTCCCTAATGATCGAACGGGAATTCAAAAGATGCGATACGAACAACTGTTGTTATCTACGAACGGGCAAAAGTACATACATAATCCTTCTACTGTATGTCGATGGCATGCTGATCGCAGGGGGTGACATGAAGGACCTAGGACCGGTTAAGCAGATTCTGTGAATGAGAATCTCGAGAGATCTGCAAAAGGGTACACTTACATTGTCTCAGGAAAAGTGATTGATCGGTATCAAGTAAGAGACTTGAGAGTAATTAAAACACCTTTGGGAGCACACATTAAACTCTCAAAGGAGCAAGCGCCGATGACCGACCAGGAGACTGAAGAGATGAAGAATGTGTCATACTCTTCAGCAGTTAGCAGTTTGATATATACAATGGTCTGTATGAGACCTGATATTGCACATGGAGTGGGAGTCGTGAGCAGTTTCATGTTGAACCATGGGAAAGAGCATTGGGAAGTGGTGTTATGGTTGCTACGATACCTCAAATGGACATCAAAGCGGGAGCTATGTTTTGGAATGGGACCGATCGAATTAACATGGTACGTGGATGTCGACATTGGAAGAGATATGGACAATCGGAAAAGTACATCGGGTTATGTATTTACTGTCGACAGTACATCTGTTAGTTGGAAGTCGAAGTTGCACAAGTGTGTCTCACTATCCTCAATTGAGGCAGAATATGTTGCATTTTCCGAAGCAGAAAATGATATGGTGTGTCTTCAGATTTTCCTGATGGAGATTTGTAAAGGGATCGATTAGCGGACTTTGTATAACAACAGTCAGAGCGCCATATGTTTCGTGAAGAATCTGGTATTTCATGCGTGGACGAAGCACATTGAGTTAAAGTATCACTATATTAGAGATCTGCTCAAAAGAAAGACGCTTCAATTGATAAAGATCATAGGCATTGAAAATCCGACAGATATGCTAACGAATGGAGTCACTATCGCAAAGCTAGAGCTATGCATAACTGTAGTTGGTCTCACCAAGTGAGTTGGTGAGCGGACACTATCAAGAGGAGAAACATTATCGATCTCCAAGTGGGAGATTGTTAAGTGTGGAGATCAGTATTCTTATCGATCGGTCACACTTGGATGATGATCGACAATGTGGTCGATCGGGGCACACATGAAAGATGTGATAGTCGGTATTTGGTACCGATCGATTGATGACCGAAGTACGCAATACCGAAGGTGACAAACGGACCGAAGCACGTGATCTGAAGATATGAGATGGAGGCAATCGGTCGAGGGCCAAAATGAGATATGGTGAGGCCCACTGATCTAAGATATCATCAGTTATGAAATGAGATATTGAAGGAAATAATATCATATCAAATCAGTATATATAGACGCATATATATGATTTTATCATGGATAATCATAGGTATATGATCAAATATTAGGAATATTTGTTACTTAACTTAATTATTTCAACTACCTCATCTATATAAATGGGTCTTATGGTTGGTTCATTGTCATACACTTCAATACTCTTCTATTCCAAGTTTCCTCTTCGTGTGTGTGTTGTATTCTTCTCAAGTGATAATGAATTTGACAGTTTCCGCCAGTCACGTGGTTTTTCTCATTCTAGTTTTCCACGTTAAATTTCTTTTGTGGTTGTTTTCTCTTTGTTTTAATTCTTTTGTGGTTGTTTTCTCTTTGTTTTAATTCTTTTGTGGTTGTTTTCTCATTCTATCGAGATTTTTTCTCACACGTGTTTAATCCCCAACAATAGTTTGTCGTTTTGTTTGTTTGCTTGTCATTTTTTTTCCTTTGTCACCTTACTTTTCCTATTGTTTTTGTCGATCACTCATTTGGTATGCCAAACTCAAGTAATATAGAGATTGGTTTTACAATTAGTTTTCATACCGGTTCATAATTTCGTACTGATTTAGATCGGTATGATCGGTACTAATGGTATACCGACTGGTATCTAATTTATTTTATTTATATATATTAAAAAGAATTTTAAAATAATACTCAAATTTTTTTAGCATCGGACCCGAAAACTCAGTACCATCCGGTATTTTACGTACCAATGGTATACCGACCGGTATGAAAACATTGATATAATATGGTGTCGTTTCATATAGATTAAGAGATTCAAAACACTGAACATTTCTGGTCGTTGGGGAGTCTCTTGTATGTCATTGATATTGTCTTTGGTATTTGGAATCTAATTCCAATAATGCATTTGATAACAAAAGCGTATGAGAACTCCTATGGCGGGCTACAATGGCAAGACAACGACCAAAATTTCATTCGATAATGGAAAAATAAAGGTTATAAACTTAGGAGTTTATGCTTGGCTCGAAAAATTAGTTTTCGACATGGACACTCGCATATAATGAGGGAAAGAGTTGTATAACCTTCATCTCAACTCTCACTTCATTTTTCATATTTCAAAATTTTATTTTCTAGTGATTATAATTTTAATTAGGTTTGGTATTATTACAATTAATCAAGTTAAAGAAATGAATGAAGTACTTCGTAGTGCTCGTAGGCTACCGTTTACCTCTTTGGTAACCGCAATGATGATAGCTCAACCTAGAAAATTCAATTTAAGCATTATTTATCCACATAACTCATTTGCGTTAATTGTAGATTATTTTCAACATATACATAAATATTTCGTTGATCGTGCATCTGAACCACAAAGAATTAAAGATCTACAATCATTAGTTGAACATGCAAATCAATTTTGTGCACGATGGACTCATCCAACTCGCATGCAAATTTAAAGGTATGGGATGAGACAAACAAAATTGTTACAATGATCANTCAAGTGAATAGTGATTTCTGCGGCAATTACATTAAGAGCTTCAAATCCGCGACAATTTGTTATTGAGTTCAAAATCCGCGATAATATTGTTCAGGAAATCAATTCGCGACAATTTGCTAAGGAACATCAAAATCCGCGATAATTTTGCATACGAAAGGTCATTTCCGCGATAATATTTTAAGTGAATAGTGATTTCTGCACTTTTGCGTCGGTTTCCAATATCAATCTCATTTTTCATCCCAAATCGAGACTACGTTATTTACCTTGATCGGAGAGACTATATATTTTGTATTTGTGAACTTTTTATCATAGTGAAACACCTAGGTAGAGCTTGCTCTCCCGAGGACGTAAGCCCACACATTATGGGCTAAGCCTCGTAATTTCTCATGTCTTAACAACAACAAAAAAATTCTGACTGATCAAAAATATTTTAAGACTAGATCACGAGGTGATAGTGGTGATACCATCAAGTGGGAGCAGTGGACACCCGGACCGATCGTAGGAATCGATCAGTATCACCTCTAACGAGGAGTCAGAATCTCAGTCTCAGCAGAATGAAGACCAGGCGTTAGATGACAATGTCGAACAAGTCACTCTTGTGTTGAGGCGGTCTACCAGGGAGAGGAGATCACCCGATCGAGATACTCCTGCAATGTGTCACACATTGTTGACTGACGATGGCAAGCTAGGGAATTTCCGAGAAACTGTTGAGTCTCGTGAGTAGGAAAAGTGGGAATTTGCTATGAAGGACGAAATGACGTCCTTGTCGAAAAATAAAACTTGGATCTTGACAGCATTGCCGAAGGGATATCGGGTCTTACTCAATATATGGGTCTTTAGAGTAAAGAATGAGGCATATGGGTACAAACGTTACAAGACGAAACTAGTGATCAAAGGATTCTTGCATAAGAATGAAATTGATTATTACGAGGTATTCTCACCAGTCATCAAGATGGATTTTGAGTATAGTGGCCGTTGAGAATCTCCATCTTGAACAGATGGATTTGAAGACTGCGTTAATTCATGGTGATCTAGAGGAAGATATTTACATGGCACAACTCAATGGGTTCAAGGCGCATTGTAAAGAAAATCTAATCTGCAAATTTGTAAAGAGCTTATATGGATTGAAACAAGTTCCTCGACAGTGGTACTTGAAGTTTGACTCCCTAATGATCGAACGAGGATTCAAAAGATGCCATACGAACAATTGTTGTTATCTCCGAACGGGCAAAAGTACATACGTAATTCTTCTACTGTATGTCGATGACATGCTGATCGCAGGGGGTGACATGATGATCACATGGGGTGACATGAAGGACCTGGGATCGGTTAAGCAGATTCTGGGAATGAGAATCTCGAGAGATCTGCATAAGGGAACACTTACATTATCTCAGGAAAAGTGATTGATCGGTATCAAGTGGGAGACTTGAGAGTGATTAAAACACCTTTGGGAGCACACATAAAACTCTCAAAGGAGCAAGCGCCGATGACCGACCAGGAGACCGAAGAGATGAAGAATGTGTCATACTCTTCAGCAGTCGGCAGTTTGATGTATTCAATGGTCTATATGATACCTGATATTGCACATGGATTAGAAGTCGTGTGCAAGTTCATATTGAACCATGGGAAAGAGCATTGGGGAGTGGTGTTATGGTTGCTACGATACCTCAAATGGACATCAAAGCGAGAGCTATGTATTGGAATGGGACCGATCGAATTAACATGGTACGTGGATGTCGACATTGGAAGAGATATGGACAATCGGAAAAGTACATCGGGTTATGTATTTACTGTCGGCAGTACATCTGTTAGTTGGAAATCGAAGTTGCACAAGTGTGTGTCACTATCCTCAACTGAGGCAGAATATATTGCAATTTCCGAAGCAGGAAATGATATGGTGTGGCTCCAGATTTTCCTGATGGAGATTTGTAAATGGATCGATCAGCGGACTTTGTATAACGACAGTCAGAGCGCCATATGTTTCGCAAAGAATTCGGTATTTCATGCGTGGACGAAGCACATTGAGTTAAAATATCACTATATTAGAGATCTGCTCAAGAGAAAGACGCTTCAATTGATGAAGATCATAGGCATTGAAAATCCGACAGATATGCTAACGAATGGAGTCACTATCGCAAAGCTAGAGCTATGCATAACTCTAGTTGGTCTCACCAAGTGAGTTGATGAGCGGACACTATCAAGAGGAGAAACATTATCGATCTCCAAGTGGGAGATTGTTAAGTGTGGAGATCGGTATTCTTATCGATCGGTCACACTTGGATGATGATCGACAATGTGGTCGATCGGGGCACACATGAAAGATGTGATAGTCGGTATTTGGTACCGATCGATTGATGACCGAAGTACGCAATACCGAAGGTGACAAAGGGACCGAAGCACGTGATCTGAAGATATGAGATGGAGGCAATCGGTCGAGGGCCGAAATGAGATATAGTGAGGCTCACTGATCTAAGATATCGTCAGTTATGAAATGAGATATTGAAGAAAACAATATCATACCAAATCAGTATATATGGACGCATATATATGATTTTATCATGGTTAATCATAGGTATATGATCAAATATTATGAATATTTGTTACTTACCTTAATTATTTCAACTACCTCATCTATATAAATGGGCCTTATGGTTCATTGTCATACACTTCAATACTCTTGTATTCCAAGTTTCCTCTTCGTGTGTGTGTTGTATCCTTCTCAAGTGATAATGAATTTGACAGTTTCCGCCGGTCACATGGTTTTTCTCATTCTAGGTTTTCACGTTAAATTTCTTTTGTGGTTTTTTTCTCTTTTTTTTAATTCAAAGGTTCTACTTAATCTATCGAGATTTTTTCTCACACGTGTTTAATCTCCAACAATAGTTTGTCGTTTTGTTTGTTTGTTTGTCATTTTTTTTCCTTTGTCACCTTACTTTTCCTATTGTTTTTGTCGATCACTCATTTGGTATGCCAAACTCAAGTAATATAGAGATTGGTTTTACAATTAGTTTTCATACCGGATCATAATTTCGTACTGATTCAGATCGGTATGATCGGTACTAATGGTATACCGATCGGTACCTAATTTATTTTATTTATATATATTAAAAAGAATTTTAAAATAATACTCAAATTTTTTTAGCATCGGACCCGAAAACCCATAATCCGACCATAAAATCTGTTAACGAACGTTAAAATCGAAAAAATACCAGTACCATCCGATATTTTACGTACCGATGGTATACCGACCGCTATAAAAACATTGATATAATATGGTGTCGTTTCATATAGATTAAGAGATTCAAAACACTCTACATTTCTGGTCGTTAGGGAGTCTCTTGTATGTCATTGATATTGTCTTTGGTATTTGGAATCTAATTCAAATAATGCATTTGATAACAAAAACGTATGAGAACTCCTATGGCGGGCTACAATGGCAAGACAACGACCAAAATTTCATTCGATAATGGAAAAATAAAGGTTATAAACTTAGGAGTTTATGCTTGGCTCGAAATATTGGTTTTTGACATGGACACTCGCATATGATGAGGGAAAGAGTTATATAACCTGCATCTCAACTCTCACTTCATTTTTCATATTTCAAAATTTTATTTTCTAGTGATTATAATTTTAATTAGGTTTGGTATTATTACAACTAATCAAGTTAAAGAAATGAATGAAATACTTCGTAGTGCTCGTAGGCTACCGTTTACCTCTTTGGTAACCGCAATGATGATAGCTCAACCTAGAAAATTCAATTTAAGCATTATTTATCCACATAACTCATTTGCGTTAATTGTAGATTATTCTCGACAGATACATAAATACTTCGTTGATCGTGCAGCTGAACCACAAAGAATTAAAGATCTACAATCATTAGCTGAACATGCAAATCAATTTTGTGCACGATGGACTCATCCAACTCGCATGCAAATTTAAAGGTATGGGATGAGACAAACAAAATTGTTACAATGATCACACGAGGGTGTCTTAGAGGTCGTGGAAGAAATGAGCACGCTGTCCAAGTTCATGAACGTATATACACATGCAACTAGTGCCAAATATTTGAAATCCCTTGTTATCATGAGCAACATGTTAGAGATCTTATTATTTAAAGTAAAATGTATAAATTTTTAAATGATTTATTAATGATGTGGGTAATTAGGTTGTTCGCAGGTCATCCCAACAATATACGCATAAAACATTCAAACACTAATTACAATGTATTCTATTCAATTTCACCTATTACGACAACCAAACATATGAAATGATACGCCAATTAATCTTGTACACCATGAGAGCCATAGAAGACCAACAAAAGGGATATGTCAAGATATTAGAAGCCGTTTAGAAATGGAAATAGATCGATGTCGCAAAAAAAATCAAAAGTTCGATGATATAAGGGCAATGTCGGTGCGAAGCATTGACGAATATCTACATTCTCAATACCTACCGTCTCTGGATTATGTAGTTAGTTAGTAGTTGACCATCCAACTCGATGCACCTCGATACCATCATCAAGTCTGTTAAATCGAGGTGAGGGGATGCTTATGTTAATTATCAATCAAACTTATTACATAGTCAAAAGCATGAATCAACTTCTCCATCTAATAGAGGAAAATCTAGAAATTGGTAGCAATTTTGAAAATAAAAATGAATATTGTATCAAAGTTTATGAGAAATGATATAGTGTTATTGTATTTTTCCATTAGGTTATAAATCAATTGAACAATTATAGTTTATATTAATTTTAAGAATTAGTTTTCTCAAATTTTGATTTTTTTGAAGATTTTTAATTTATTCGATAATAATTGTTATCATTAATTTATACTTATCTAAAATCGTTAAACATAATTCGATAATATAAAATTACATCAAATTATTGAGATGTGCACATTAAAAATCAAAATAAATTAAAATGCATGATTAAAACTCTAAAATCACAAGAATAAATTTTTAAAATTATTAAAAGTTGTTTTATAAAATCAAATAAGGAAATTGAAATTTCAAATAAAATTAAATTCTAACCACTAAAATTATCAAAGTATTAGATCCACATTATTATATTTATATCTAATTGGACAAAAAAAATAAAATAAAATAAAATATTAATGTAAATGCCAGACTCTTACAGTTTTTTATTATCAAAAATTTTTTTTTGCAGGTTTGCATTGCAGATATTTTGAAAAATTAGTAAAATTACCGTGGAAATATTAGCAAAAAAACATTCTTTTTTGGCAAGAAAATGCTCCCGGATCATTTCATCCGTTGTCTAGAAAAAGACAAGTGTCATTGAATAAACAATGAAATTATTGCACCTACGGCTAAATATATTTAAAAATTAAAACATATAATAATAACACATTTCGTTTTTGTTTTGAAATGAATAATATGCAATAATGCTTTAAAAATTTGTGATTTTTTATTAAACATAGATGATTCTTAATATATTATATTTATATTTAAACACGATGCTATCATTCTAGTAGTATAATGTGCTGTCATTGTTGTTATTCTTGGTAGCAAGAAAGTCATGCCGTTGGTATACCATCCGGTATATCGGTTATATCAATAAATATCACCGATATCTCGATATATTATCAGTATACCAACGATATATCATAAAAATCGTTTATATCAATTATAACCGGTACGAACGGTATACACTAAATGCTAAATATTATAATTTGAATTGATAGGATTTTAAAAAAATTAGTGGCGGTCAGAATTGACTTTTATCTTGTATTTCTTTAGCACATGTTGGTTATATAAAATTAAATCAATTGAATATATGTTAATTATTCATTATGCATATACCATTCAACATCTTCTGGACACAAAAATTAGGTATGATATATGATTATTTGGAGAAGTAATTAATTTTTTTTTACTTTCAATAACTATAGCATTAATAGATATTTAATATTTCATATGGGTCCATCGTAGAAACCATGCGACACGGATATTTATCGATATTATCCGATACTCGATTTTTGGGTCAAAAACTGGGTTTTTCCGGATTCGATATGAAAAAAATAAAATTAAAAATTAAAGTGATAATACGGATTTTTGTATTTGTATGAAAAGATTGCTAACAATTCCATAATCACTCATTTTTATTTAAAATCATCGTTTGCAATGTCTTTATCTATCTCATAACTTTTTTTTTTAATTGATCCAAAAAAATCAATAATTGTTACTGGTATTATTTATAAATATATAAATATATATAAAGGGAAACATTGAGTTTGGTGATTCGGTGGTGATTGAAGAGATAAGAATCCTCAATACGCAACCCAGTCCACCCCACATGCAGACATTATGTGGGGGTAAAATGGTAATTCGCATCCGACACGCATACGCCTTTGATGGGAGTCCAGAGGGTAAAGTTGTCATAACATGATGTGTACGTCGCAGCCGCAATAATTCCATCAGAAACCCTATCAAGATTGGCGCAAGACTGTTAATAGCCGTTGATTTTCGGAAGAGAGATATTACTAGAATACCCTTTTACTAATATAAATATATGGCCAGATGACGCTATGAAGCTTGCCAGATTGATTTTGTGATTTGGGGGCAAAATACCCTAGAAAATTCGAGGAAATCAGTGCGAAACCCATCAGGGAATGCAGAGAGATGTACAGATCTCCGGGTTGTAGACCTCAATTTCCCAGCGGAAGAGCCAAAATCCCGCTAATTAGGGGCCGGAATTGCCACCGGAAACACGTTGAGGACGGGTAAACTGTTGGCCGTCCGTCGCACCTTCTTTATTGCTCTGCTTCTCTTGTTCTAGTTTTATTTTTCCAGTTTCTCCATTTCCGAAGAAAAGTAGTTGGATTTCGCTGTGAAATTTGACCATGTCGACTGAGGATAAATGCAGTGTTCTTCATGGAAAGTATGAATTGGGCCGCCTATTGGGACACGGAACCTTCGCGAAGGTGTATCACGCGAAGAATTTGCAGACAGGGAAGAATGTAGCGATGAAAATCGTTGGCAAGGAGAAGGTGATTCGCGTGGGGATGATGGAGCAGGTGAAGCGCGAAATCTCGGTTATGAAGATGGTTCACCATCCCAATATTGTTGAACTTTACGAGGTGATGGCAAGCAAGACGAAGATCTATTTTGCGATGGAATACGTCCGTGGCGGCGAGCTCTTCTCGAAGATCTCAAAAGGAAGGCTAAAGGAGGATTCATCCCGTAGTTACTTCCAACAGTTAATATCAGCTATCGATTTCTGCCACAGCCGTGGAGTTTACCACCGTGATTTGAAGCCGGAAAATCTTCTCCTCGACGATGAAGGTAACCTCAAGGTAACAGATTTTGGTCTCAGTGCTTTTGCTGAGCATCTCCAGCAGGATGGCTTGCTTCACACAACTTGTGGTACGCCGGCTTATGTTGCACCGGAGGTCATCGGGAAGAAAGGTTACGACGGTGCGAAGGCTGATATTTGGTCCTGCGGCGTGATTCTTTATGTTCTATTGGCTGGTTACTTGCCTTTCCAAGATGAAAACATCATGTCCATGTACAGAAAGATTTACAGAGGAGATTTCAAATGCCCACCATGGTTTTCATCTGAATCAAGGAAACTGGTAACCAAGATGCTGGATCCAAACCCAAGTACCCGAATCACCATATCCAAAATCATGGACTCTTCTTGGTTCAAACGATCATTACCCAGAAACCCTAAATCAAATTGGGAACAAGAAATCGACAGCGGAAAAGGCAAAGAAACAGAGACTTTAAATGCTTTTCACATCATTTCCTTGTCTGAAGGATTCAATCTCTCACCACTCTTCAAGAACAACAAATCGGAGACCGGAGACTTGAGATTCGCCATCACCAGTCCGGCGAGCAGCGTTATTGAGAAGCTAGTAGAAGTTGGCAAGACCAAGAATTTCACGATCAAAAAGAGCAATTCTTCGGTGAGTTTACAGTGTTTGGAAAATGGAAGAAAAGGGAAACTGGGCATCGCCGCAGAAATATTCTCCATGGCTTCTTCATTCGCAATGGTGGAAGTGAAAAAATCAAGCGGTGATACGTTGGAGTACAATCAGTTCTGCAGTCAAGATCTACGGCCAGCACTCAAAGATATTTTCTGGACTTCTGCAACTGAGAATTCAACCCCAGCTTAAAAATGCTTGTAAGTTCAGTTGAAAGCTATGTTTGTTTTTCGTCTGTAATAATGTGTGCGCTGGCTGTAGCGGTGTGTACATGCATATGTGTTGTATGTATTTGTTGGTTTTGTTCTTGTGCCTCCATTGCAGCAAGCTCAATTGAGAAATCTCTTTTGATTAACTGTACGGTGTGATTTTTTTTTCTGGGGAAGTGAATAATTACACAAGGAAGAAGACAATTTGAAAAGATGATAAAAATACAATAGTAGGACAAATTCCATAAGTACAAATACACCAACCATGTGATTGATGACGATGTTTCATCTGTTGGCTGGTATTCAAAAGCTAAAATAAATTTATATTTACCGTTTATTCATAATTTTCTGAAAATATTGTGTTTGTTTTATTTAGGTTCCTAAAATTGAGATATGATGATAGAGAATTTTTAAATATTTTTATAAAATTGTGATATTATTATCTTTATTTATATAAAAATTTTAATATTATAATTATTCTAAATAATGGTAAATTGAGTTTTTTTAAATTACAATGAATGCATCGTAAATTTGTTTTTATTTTATTTATGCTAAAAAAATTACAATTTGATAATACTAATACACTTTTAATTTGAGAACCAATATCATTGTCCTTAAATCCCAAGACAAGATAGAACATATGTTTTTTGAGTTTCAACCATAAAAATATAAAATAATAATAATGAAATATTTATTATTTTGTAATTATAATTAGTATTAAATGATTTATACATAGCTATATCAATATCAACAATGAATTTTGCACCTATCAAGCCGATATGTCACATATATCGAATGAATTAACACTTGGTAACGAATATATTATATTAAAAATTGAAATAATCAAAATTTTATTATTATTTGGATTATTTATAGGGTTGAAACACGACAAAATTTATGACTCGACCCGATGATCCAACAAAGATAACAATTTATCCTAAAAAATCAAGTACTAACATCCCGTATGAAAATATTGTTAAATATAAAACATTATGATAAGTAAACATTACCAAATATATAAATAAATTAGAGATAATTTTGTTATCAAGACAAAAATTAAGAGTAATATTAAGTTGAATTACTTAATTTATAGTGATAAATTACGAATTTAACTAATATGAAATTTATCCATTTGTATATGTTGCTATTATTTATAATGAGATACGAAGAATAACAAAGTCCAGATCAATCATAATAAAAAAACAAAACATCAATATTAATGAATTTAATATTGATAAATATTAAATTAATTTTAGAATAAATTAATAAATATTGATAAACAAAACATCATAATAATGTCCACATCAATCATGATAAAATATTAAATAAAAATAACAATTTGTAGATGAATTTAAGTTATTATTTTGATAAATTAATTTATAAAAAAGTTGGATGTGACGCAACAAAACATCACATCTTGAAAAAAACAAAATGAACATAAGAATGAGTAATGATTCATATGTTTGATGAGATCAATTATAATTATCTGAAATTTGTCTGCCACATTTAATATTACCAAATCTTTCAAAACATTACATGTGATAAAACATCTTTAATTTGAGTCATTAGTTAAAGTTGTTGTCTTAACCAAAAGTTTTCTCAATCACAATTATACTCCTAACTTAACACCCAATCACATTATACAATGATGGTATGAGTTTGTTTTTCAGAATAATTATTAAAAAAAGTTTTATTGTAATTAGATATGATGATAAAAAGTGTATTATCATAATCAGAAATTATGTACATATATACTATTATACATAAAAACAAGGAATTATTTAAAGTATTTGTGACAAGTATAAATTTTTTTATTTCTTTTTAACATTCATTTGAAATTGCTTATATAATAGTTACAATTTTTGTATTAACCATGTACTTTTTTATTTATCTTTTTAACAATGAAATGTGATTATCGTGAAATTTTAAATATATTTAATAAAATTATGTTATAATTGTCATTTAATTTCAATATATCACACTAATATATATTAATGGAATATTCCTAATTAAGAATTATTGTTTGTTTGTAACTAATATTTACATGATAGAATGTTTTTAAGGTTTAAATTGTATTTCTAATTCTGCACTTAGGTTGTTTTTCATTCGCCTTGGATATAAATATTCAATACCATTTCAATGCTCCATATTTTGGATTGAATAAAAGTTATACAAATAAACTTAAAGATAATATTTTATTAAATTAAAGTACTCCGGATAGACCCAAAAAACACACAAATCACTTAAAATTGAGTCATCTGAATATATATAACAAACCATTGGATCTTCCCTTTAAATTTAAATTGTTCATAATTAATTTTAATTTTATTTATTCATTAATGTGTTGATTACTTTAATAAATTTGTTAAAACATTTAATAAATTCATCTTCTTATCATTAATTTATTATTTTTAACCCAAAATACAAATGTTTTTGTCATTTATTTTTCAAGAAATGATTTTGTATTCTATTAAAAATAAGTTACGTAAAATTTTTTTCAGCTTTTCAAGAGAAGGAATCTTGTATAACGGCAAGCTTTATTGAACCAAATATAACTATTTATTTGGTTCTACATCTACTTTGCTTTTCAAAATTATGATGCATTAAAATATTTATCCTTATGAGAATAAGTGTTTTCATGATAATGGAGGTAAAATAATTCTTCCCATACTTGCTTCATTAGTAGTAATACGACTACTAATCATAGGTATTTGGTAGTGATGTGGCTCATGATATACTAAATTTTATCCTAAATGATCATGTTATCAAAGCAAATGTCATTAAGGAAAATTATGGATTTAATATATATATAGAGTTGCTTATAATAGATGGAAGTGTGCACTTCATAAAATTTATAACAAATAAGAGGAATCTGCCAAACAATTGTCTTACTACTTGCGTGATATACAACGATATAATCCTAGATCTATTGTTGAGCAGAGGCATTCAAATGATAGTTATAGAAACAAAAATATTAAATTTCATTTTTTGGGCTTTTAAGCCAACTATTGAGGCATACCAACATTGTAGATCTTTCATTAGTGTGGATGCTATGCATTTATATACTGCGTTCAAACACAAACTATTGCTAACAATTACATTAGAGTCACGGGAAAGTTAGTATCGCTTGCATTTGCACTTATTGA
The DNA here is from genome assembly GCA_009725065.1 of Utricularia reniformis. Classification (NCBI taxonomy): domain Eukaryota; kingdom Viridiplantae; phylum Streptophyta; class Magnoliopsida; order Lamiales; family Lentibulariaceae; genus Utricularia; species Utricularia reniformis. The sequence goes on along the minus strand of RWGZ01001056.1, from coordinate 102,369 downwards.
TGTAGAAATTTTTAAATCATATTGATGGTTCTTGAGCATATTGTGACTCATATAATTCATGATAAAGATTTGCATATATCATTTTAAAAATTCTTATTTGAACAATTATCTTGGAATGCTTGCAACCAAGAAAATAAAGTTTGGGAAACGGAAAATATTTAAAAAATTTATCATTAAGAGAACACATTGGTAACTTCTTAAAAATGAAAATGAGAAATTGACGTTGTATATTGTGCCTCATTCATCTAAATATTTTATCTTCTACATTTTTTTTATAGATACGAGACTTGCAACCAATCATGTTGAAGATTTTAATGGAGTTCTTAAGCGTATTCGTCATCTTCCAACGACAACCCTTGTGAAAGCTACTGATCTCGTCTAAAAATATTTTGGATATTTATTTTTAGATCAGTCAATTTCTTTAATTATTAGGAATTCAATTGTTGTGGGGACACGAGCGATATACGAGGTTGGACCCACAATGTGTGAGCTTACGTCCTCGGGAGAGCGAAGCTCTACCTTGGTATTCACTATGATAATCAGAGCATACAATTACAATGAATAGATATCGATAATCTAAGCGAAAATGGTACGAAAAGCGATCATATCTGTCATGCCACGCTGAAACTGTCGAAAACTCGCGAATGAAAGGCTGGCCGCGAGTTTTCGAACAAAACCTCACAAACAGTGGTGTGTTCATGTGAAAACTCGCGGATGGAGCAAAGTGTCGTGGGTACGAAACTGTGTAACGGGGGAAACCAGACGAAAACTCGCGAATAGTGGCTCAAACTGAACTGGTCGCAAGTTTTGGTGCAAAATCTCGCGGATGGAGGTTGAAAAACGAAATCTCGCGGATACCTTCACAAGTTCGAGCGAGAGTCTTACCTTAGTAGGTACAAAAAAAGTCTGAATCCCATTTGATAAGTTTCATGCCCATGAGCTCACTTTCACTTGATTCAGCCCAATATACTCAAATAATATTTAATTAAACTTGAATAAATATCATACTGCCCTGGAACTTCGGAAATGCATCTCGATCGAGAATTAGCTGAAAATGTCGGTAAGATAATACCGAAAAACCTCGTAAAATAATTCTTTGCTTCCAGATATCGAGTATATAGCCTACCCTGTCGTTAATACTTACCGGCACGCCCCGGGTGGTAAATTACGAAATTACCCCTAACCCCGTTCGGGACCGAATTTGTTCAAAACTGATAAAAACGTTAGTGAAATTCTCATATATAGGCCCGGGAGGTCCAAATTACGAGAATACCCCCAAAGATATACAATGGCGTAAGTATACGAGAATACCGAAAAATATATGAGAATACCGAAAATGTCATCTAACCACGTCGGACGAGCTCCCGGGATGTCATAATACCAAAAATGCCCCCGGGTAATATCAGCTGCATTCTCATGATGGACCAAGCACTTTGAAACATGTTGGGGTAATGAGAAAGAAGAATATCAATAATTTGAATAATTTACAGAAGCTTCCAAGTACATCATATATTGTATATATATGAAATACGTGAAATTACAACGAATGTTTTTCCAAGATATAAGAATGTAAGAGATTAAAAAGAACATGTTATGAGTCTAAGACAATATTTTTGTATATTTAAAAAATAAATAAAATCTCTTATTCACATGTTATCAAATGACTTACCTACAAAGAATAAGTTCTATATTATTTTCTTTATATATTTTGTATTTGGATTGTAACTAAAGACTAACTTCTATTGTTGTCATGAGTTTTGCAAAACTTTTGGTTGTGATTCACTCAAATTTGTTAGTGCATATGTAATTGTTGCTCCGCATCTTAGAATTTATGTATTACAATTTAAACATATTGGTCCAAGTTTGATGAGTACGTTAGTTTTCAACTTGTTCACAATCCCACACGACGGATTGAAAGCATCTACAGGAAGAGACAAAAACTATTTTCAATATAATATGGATCGAAGAAAGAAACGAAAGCGATATAAAATGCATGATGATCCTCAGACGTTTTTTTAAGTTTGAATTTTATCATTCCTTTTGTACATATGTAATTATAAGTTGATATAAAGTTATTTGCTTATATATATAAATTTTGTCTTATATTTTCATTGTTTACTTGTTTATTTTGTCTTTCAATTAATTAGTTTAGAAGGTTTACTTGTTCTATTGTTCAGTTGGAATTTTTTTATGAGATATATTTCCCTTATAAATTATGCATTTTACTTGTTTATTGAAGTTATATATGTTTAAAGTTGGTAGGTTGATAATTGAGAATGATGAAGAAAGCTATCACAACAAACATTGAGAAATTAGTTATCATTTTAAATAACAATATAAACATTTACATTTAGCAACCTTGTTGACAATGATGTGTTGGTATTTTGTCATCAAAGATTTATGTATTATATTGTTAGGTTATCTCCAACGGTGGTCTTCCGGAAATTTGATTATCTCTCTACACATCAGTTTTCTCTCTATACAAAACATCTTTCTCTTTCCTTAACACTAATATAAATATTTAAAAATAAAAAAATTACTTTCATCCCTAAAATAATGTCCGGGTACTTACAATTTTAATTTTTAATTATTTACATTATTTTATATATGCATACAAAAATAATAATTTACCTAATTTTTTATGAGAGAGATTTGTAGAAGTGTATAAAAAAAATAATTGACATAATTTTTTATAAGAGAGAGTTGAAAACTCTTTATACTTAAAGAGACTCACATCTGCATATGAACACAATGACATGTCTTTTTAAAAAAAAAAATTAATTTATTTTGAGAATGTGGATGCCCATCAGATTGAATGCTCATCGCTAGAGATAGCCTAAAGAGAAGTATTGTCATAATATTATAAATAATGTAAGAATTATCATATACATATACATGGAGTGGTTCGAATAGTTACAAATACAACAAGTATTTGTAAAAATATCCACATAAAACTAGTCAAAACATGTATATGTTAGTTAAAAAGTAAATTTTATCAATGATATTTTTAATAAACGGTTTGAAAACAATGTTATTTACAATTTAAACAAGATATGTTACTACTATAACAATATTTTTCCCAAAAAATAAGAATAATCATATTTTAGTTACTGAAAATAAGAATAAATTAAATATTTTTTAAATAAGAATGATAATTAACTTTTGTTTTGTATGTATTAAAAAAATATCATTTTAGTGAAGAGTCTAATTATAACACAATTTTATTTGATTACCAAATTAACCCAATGAACTTTTTTGGTATACTCATAATAATATAATCATTCAATAACAAAATGCAACTAAATCAAAGAAAAACAACTCTAAGTGAAAATTTAAGATCTAATTTGTACTTACAAAAAAAAATGTTATAACGATAGTAAATCAAACAAACTCAATAATTAATAATTCTTCAACAATATGCTTAGTATAGATGACCCGAAGGCATACGGGTTTTAATCTATAAAATAATCCAAAGAAAGGAATACAAAGACAATTGGATGATGCTCATTTAAAACTTATCACTTTCAAGGCAAACCAAGAATATGAAAAATGTAAGAGGAATTTGGAAGAGACTTACAATAAGCACTTGGCTTAGAACAATACTGTATGCATCAAAATGCTTCAATTTGGATTAAATTGCATAATTAGCCCCCAACTTACGATCTGTGTAAATGGTATGTCTTCCAACTTACGAAATTGCAAGAATAACATCTAAAGTTATCAATCCCGTTTGTTTTATACCTCTGACATTTAGCATCCGGTTTTACATAAGTTGAAAACTCATCACAAAGTATGCAAATAAGACTCATTTGAAAAATTATACAAAAATTACTCTTGATGTTCGACAATTGTGCATGAAATATTAAAAATTTACGAGTTCATTAAAGTGTCAATCATAAACGGTATTGGAAACTTGAGGTGTCTTATTTGCATTTAATTGAAGTTGGAGGGCTATAAATGCATATTTTTTATCAAAAAGTGTATCATATTTGCAATTTTGTAACTTGGAGGGCATGCCCTTTACACACCCCGTAAGTTGGGGGGCCGTGGGCAAACATCACCCNAATGGTGGAAGTGAAAAAATCAAGCGGTGATACGTTGGAGTACAATCAGTTCTGCAGTCAAGATCTACGGCCAGCACTCAAAGATATTTTCTGGACTTCTGCAACTGAGAATTCAACCCCAGCTTAAAAATGCTTGTAAGTTCAGTTGAAAGCTATGTTTGTTTTTCGTCTGTAATAATGTGTGCGCTGGCTGTAGCGGTGTGTACATGCATATGTGTTGTATGTATTTGTTGGTTTTGTTCTTGTGCCTCCATTGCAGCAAGCTCAATTGAGAAATCTCTTTTGATTAACTGTACGGTGTGATTTTTTTTTCTGGGGAAGTGAATAATTACACAAGGAAGAAGACAATTTGAAAAGATGATAAAAATACAATAGTAGGACAAATTCCATAAGTACAAATACACCAACCATGTGATTGATGACGATGTTTCATCTGTTGGCTGGTATTCAAAAGCTAAAATAAATTTATATTTACCGTTTATTCAATTTTCTGAAAATATTGTGTTTGTTTTATTGAGGTTCGTAAAATTGAAATATGATATAGAGAATTTTTAAATATTTTTGATAAAATTGTAATATTATTATCTTTATTTATATATCTTTATATATATAAAAATAATAATATTATAATTATTCTAAATAATGGTAAATTGAGTTTTTTTAAATTACAGTGACTGCATCATCGTAAATTTGTTTTTATTTTATATATGCTAAAAAAATTACGATTTGATAATACAAATACACTTTTAATTTGAGAACCAATATCATTGCCCTTAAATCCCGAGACAAGATAGAACATATGTTTTTTGAGTTTCAACCATAAAAATATAAAATAATAATAATGAAATATTTATTATTTTGTAATTATAATTAGTATTAAATGATTTATACATCGCTATATCAATATCAACAATGAATTTTGCACCTATCAAGCCGATATGTCACATATATGGAATGAATTAACACTTGGTAACGAATATATTATATTAAAAATTGAAATAATCAAAATTTTATTATTATTTGGATTATTTATAGGGTTGAAACACGACAAGATTTATGACTCGACCCAATCCCGTATGAAAATATTGTTAAATATAAAACATTATGATAAGTAAACATTACCAAATATACAAATAAATTAGAGATAATTTTTTTATAAAGACAAAAATTAAGAGTAATATTAAGTTGAATTACTTAATTTATAGTGATAAATTACGAATTTAACTAATATGAAATTTATCCATTTGTATATGTTGCTATTATTTATAATGAGATACGAAGAATAACAAAGTCCAGATCAATCATAATAAAAAAACAAAACATCAATATTAATGAATTTAATATTGATAAATATTAAATTAATTTTAGAATAAATTAATAAATATTGATAAACAAAACATCATAATAAAGTCCAGATCAATCATGATAAAATATTAAATAAAAATAACAATTTGTAGATGAATTTAAGTTATTATTTTAATAAATTAATTTATAAAAAAGTTGGATGTGACGCAACAAAACATCACATCTTGAAAAAACAAAATGAACATAAGAATTGAGAATTGAGAATTGAGTAATGATTCATATGTTTGATGAGATCAATTATGTGAAATTTGTCTGCCACATTTAATATTACCAAATCTTTCAAAACATTACATGTGACAAAACATCTTTAATTTGAGTCATTAGTTAAAGTTGTTGTCTTAACCAAAAGTTTTCTCAATCACAATTATACTCCTAACTTAGCACCCAATCACATTATACAATGATAATGAGTTTGTTTTTCAGAATAATTATTAAAAAAAGTTTTATTGTAATTAGATATGATGATAAAAAGTGTATTATCATAATCAGAAATTACGTACATCTATACTATTATACATAAAAACAAGGAATTATTTAAAGTATTTGTGACAAGTATAAATTTATTTATTTCTTTTAACATTCATTTGAAATTGCTTATATAATAGTTACAATTTTTGTATTAACCATGTACTTGTGGTTTGTTTGATTTATTGATTATCGTGAATTTTTAAATATATTTGATAAAATTATATTATAATTGTCATTTAATTTCAATATATCACACTAATATATATGAATGGAATATTCCTAATTAAGAATTATTGCTTGTTTGTAACTAATATTTACATGATAGAATGTTTTTAAGGTTTAAATTGTATTTCTAATTCTGCATTTAGGTTGTTTTTCATTCGCCTTGATATAAATATTCAATACCATTTCAATGCTCCATATTTTGGATTGAATAAAAGTTATACAAATAAATTTAAAGATAATATTTTATTAAATTAACGTACTCCGGATAGACCCAAAAACACACACAAATCACTTAAAATTGAGTCATCTGTATAATATATATATACAAACCTTTGGATCTTCCCTTTAAATTTAAATTGTTCATAATTAATTTTAATTTTATTTATTCATTAATGTGTTGATTACTTTAATAAATTTGTTAAAACATTTAATAAATTCATCTTCTTATCATTAATTTATTATTTTTAACCCAAAATACAAATGTTTTTGTCATTTATTTTTCAAGAAATGATTTTGTATTCTATTAAAAATAAGTTACCTAAAATTTTTTCCAACTTTTCAAGAGAAGGAATCTTGTATAACGGCAAGCTTTCTTGAACCAAATATAACTATTTATTTGGTTCTACATCTACTTTGCTTTTCAAAATTATGATGCATTAAAATATTTATCCTTATGAGAATAAGTGTTTCATGATAATGGAGGTAAAATAATTCTTCCCATACTTGCTTCATTAGTAGTAATACGACTACTAATCATAAGTATTTGGTAGTGATGTGGCTCATGATATACTAAATTTTATCCTTAATGATCATGTTATCAAAGCAAATGTCATCAAGGAAAATTATGGATTTAATATACATATAGAGTTGTTAAAAAGAAAAATAATAGATGGAAATGTGCACTACATAAAATTTATAACAAATAAGAGGAATCTGCCAAACAATTGTCTTACTACTTGCGTGATATACAACGATATAATCCTAGATCTAATGTTGAGCAGAGGAATTCAGATGATAGTTATAGAAACAAAAATATTAAATTTCGTTTTTTGGGCTTTTAAGCCAACTATTGAGGCATACCAACATTGTAAATCTTTCATTAGTGTAGATGTTATGCATTTATATACGACGTTCAAACACAAACTATTGCTAACAATTACATTAGAGTCAAGGAAAAGTTAGTATCGCTTGCATTTGCACTTATTGATGTAGAAATTTTTAAATCATATTGATGGTTCTTGAGCATATTGTGACTCATATAATTCATGATAAAGATTTACATATATCATTTTAAAAATTCTTATTTGAACAATTATTTTGGAATGCTTGTAACTTGTAAGGCAACCAAGAAAATAAAGTTTGGGAAACAGAAATATTTAAAAAATTTATCATGAAGAGAACATATTGGTGACTCCTTAAAAATGAAAAGGAGAAATTGACGTTGTATATTATGCCTCATTCATCTAAATATTTTATCTTCTAAATTTTTTTTATAGATATGAGACTTGCAACCAATCATATTGAAGATTTTAATGGAGTTCTTAAGCGTATTCGTCATCTTCCAAAGACAACCCTTGTGAAGGCCACTGATCTCGTCTAAAAATATTTTGAATATTTATTTTTAGATCAGTCAATTTCTTTAATTATTAGGAATTCAATTGTTGTGGGGACACGAGCGATATACGAGGTTTGACCCACAATGTGTGAGCTTACGTCCTCGGGAGAGCGAAGCTCTACCTTGGTATTCACTATAATAATCAGAGCATACAATTACAATGCATAGATATCGATAATCTGAGCGAAAACGGTACGAAAAGTGATCAAATCTATCTTGCCACGCCGAAACTGTCGAAAACTTGCGAATGAAGGGCTGGCCGCGAGTTTTCGAACGAAACCTCGCGAACAGTGGTGTGTTCAGGTGAAAACTGGCGGATGGAGCAAAGTGTCGCGGGTACAAAACTGCGTAACGGGGGAAACCAGACGAAAACTCGCGAATAGTGGCTCAGACTGAACTGGTCGCGAGTTTTGGTGCAGAATCTCGCGGATGGAGGTTGAAAAACGAAATCTTGCGGATACCTTCACAAGTTCGAGTGAGAGTCTTGTCTTCGGAGATACAAAAAGAGTCTGAATCCCCTTTCAGTACCTTGGGACTCATGTTTATAGATAAATCCATATCAATTGATAAGTTTCAGGCCCATGAGCCCACTTTCACTTGATGCAGCCCAATATACTCAAATAATATTTAATTAAACTTGAATAAATGACATACTGCCCTGGAACTTTGGAAATGCATCTCGATCGAGAATTAGCTGAAAATGTCGGTAAGATAATACCGGAAAACCTCGTAAAATAATTCCTTACTTCTAGATATCGAGTATATAGCCTACCCTGTCGTTAATACTTACCGGCACGTCCGGGTGGTAAATTATGAAAATACCCCTGGCCCCATTTGGGACCGAATTTGTTCAAAACTGATAAAAACGTTAGTGAAATTCTCATGTATAGGCCCGGGAGGTCTGAATTACGATAATACCCCCAAAGATATACAATGGCGTAAGTATACGAGAATACCGAAAAATATATGAGAATACCGAAAATGTCATCTAGCCACGTCGGACGAGCTCCCGGGATGTCATGATACCGAAAATGCCCCCGGGTAATATCAGCTACGTTCTTATGATGGACCAAGCACTTTGAAACATGTTGGGGTAATGAGAAAGAAGAATATCAACAATTTGAATAATTTACAGAAGCTTCCAAATACATCATATATTGTATATATATGAAATATGTGAAATTACAACCAATGTTTTTCCAAGATATAAGAATGTAAGAGATTAAAAAGAACATGTTATGAGTCTAAGACAACATTTTTGTATATTTAAAAAATAAATAAAATCTCTTATTCACATGTTATCAAGTGACTTACCTACAAAGAATAAGTTCTATATTATTTTTTATATATATTTTGTATTTGGATTGTGACTAAAGACTAACTTCTATTGTTGTCATGAGTTTTGCAAAACTTTTGGTTGTGATTCACTCGAATTTGTTAGTGCATATGTAATTGTTGCTCCGCATCTTAGAATTTATGTATTACAATTTAAACATATTGGTCCAAGTTTGATGAGTACGTTAGTTTTCAACTTGTTCACAATCCCACACGACGGATTGAAAGCATCTACAAGAAGAGACAAAAACTATTTTCAATATAATATGGATCGAAGAAAGAAACGAAAGCGATATAAAATGCATGATGATCATCTGACGTTTTTTTAAGTTTGAATTTTATCATTTCCTTTTGCATATATGTGATTATGAGTTGATATAAAGTTATTTGCTTATATATATAAATTTTGTCTTATATTTTCATTGTTTACTTGTTTATTTTGTCTTTCAATTAATTAGCTTAGAAGGTTTACTTGTTCCATTGTTCAGTTGTTTTTGTATGAGGTATATTTCCCTTATAAATTATGCATTTGACTTGTTTATTGAAGTTATATATGTTTAAAGTTGGTAGGTTGATAATTGAGAATGATGAAGAAAGCTATCACAACAAACATTGAGAAATTAGTTATCATTTTAAATAACATTCTAAACATTTACATTTAGCAACCTTGTTGACAATGATGTGTTGGTATTTTGTCATCAAAGATTTATGTATTATATTGTTAGGTTATCTCTAACGGTGGTCTTCCGAAAATTTGATTCTCTCTCTACACATCAGTTTTCTCTCTATACAAATCATCTTTTTCTTTCCTTAATACTAATATAAATGTTTAAAAATAACAAATTTACTTTCATCCCTAAAATAATGTCCGGACACTTACAATTTTAATTTTTAATTATTTACATTATTTTATATATGTATACAAAAATAATAATTTACCTAATTTTTTATGAGAGAGATTTGTAGAAGTGTATAAAAAAAATAATTGACCTAATTTTTGAGAAGAGAGAGTTGGAAACACTTTATACTTAAAGAGATTCACATATGCATATGAATACAATGACATATCTTTTTTAAAAAAAAAATTAATTTGTTTTGAGAATGTGGATGCCATCAGATTGAACGCTCATCGCTAGAGATAGTATAAAGATAAGTATTGTCATAATATTATAAATAATGTAAGAATTATCATATACATATACATGGAGTGGTTCGAATAGTTACAAATACAACAAGTATTTGTAAAAATATCCACATAAAACTAGTCAAAACATGTATATGTTAGTTAAAAAGTAAATTTTATCAATGATATTTTCAATAAACGGTTTGAAAACAATGTTATTTACAATTTAAACAAGATATGTTACTACTATAACAATATTTTTCCCAAAAAATAAGAATAATTATATTTTAGTTACTGAAAATAAGAATAAATTAAATATTTTTTAAATTAGAATGATAATTAACTTTTGTTTTGTATGTGTTAAAAAAATATCATTTTAGTGAAGAGTCTAATTATAACACAATTTTATTTGATTACCAAATTAACCCAATGAACTTTTTTGGTATACTCATAATAATATAATCATTCAATAACAAAATGCAACTAAATCAAAGAAAAACAACTCTAAGTGAAAATTTAAGATCTAATTTGTACTTACAAAAAAAAATGTTATAACGATAGTAAATCAAACAAACTCAATAATTAATAATTCTTCAACAATATGCTTAGTATAGATGACCCGAAGGCATACGGGTTTTAATCTATAAAATAATCCAAAGAAAGGAATACAAAGACAATTGGATGATGCTCATTTAAAACTTATCACTTTCAAGGCAAACCAAGAATATGAAAAATGTAAGAGGAATTTGGAAGAGACTTACAATAAGCACTTGGCTTAGAACAATACTGTATGCATCAAAATGCTTCAATTTGGATTAAATTGCATAATTAGCCCCCAACTTACGATCTGTGTAAATGGTATGTCTTCCAACTTACGAAATTGCAAGAATAACATCTAAAGTTATCAATACCGTTTGTTTTATACCTCTGACATTTAGCATCCGGTTTTACATAAGTTGAAAACTCATCACAAAGTATGCAAATAAGACTCATTTGAAAAATTATACAAAAATTACTCTTGATGTTCGACAATTGTGCATGAAATATTAAAAATTTACGAGTTCATTAAAGTGCCAATCATAAACTGTATTGGAAACTTGAGGTGTCTTATTTGCATTTAATTGAAGTTAGAAGGCTATAAATGTATATTTTTTATCAAAAAGTGTATTATATTTGCAATTTCGTAATTTGGAGTGTATATCATTTACACAACCCGAAAGTTGGGGGGTCGTGGACAAACATCACCCCCTTCAATTTGCTAATAAACTTAAAAGATTTGAATGAATCAACAAAAAAGGCCGAAAATTCTTCGGTATCGTAATAACCTTACTTTTGAAATATAAGAGAAAAGTGGGAAAAATCACAATTCTGAAGAAATACACAAAACAAGATAACCCTATAAATGGTTTGTTGTACCGAATAAGTCGAAGAACAGATATTTCAAACATAATGAAACGAAACTGGCTTTGCTCAATGGTAATCATCAATAGTCAAGTGTTAAGCACATCATAACAAAATTAAACAAAAAATAGCAACGAAATGTAAGATCAATGCGAAAAATGAGCTATCTTATAAAACTGTGACCGAGTTTGAAAAAATGAAACTTAAATGGATCTAGATTCATCATTTCAGAGCACCATTGTGCACCAAGCCCCAATTACTATAATCACCCAAGTGAACGCTTGCAAGAGTTAAAGATAATCCAAAACAATGGCATTGCAATAATCAATCTTCATGAAAGTAGCAAAGCTTCATTACTTAAACATATGATCCCTTAAGGCAGAAAAAAATGTGGTAAAAGGGAAAAAATAATTAGGGGAGTAACCAATATTAATTCAAAGTTATCTAGTTTCATTATGATGAAATTTAACATAGAAATATTTTATGAAAATGTGAGTAGAGTTTTTTAAGCGGATATTCGAATACAACAAGCTAATATCTTGTTACGTTTTTAATTTGTTTAAAATTCATGAGCACATAAGAAACTTGAGTCACATCATTTTTCTAAGAAACTTATTACAATGAACAGAGAACATAAACAACTTCTTACAATCACAACATCATTACATAAATATACATCATAAGCTCAAACCGGGGTTTTTGGCAAAATAACATATTTTTAAAAAATGTTTTGATAAATAACATGTTCAGAAAAGTATTTGGGGAATAACTTGTATTCATAATCTGTTTGCAAAATAGCTTAAATTTATATATATTTAAATTAATTTATTAAAAAATGAAAAATAAATTATATTAGTTTAATAAAAATATTATGAATTTTTCAAAATAAATTAAATTATGATACTCAAATATTGATACAATATTATATTTGACGACACATGAAATATCGGTAATTATAATGATCGGTATATCGACCGATACCAAATTTTATTCGTGAACATATGTTCACATATCGATCGATATGTGATATATAAGGAGGTACCGGGTTATGGTGTTATATATCGGTTTATACATGAAATATTGGGTGTTACCGGTATAAAAATCGTAAAAATTTGCTAAAATAAATTAAATCATTTAAAAGTATTCATGTGTTGCCCAATATAAAATTTTATCAATATTTACACATCGTAATTTAATTTATTTTAGCAAATTTTTACAATTTTTATACCTGTAACACCCAATATTTAACACTATAACCCTGTACCTCATTATATATCACATATCGATCAATATGTGAACATATGTTCACGAATAAAATTTGGTATCGATCGATATACCGATCATCATAATTATTGGTATTTCATGTGTCGTCAAATATAATATTGTATCAATATTTGAATATCGTAATTTAATTTATTTTGATAAATTCATAATATTTTTATTAAACTAATATAATTTATTTTCCATTTTTTAATAAATTAATTTAAATATATTAGTATTTTAATTTATTATATATTTATTATTATATTATATAAGTAATATTATAAATATTTAAATTATTTTATTTAAATATATATAAATCTAGGTTGTTTTGCAAACAGATTATTATGAATATAGATTGTTCCCCAAATACTTTTTCTGAACATGTTATTCATCAAAATCTTTTTTAAAAATGTGTTATTTTATCAAAAACCCTAACTCAAACTATGACAGAGTAAATTTATTTCAATTAAGAACGTCCTAAAACCAAGTTTATTCGAGCATGAAGTTGACTTACAAATTACTTATTACAATGATGAGCGAACATAAACTACTTCTTACAATCACAACAAGATCATTACTTAGATATACGACATAAGCTCGAAACATGACGCAAGCTTCGCATTTCAAGTAAGAATGTCGTAGAATCAAGTTTATTCGAGCAAGAAGTTGACTTACAAATAGCTTATTACAATGAAGAGAGAACATAAACAATTTCTTACAATCACAACAAGATCATTACTTAGATATACGACATAAGCTCAAAACATGACGTTGGCTTTGCATTTCAAGTAAGAACGTCGTAAAATCAAGTTTATTCGAGCAAGAAGTTGGCTCACAAATAAATCATTACAGTGAAGAATACACACAATCAACTTCTTACAATCACAACAAGATCATTACTTAGATATACGGCATCAAACCAAGTTTATTCGAGCTTACAAATAGAAGTAGTTCTAGCCCATTGAATAAGATGGTGAGGGCAAGTTGATAACAGTTGTCTTAACCTTAGTCATCATATTGATGCTGTTTGTTATCCCTTGTGATCCAATTCCACTATCCTTAATGCCCTGCAGGGCCATTGTTTGTTCTAAATCTATTGCTTTTTCATGTATAATGTTCAAATTCATTGGCTTACTTGGAAAGGGAAATGGTCTGGTCCTCGAGCAGGAGCCGAATTGATCTGAACCGTACCGGTTTCCATAGCATCACTTATAAGAATCGCCTTATTGATGTCTTTAGTGAACACACAACCCTGTTAAGTTATGAAAGTTAGCAGCAATTGTATTATCTATGATTTGAAGTTTTCACCTGGAGTCCAAAGTTGCTAGCATTACAGTGATGTATGCCTTCCTCGACAGACCCGATTCGTATAACGGGAAGAACCGGTCCGAACGGTTCCTCCCAAGCGATCCTCATTGCGGGTTTTACATGATCTAATAACAATGGCCAAATGAGGTTCCCTTCTCTCTTGTACTCTTGGCAAAAAGTGGCTCCTTTCTCTTTAGCATCTTTGATGAGGCTTTCGATGAAGTTTGCCGATGATTCCGAGACAACCGGAGTAATGTCTGAATCATCTTCGGGTGACCCGACAGTGAGTTTTGCAACTTTCGACTTAACTTTCTCTACTAGAGTATCAGCTACTGACTCAATCACTAAGACCACTTTCACTGCAGTGCATCTCTGTCCACTGTTTCGGAGTTTATGATCATTAGATTGAACTTCTGTAACACCCGAAAAATACGAACCGAATATATATATACCTGTAAGAAAACCCTCCTTTGACAATGTTTGATGCAGCTAAGTCAAGATCAGCATCCTCAAGAACAATACAAGCATCTTTTCCTCCTAGTTCCATTTGCAGAGGAATCATACTAGCTTTCTTCGATATAGCAATACCCGTGTCACCACCCGTAAAGCTGTATCAAAAGAACAAAACCGTAAAGACCATCGTATAGGCGTAAAGAATCCGAGACAAGCTTACCTAATGCAGTTAACCCCGGGATGCATTGTGAGAAAATCACCTATCTCAGAGCCTTTCCCTGTGATGCAACTGATAAGTCCAGTTGGAAATCCTGCTAAGTGAAAGCAATGTACCATATGAAGGCAAGCTACAGCACCCTGTATCGTATTACAAAATCAATGTCGAATTCGTAAAGCCAGTTTCGATATACAATACACTTAGTGATCAAGGTGTAAAGTTAACCTGAGTTGGAGGCTTGAGTACAAGTGAGTTACCAGCAATGAGAGCTGGTGCAATTTTTGAAACAGCAAGATTTACAGGATAATTGAAAGGTGGAATCGCTAATATAACACCGAGCGGAATCTATTACCGAATCGAGACAAATAATCCTTAAAAAACACAAGCAAAGATTGTAATAAAAGATGTAGTATTTATTTACCTTGGATGTTAAGCAGTATTTAGTTCTTTCATTCCCTGGAAAACTATCAGAAACAAGGAATTTGCCTTCTCCTAGAATACGAACACCTTCTTCAGCAGTATAAGATATGAGATCACCAGATCTTACAACCTTAATAATTTCAAAACTACATTAATTTGCTGTCTTTACAGCATTTTAAAACGATTGTGTTTTACCTCAGTGATAGAATCCTTAGCAGGCTTTGCGATCTCTTTAACTAAAGCTTCTGCAATTGGGACTTTATGTTCTTTAAGAATAGCTGCAGCTTTATGAAGAAGCTCTGCACGCTTCCACAGAGGCATTTTAGCCCACAACTTCTGTGCAACTTTCGCTGCTTCCATTACCTTATTAACTTCTTCTTGCGTACAAGCTAATTAAGATAAACGAAGCCGAGTTTTATGATCATCAATCAGTATAAACAAACGCATGCATAAATAAATCCCATAAGAATCATCAAATCATTATACCTTGAACTTTGTACTGTGTTTTTCTTGTAGTGGGGTTGACAATGGAAACAGATTTCCCAGAAGAAGATTTTTTCCATTCAGAATCAGCATAGTATTTATACACATCACCATCGATAATTTCAGTGAAAACACCCGTACCCGCCATAGATAACTCTGAAAAAAGCTTGAAAAACCTACACCTCTCTTGTGAACAAGAGCAGGTATTAAAAGAGTTGGGATTTTCGCTTCTGGTTGTTGGGAGAATACAGGGTAAGTGTTGGAAGAAAGTGAACCACAAGATGATTTTGCAAAGCCCACGAGGTTTGAGGTACTTTGTTATCGTTTATTTTAATGGGAAAATTGAAAAGAGAAGGATCTGTCATCTACTTCCATACACCATTACAACATTGGAAAACAGCAGATTCCAATAGCACAGTCACTTTCATTTCATGAATAGAGAAAATACTTGTTTGTTTATCTAAATCATAACGCACTTTATTCAAGAAAAACTTCAATCTTTAATTAATTCAGACACGAAGGCATTGATTCTTACAATATTTTTATGATCTCTTTGGTCGGCTCGCTGAAGAAGGGAAGTCAAGGGTCTTCAAACTCAAGCTATAATATGCTATTCGAATATTCACTTTCTGACTTTTTAAAAACAATAAATTATTACGCTATGTGTTTTGTGCTTATAACATATAAACATACCGAATCCAACTCCCTATTCATGCGAAACTTGACACGAAAAGTTGTCGTGATTTTTTCTTTAATTATATTTTTTTTGAGAAGTAATTTATGTGTTTTTACAGTTTTGTTATGTACTTGATTTATTTGTGTATTAATACAAAATCAAAAAGTTGTGATGATAGAGTATTATCCATCAATTATACTCGTTTTTTATGAGTTAAATTCTTTTATATAATAAATTGATAAATATTTGTTCTTAAACTTGGATTTTATACCACTCTCATAAATTTCAATATTTTTTTATATATTTTGTCTTTGTTTAATATTATTTATTTTAAATTTTGAATAGAGTCTAAAATTTGATTCTTATTATATTGGTCAGTGGAAGGGAGTTGTGTCATGTAGTATGAAGTTTGTCTAACGAGTTGGTTTCTTATAGCTTTTGATTACTATAAATATTTGCATAAATTAATTTTTATTCAAATTTATCAAATGTGATTTTATAGTTTATTGAAATTTAAAATTCAATAAATGGGAAGAATGACAATGTAAAAGTAAAATATTATAGAAATTCATTCGGATAATGATTAAATATAACGTATAAATGAACAAATAATTTTTTGTTTATTTCAAAATATAGTTTAAAAACAAGAAAGGATAAAGTGAATGGGATAAGCTGGTTTGGACCAAGCAAATTTGAGCCACAAAAGTTAGACCAAGAGATAAATCTTTCTCAGTTTGTGGGCCCAAGGCTCATTTTAATTGTGATGTTGATTCGCTATTATTAAAGCATGGTTGGTCACCATTTTCAAATATTCATTTTATTTAAATACTAAAATAAGAAAATAATATTACAAAAATACATGTAATTCTTTTACTGGAACAAGTTTTTTTCTCAATTTCTTTTTATTTTGAGATTTTTAAAATATGTCTTTTAATCTACATTCGGTTGGACATATTCATTCGGTACATTATGGAAGTCTATGTAACTTATCCTAAAATTAATAAAAGTCTAATCAATTTCAAACATAAATAAAGAGAAAATTGTATAAATAGCTCAAACTTATGAGCTGTGTAAAAATCATACCACCTAAAGTTATCAATATTATTTGTTTTTTTATATCTAACGTTCTAGCACCCAGTATTACATTAAGTTGACAAACATTTTTTCGTTAGCATGATTAATTTTCAAAATTTACAAAGTATGTAAAAAAGTTCTCTTTGAAAAATTATACTGACCCTTAATGTTCTAGAATTGTGTATAAATATTAACGAGGTCGTAAAGTGTTAATGATAAACGATATTTGCATTTAATTGAAGTTTGAGGGTTAAAAATGCATATTTTTGCTCAATAAATATATCATATTTGTAATTTCATAACTTGAGGTATGTTATTTACATAGCTCGTAAGTTGAGGATCATGAGCAAACGTTATCCTATAAATAAAACCTTAATAATTTTATAGGAGTATATTCATACACTATATGTTTGGAACACCGTTTAGAAAATAACGATGAGGTGAGACTATTATATTGTACTATCAGATGACTAGTATAGAATAATCATGATTCAAACAAATTGTTTTTGAAACAACGTTGAACTGATCGTAATTTTATTAAAATTGTGTTTTGATCCTTACTTTTAAATAAGTTTGTATTAAAAAAAACAGTATGGATAAAAATGTAACTTTATAAAGTGTGTTTTGTTGATAGTTGATAAAATTTACAGTAACAAGATCGTTGTTTTTTGAGTTCAAATGAAGACTGTTTATATTGATGGTTAATTTGTATTAAATAGAACAAAAATACCATGATCATACTGCATGGTTTCAAACATAACCAAAATTGTGAATCTAACGCTTCAATCAACAATTTTCCATAAATTCTAATTAACAATTGTTATAGTTTTAGAGTTTATAGTTTTGAACTTAGGGTTTAAAATACAATGTGATGCATATACTTAATTGTTTTGCTAATTCTCTTGCAACAACAAGAATTTGATATTTTTTTGAGAAAACTACATAACTAGCCTCCCAGTTTACGAATTTTGTAAGTCATGCCTTCCATCTTACGCATTTTCAAAAATGACACCTCAAGTTGTTCACATTATTTGTTTTTTACCTTTAACATTGTAGCATCCGATTCTCTATTAAATGTGTAAATATTTTTTCGTTTGTATGATTGACCCTAAAAGTTTCACAAATTAAGCCATTGTACTTTGAAAATTATACAAATTTGACCTTTAAATTTTGAAAATCATGCATAATCACATACAATTTTCATTACATCGTGTGAATTTTAAAGTATGTATAAATTATATATAAATATAGAAGATCTTTCGGTGCATCAATTATGATTGAAATATCAACTTATCATTTTCTTAAAATGTTATCGACTTCTCATTTCAAATTAATGTATAGTATATTCTTAATCGAAATCATCATTAAACATGATTTCTATATTAAAACCCTACTCAATTTAAAAAGTATACCGCATTAAAATAAAAAAAAACAATTTTGTTTTCCAATGCACAATTTTGCGAATTTTAATGGTCAATTTGTATATTTTTTAGAACTCTTAAGTATCTAAATGGTATAATCTATGGTCAATTACAAATCTTTAAGATACTTAAAAGCAATTTTAAAAGATAATAGATCAAAATACTATCATTTTGTCCACATCTCATGCACACTTGTCAGTTGCTGGTGATTTATCAGTAGCTTCCTCTAACTTGCGCCTTTCATCTCAATGACAAGGAAATAAAAAAAGTTAGCATATTATAGATCTCAAAAATGATATTTTTGTAAAGATTGCTTCTTTATTACTTGAAATAAACAACACAGTTACAATGTCAGTAATGCTTAAAGAACAAGGATCCAGATAATATATCACCATCACTAACTTCCCAGTAAAGCAAAGAGAGTAAGTACTGACCAAGATTTAAGTTAAAGTTATGGTGAAACAACATTTGCGAGGTACCATTGATAAGTGTCAGTAAGTCCATCTTTAAGGGAAATCTTGGGCTTCCATCCCAAATCCTCAAGCTTTCTACTGTCCATTAGCTTCCTTGGTGTTCCATCTGGCTTACTGCAATCCCAAATAATCTCCCCTTTATATCCCACAACTTCCTTCACCAGTTCAGCTAACTCCATTATGCTAACTTCTTTACCACTCCCTACATTCACATGCTCCAGTTCAGAGTAATTTTCCATCAAGAAGAGAATAGCGTCAGCAAGATCATCAACATGTAAGAATTCCCGCAATGGATTCCCACTTCCCCAAACAATTACTTTCTCTGTATTGTTTACCTTTGCTTCGTGAAAACGACGAAGGAGAGCTGGTAATACGTGAGAATTTTCAGGGTGGAAGTTGTCGTTTGGGCCGTATAAGTTTGTAGGCATGGCTGATATGGCGTTGAAGGAATGCTGAATTCGAAATGCTTCGCACATTTTGATCCCTGAGATTTTAGCAATTGCATACCATTCATTGGTTGGTTCTAAGGGTCCGGTTAATAGTGCGGATTCGGGTATGGGTTGTGGGGCGAATTTGGGGTAAATACAGGAGGATCCGAGGAAGATGAGTTTTAGGGTTCCAAATTTGAATGCTGCGGAAATCACGTTTGTCTGGATTTGGAGATTGATTGTGATGAAATCGGCCGGGTAGGTATTGTTAGCATGAATTCCACCGACCTTTGCGGCGGCGAGAATGACTAACTGTGGCTTTTCGGTAGCGAAGAAAGAATCGACGTCCGATTGAGATGTCAGATCGAGCTCGGAATGGGAACGGAGGAGCAGATTGTTGTAGCCAAGGGAGTTTAGCCTTCGTACAATAGCGGATCCCACCAGACCTCGATGACCGGCGACGAATATTCTGGATGACTTGTCGAAGCCGGCGGATTCCATGGGCGGCGCTGTGGAGAATATAATGGCCGCTGGATTCGCCGATGGAGTTAATCTGCCTCTGTAAGTTGTGCTGCTATTAAATAAATGGACAATTTAACCTTATTTTTAAAATTAAAACGCCAAATATTAATTGCTAGGCTTTAGGTGACACAATTTCTTAATTGTAATTAACAGAATCTATATAGTTAGATGATACCTAAACTGATTCGGCATTTAAATGTTAACTGCAATTCTAGTTATGAGTTCTGACCTTTAGTTTTTTATTCCAAATTGGCCCTCCATTTTATATCAATAGCATTCTGCTACATCATTTTTTAAAAGCATAAATGATATATTTATAAAATTGATTTGTGTAGTTTTTAAATGAACGGATATCATTTAAGTTTCTTAAAATTTGATTTGATAAATTTAATTCTCAATATTTTTAAATTTTGACAATTTTAATCTTCAAATTATTTGAAAGACAAAACTAGTATCAAAACTTTGAATTTTCTGTAAAACTAATCATTGTATTTCATAAATTTTGGTAAATCTAATACTCAAAGTTTAATGTGTATGCTAAATTGATTTTCAAATTTGGGGACTAATTTTGCTACGATGAGCAAAAAAATTGCCAAATTTAAAAACTTAGTGGATTATTTTTGTCAAAACATTCTTCAAAGTTTCTAAATTAAAGTTTGTGGATCAAATTTTTCAAAACCATGAAACTTTGATGATCAAACATGTCATTTTTTCGTTTTTAAATATGTGATCATTATAATGTGCACTTTTGGAACAACGTTTGACAAACAACGGTGAGGTGAGGTGAGATGATTGCACCGTGCTGTGAGGTGAACTGATCGTGATTGTTGCGGAAGCGTGATGTTGTTATGGCTATTGAATAAATAAATGCAAATAAGAACACCAGATTTAACGAGGTTCGGCAAAATTATGTCTACGTCCTTGAACACTATCAAAGTGTAATATTCTTATATGATCAAGAAATATTACAACTCGAGAAAGAAGAAATCAAAATAAGATGTAATTGAGAATGAGATATTTCTACAATTGCAAGTCTCTTGCTCTGATTTTGGGATGATTTTCAATGGAGATGATCATGTCCTTTTATAGACAATTTCTCAAGTATGAATACATGTGTGAACATAGAAATCTATCTTTGATTTTTCTTTCTAATGTCACCAAACCATTAAATTAATAATTTCATTTATCATGTGTTGTTGACTTATCAAATTCCATATTCTTCTATTCTTATTAGCCAATATTTTAGTGATTTTAAAAAACTGTTTTTGAAATATCGGTGTAATGAAAGTGATTTTATATAATGATTGTTTTGCCATTACTTTTAATTAATTGTGTATTACTTACAAATTATATTTTAAATTTAATTATGATAAACTCATTATTTAAGAAATTGATAGAATATAACAAGTTATTGATCAAAAGTATCAAAAAACAAACATTGACAAAAGTGAATCATCTAAATCGACAACCTTCTTCCATCCCGCTAGTGCAATGCGATCACGTATTTCATTCCTAATTCGAATCATGTAATTATCACGTATGAGTTCAATATCTACATATGGTGGGTCAACATGAATTTGTGCTTCCCTATTCTGATCGTGTTCTATCTCTACAAAGTATAAATCCTCTTTATCCTTGTCCACTCTTATTGTGAATCAGATGGTGAAATATCACATAAACGGGTAAATATGAAACCAATGATCTATTTGATGAAAAACGATAAATGGAGAATGAATATTTATTGATGAAAATCGAGATAATAGTCATATTCAACATAATACAAAATGAAAGCGATCATATTATTTATAGAAGAAAACAATACCTAAGTATTTAATGTCTTTTTAATTTATTCAAAAATCATCTTCATCAATTTTGCTAATTCACATTATTCATTTCATAAATTGAACATCTTCCTTAATTAGTGATTTGACTCGATCACTCTTAATTGAATGGAATCATTTCATTTATTACTATTTTCATATCAAAAGAGCTTAACATTTGTAAATCTTCTTATGTCCATGCTCGATCACAACCAGCAGTTTTGCAAGTGATACAATCCGAGAAAATGTGAAACATGAGCTTACCTTCCAGAGATCTTATGATCCAAGAAGATCATCGACTAGTGATCCTAATCATGATCAGTCTTTGATCCGGGTGCAAAAGCACGGAACAACCTCCAGAACAACGATAAGTGTAATGCCGAGGCCGGTCTCAAACAGTCGAGTATGCAACTCAGCTCCCCGGGGAAATGCACCTAGAAAAATTCACCTACAGATGAAGTTTAAGGTAGGACCAGTACCTAATAAAGCAAATAGCTCCAAAGAAAGCCATGAAGCAGGAGAATTTGAATGATATCTTTTATGCACAAGCTTATTGCAAGTTCTAACCTTTGATATGCAGGAGGACAAAACAAATTTAGAAGGACATAAAAGTCATTAAATAACCGTGTTCTGTCCACCACTGCTTCAAACGTATTGTCGTTTTACCACAGTTTTGATCAATGTTGAAAAATCATACGGCACGTACACTGCACCATACGGTGAAGTGCACTTCCAATTATGCACAATATGTTGATTTTAAAAGAGACTATTTTATGAAATTATATGTTATTAGAGTATAATCATAACAAAAAAAAATGTTCTACCAACAATTCCGCCCAGACTTGTTTGTTGTGTTTTTAAACACAATCGAGCTGACCATTTGGCGGATGGGCTGATGGGTTCGTCAACAAATTTCGGTTTTTGAAAATACTGCTTGTTGGTAGTATCACAAACAAATTTATAAGAATTCTAAATTGGAAAAAATACATTTAAATTTTAAAGATGATTAATTCATAGGATAATTGGCTTGTCAAATATTCATATGAGTTTGGCATTTCATTTCATATTTGGCTATAAAAACGTTGTAGGAATAAAGGAGAGGTGTAAAGAAAGTGAACCCACATAAATGAAGAATCTTGAAATTATGAAGAACGTTGATTTGCATACAAAATAGTGGAGCTTGAAAAAAACATGTTCTGAAAAGAAAAGCAAAAGAGAACTTGTAATGCAAAAGCAACTCATACACCAGTCTCTTTATCGGTACAAAGGGTTAAAATGATGGTGGCATAAGAATGTCTTTCTTTTGAATGGTATTTCTTTTTCATTTTACCCATATTAAAAAAGACAAAGTGATTCAAAATGTACAAGACAAAATAAAGAAAGGGGTTTCTCAAAATACTAAAGGAAGCGTGAAACTGATACGCACACATTAAATGTATGAGTTTGTGAATCAAAATGTAAGAAGCTTTCTTTTTGTTCATGGTGATTCAATGATCATGTCTTTCGTTCTCTCCAACTTCCCATTTCTTCTTTTTGTTATTACATTTTATTTCACTCTTGTTTTTTCTTTTGAGGCTCGTAATCCTGAAGGTAGACAAAGCCATTGTTTCATTTAAGAAGAATATTGTTCTTTTGTGTGTTAATTTTCTTTATGGGTTTTAGTTGAAGCTCTAATTGATATAAGGGAAAGTTTGGATGATCCTCATAGAGCTCTGAGTAACTGGGATGAAGACTCTGTGGATCCTTGTAGTTGGTCTATGATCACTTGTAATTCTGATAATCTTGTTACTGCACTGTGAGTCTCTACAATGTACAATTACGCAATTACTTTCATTTCAAAATTTCAGTTCTTTTTTTTTGTTGATGCAGAGAGGCTCCTAGTCAGGGTTTATCAGGAGCTTTGTCATCGATGATTGCAAATCTAACAAATCTGAAACAAGTGTACGTTAACTAGTTTTTTTACCTATTGAAATAGTGACAATGATCCCACATTGTCTTATTCGAGTCTTTTACTGTGTGCTCTCCTCTCCTTAAACGTTATATTCGAGCACATTCCCCACATGAAATTGACAATTGACTCTAGAAATTTAACATGGTGTCGAAGTGGGTTCGGAAAATCATGAATGATCTTACCGGGTTAGTCCATTTTAATGAAAAAATCTGTGGTAATCCACCGATTTGAATTGTAATTCCAACTTGTCGGTGATTGGACTTGGGGTGTATTGAAATAGTGACAATTATCCCACATCAAAAGTGAGAAATTGTTTGAGTTGGTTTATAAGAGGGAATGTAGACCATAGTAAATGAATTGTTTAAGTCTTTTACGGTGTGGTTTCTTCCGTTATATGTTATATCCGAACACACTTCTTATATGAAATTTAACATTGCCATAAAAACATGTATAGGTTGATTACATGGAACCCTTTTAAATTTTGTTGCAGATTACTACAGAACAATAATATTTCTGGGCATATTCCTAAAGAAACAGGCTATCTCCCTAACCTTCAGACATTAGATCTCTCTAACAACAAATTATCTGGACAAATCCCAGAGTCTTTTAGCTTCTTGAAGAGTCTGCAATACTTGTGAGTTTACACCTTATTAAATTGATGTTCACGACACAAGTTCTCATTGTCTCTTTAATGTTGTTTGTAATGACAGACGATTAAACAACAATAGTATGAATGGGGTAGTGCCTTTGTCCTTAGCTACCCTCCCTCAACTTACTTTCTTGTAAGTACATTGATAAATTTTCGATATACCTCGGATTTTCTAATATGATGCAAATTTTCAGGGATTTGTCATTCAACAATCTCAGTGAACCTGTTCCAACTTTTTCAGCTAAAACATTCAAGTATGAGCTTATGACTCTCTATTTTTCGAAATATGACACTTGTCCCACATCGGAAATAAGAGAGATTATGGATGATAGTAAATGACTTGTTCAAGTCTTTTACAGTGTGGTCTACATTATATCCGAGCAGACTCAATTCCTTACACATTTTGGTTAAACTTTTTTTGCTTTCGTGTAGTATTTTCGGGAACCCGTTAATCTGTGGAAGCCGTTCTAGTGAAACATGTTTTGGATCAGTTGTTCCTAATTCTCAGTCATTCTACATTAATGCATCTTTAGGTAAGTAATCAAAAAGTTGTCTAAATTTTATGTTTCTGTACTTAGAGTGTTATTTTCAGGAAAATCCAGCTCTAGAAAGCTAGCAGCTGCACTGGGAGTAAGCCTCAGCTTCAGTTCTATTTTGTTATTAGCCTTTTTGCTTCTCTTTTGGAGAAGACACAAGAACTGGAAGCAGTCGATTTTGAGCTATAAAGGTTTGTTATTACAACTCGATTCGTCGAACTTTACGTGTGTTTCTGTTTTTAGAATCGAACTCGTTTCGTCTTTTTTAGATGTGCACGAAGAGGATCTCGGGATTATTAGCCTTGGAAATCTTAGGAACTTCACGTTCAAAGAGCTGCAGAATGCAACAGACAACTTCAGCATGAAAAATCTTCTTGGTGTTGGGGGTTTTGGCAATGTGTATCAAGGGAAACTGGGAAATGGCACTTTGATTGCAGTTAAGCGACTCAAAGACTTAACGGGAACAACCGGGGAGTCGCAGTTCATGACCGAGCTTAACATGATCAGTTTAGCGGTTCACCGGAATTTGCTTCGGTTAATAGGGTATTGTGCAACTTCAAATGACAGGCTTCTTGTTTATCCTTATATGCCTAATGGGAGTGTTGCTTCAAGGCTCAAAGGTTAACATTTTTCCCTTTTTTCGACAATAAAACTCGTAATTTCGACGTTAAATTTACAGGGAAACCGGCTCTCGATTGGAATACAAGGAAACGTATAGCAATAGGAGCAGCAAGAGGCTTACTCTATTTACACGAACAATGTGATCCAAAGATAATACACAGAGATGTTAAGGCAGCTAATGTTCTTCTAGACGAATATTACGAAGCTGTCGTAGGCGATTTCGGCCTTGCAAAGCTTCTTGATCATACCGAATCTCATGTTACAACAGCTGTACGAGGCACCGTGGGCCATATCGCACCCGAATACCTCTCAACCGGTCAATCATCCGAAAAAACCGATGTTTTTGGATTCGGTATTCTACTGATGGAACTTATTACAGGGATGAAAGCTATTGAATTCGGAAAGTCGGTTAACCAGAAAGGAGATCTTCTTAAAGCTGTACGGTACACCAGTTTTTTTCGGTACATTACATTTGATCTAAAGCATTAAGACAAGAAGTGTAATGTTATGACAGATACAACAAGAGAAGAAGATAGAAGAATTGGTGGACAGAGAACTTGGAACGTATTACGATCCAATTGAAATAGGTGAAATGCTACAAGTAGCTTTACTTTGTACACAACATCTTCCGGTTCATCGTCCGAAAATGTCGGAAGTTTTGAGAATGCTCGAAGGTGATGGCTTAGCAGAGAAATGGGCAGCTTCACATAACTTTATAGAGCAATCTTGTGCAAGCTTTTCGCATAAAAGTAAGTGTAATTTGGGGTTTAAACATGAAGAAAGTGGGGATGATGGATTAATAAATATGAGAATGGAAATGGATGATGAGTATGATGGTAATTGTATGGATCTTTCTGGTCCAAGATAGAAGAATTGTGTGTGAAAATGGGAATAAAATGGAACAAGGAGATGTACGGATGAATGGAGACGATCTTGCCGTGTCGCTAGTTTGTTTAGTTATATGGACACTTGTGGTATGAGTGTCCGGTCTGTGTTTTTGCTTTTACATGGACATGTATCTTCATCTACAATGAAAACAAAATGGGTATATTTGATTTTGATTTTGATTTTGATTTTGATTTTGAGAAAATAACGCATTTGGTTCTCGTAGTTTGATGGTTGTATCAAATTTAGTCCTAGAAGTTTATATGTAGCGTTTTCAGTCTCCGTACTTTTTGATATTTGGTAAAATTGGTTCTCAAAGTTCATATTTAGTCATCTAAATTAAATCAAACAAAACAAATCTTTCGTGGTTTACATGTATTGGCAAAATTTGTTCACGTAATTTTTAAAAATTGGCAAAATGGGTCCTTTGAAATCCTAACTTCGTAATTTCAGCCGTTAGCTTCTATTTTCTTCTCCGTGGCTATCTCATATTTTCTTGTCATCATCTTTAGTGTTGCACTGCTCCACCGAAGGTCCTCCTCTTTTTGTCTTCGTCTTTTTGTTTCCTTGTTGGTGTCGCTCGTTACCAAAATTGAAAGACTTTATTTGCACAAATTACAAACATTGTGGACCAAATTTATCACATACATACAATATTGAGGATCAATTTTACCAAATATGGTAAAATATGAGAACTAATTTTGTCATACATAAAGTTAAGAGATTTAATTTACCACAATTACTAAAGTAGAATGTCTAAAATTGTCAAAATAGAAAACTAGGATAATCAAATTTGTGCATCGCCCATTTGATTTTGTATATGTTAAAAAATTGCGATTAAGAAATTTCACCACACATCACCCTATTCTAATGCATAATCTAACAATGGTTTGGCGAAAGGAAATTGTTTTGTCATTGCGCTTTTAGTATGGAAAGAAAAAGTGTTAAAAGTCAGCAAAACGCTTTCTTAAACCCTTCTCTTCTTGCTGCTTAGTTCTGCGTGTTAACTCCGAAGCGAATTCGAGGGTTTTTGGAGACCGGCCGACTTCTGTAGCACCCTATTCGTGATTGCGTTCGTTGAGAGTGGTAGGTGTTGTCTATTGAATCGGCAGTTTACCACATTTCGATTGAGGTAGATCTTTTACTTTGTTTCGTTTCGTCGCGGTTTTCTTTGTTGAATTCATCTCATTGTATCTGAAGGTGGTAATTTTTTGTGATAATGAATACATTTTTGCAATATTTTGCTTTTTTAACTGAGATTTTCATTTAAATGGGTTTGCGGGTTTGAATGTTCTACGGATGCGTAAGAGAATATATTGTGTTTTGGGGGGATTCTGATTGTTTATTAAACTATGTAGCTTTTGAAGGAGTTATTGCCATGGGTTTCATACGGGTGATGAAGCGTCCAATTGGAGTTCTACACCAGAAGCTTCGTAGTTTGGGCAATGTTGACCATGCTTATACTAGTTCTACGGCTACATCAAGTTATTGGCATCCAGTAAATCAATGTGGGGCATTCTCTGTTCGCTTTTTTTCCTCTTCTGACCAGACGAATCTCATAAAAAAGTTAAGGGAGGCAACAAGTGCCCCAATCAAGGAAGTGAAGTCAGCTCTAGTGGCAAACAACTGGGATGTTGGTGAGAATAATATTTTTTTGAATGTTCGGAATTTTTGGATATCATAGTTGTATGGGCCTTCTTGCATAAAACTGGCGACTTGTGGTGGATTATTGCAGATGCCGCACAAAAGGATTTGAGAAAAAAGGGAGTGGTTCTTGCATCAAAGAAGTCTTCCAGAGTTGCTGCAGAGGGTTTTCTTGCATTAGCTCAAAATCAAGAGAAGGCTATTGTAGTTGAACTCAATTGTGAAACGGATTTTGTAGCGAGAAATGACATTTTCCAATATTTGGTTAGTAAATCATTTATTAAATTTTGTAGCTTATAATTTGGTGCAACGTAGATGTAGCTATGCGGGATACCCCGTGTATGTGACTTATTGCCCATTTGATGTTAGCAGTTTAGTTGCTACATTGATTAGCATGCTATAATACCCTGCTCTTTGGCAGTTGTTTATCCTATTAGGTTCTTTTTTTTATTGTTTTCTGCACTTGCTGTGTATTTATTCTCTGGCATTACTTGTGTTAGTTAAAAATGGGGCTTGATGCAAGCATTATCCTATTAGGATTTACTCTTGTCTTTTTTTTCTTATTGTTTTCTGCACTGAATGTGTATTTATTCTCTGGCATTACTTGTTTTTGTTAAAAATGGGGCTTGCTGCAGGCATTATCCTTGGCGAAGTCTGCTTTACTTGTTGAAGGATCTAAGCATGATTCTTTCGTCACACCTGTCAGTGCTAATCATCTAGAGGTGAATGTCCTTTCTTAAAATGGGAGCTCTCACTATTGTTCTTTGGCCTGCTTTCTAGATTGCCAAAGACTGAAATGATTTTGTGTACATATTTTTCCTACTCGCTTAATACATCACGTAATTTTGTAGTTTTCAAAAACTTGTATTCTTTGGCACTTTTAGGATCTGAGGATTAACTTTGACCATCCAAAGTTATATGGAGAGAAAACTGTTGAGAGCGCTATAACAGAAGTAGCTGCAATGGTAGGAGAAAATGTGAAACTCGGCAGTGGTATTGCAATCTCTGTTCCATGTTCCGGTGCCTTGTCCACTTATCTCCATAACAGTCCTCAGCTGGGTAAACATTATTTCAATCTCATATCATGAAAATACTCCATTTAATCATTCTCTATTGAAATTCAGGCTTAGGACGCATTGCAGGAGTTATATCTCTCGAAATAGAGGATAAGGCTGTTCCATTAGATATCGTGCAACACATCGGTTTGGAACTAGCAATGCATGTTGTAGCTGCAAAACCATTGTTCCTTAGCAAGGAAGATGTTTCTTCTGACGCGTTGTGCAATGAGCAAGAAATCCTTAGGTCTCAGGTAGTAGTGATTCAAGTTTACTTGCAAATTGCAATGCTCAACTCGCGTGAACTTTCTCTATGTTCTCCAACTCGTGTGTGTTTGCTTCCAAACTCGCGTGTTTTTGCTCTTTATGCTTCAACTCGCGTGTTTTTACTTCCAAACTAGCATGTTTTTGCTCTTTGTGCTCAAACTTTCGTGTTTTTGCTTCAAAACTCGTGTGGTTTTGCTCTTTGTGCTCAAACTCGCTTGTTTTTTCTCTTTGTGCTCCAACTCTCGTGTTTTTGCTTCCAAACTCGTGTATTTTTGCTCTTTGTGATCCAACTCAAGTGTTTTTGCTTCCATACTTACGGTTTTTTATTTGTTACTTGTTGAATTTGTCTCACGTTGCTTAGAGAAGTGGGGTTGATTATATTTATAAAGGAGTGAAATATCATTACATAATAGCTTGATCAAATCTTTTAAATGTGTGACCTCCTCCTCTTAATCCCGTTCGCGTTCCCCGTCGTAATTTCTGTCAGACTATAATTCCAACATTACTGATTCCCCTTTGCTTTTTTCAGGCAGAAAGTACTGGGAAGTCGCAGATGGCGATCGACAAAATGGTTGAAGGTCGTTTAAGAAAGTATTTCGAGGAAGTCGTTCTTATGGAACAGAAGTTTGTCGTCGATGACACAGTGAGCATCAAGGTGAGATATCAATGCTATTGTTTTTGTTACTTCGATTGAACCGAACCCTTATCGTCAATTCATTACCAGACCGTGTTGAACAATTTGTCGAAGCAAGTTGGATCCGAGGTGAAGATCGCCAACTTTGTTCGAGTAGAAGTTGGACAAGGACTTCAAAATAAGGTAACACCCCCTTTCCGATATAATGCTGCGATCACTTTACACTAAGCAACCGAAACACAGTAGAGTTTGTTGTCGAAACATTCGTTTATTCGTATCGTGTTTTGTTTATGCAGTTTCAGGCTTGATGTGTGTTTGTGAATCCTTCTGTATTATGACGGGAAGCTCCCTTCTTGATTTGCTGCGTATGTTCCATGGCTGACAATAGAAGCTGAGTTTTCTTTTGCACTCTCTGGTATAATGCAGATTATGCTATTTAAAATAATTAACTTTATTATTAGTATCTCAAATTTATTAAATTATTAATTTTAATCATTGATATACTATTAGTTTTAAAATTATTGAAATATTTTTAATCTTAAATAAATATAATAACTATGATTAAATTTATTTTCTTATGATAAATTTGTTTAATAGAAAATTAAATTGAAAGTTTTTTATAAAAAAATGATGTTTAAATGATTCCGAAAATAGGAAAGCATGCAACGTGGGTATGTAGCGACCATTTAGGATCGGCGGGAGAGACTTTCTTCATCTTCGGAGCGAAATCAAGGTCTGAGTATTGTCGGATTCTGCGATTTGATCTGTTTGAAATTTTTCCGACGTTGTTTGACAGCGCTTCGATTTCTGTCGGAGATCTTGTGGTGGAGGTAAACTTCCTACGGTACGATTCTCGCTGTGCGTTATGAATGCTGATGTGAAGAATCCAGGGAATGATTTTGCGATCGATGGCTGGGGGATTAATTTGCCTTCGCTTTTTTTACTATCTTGTTACAGGTTGACCTTCATATTCTGATGAGTTGTTTATTGGGTTTTGTATTCATACAATATGGCGGCTGGTGGTAGCGGACAACAAAACCTTAGGAAAGCTATTGCAACTATTAAAGATTCTACTTTGGTTGGAATTGCCAAAGTTAATAGTGAATATAAGGTGGTAATTTTGATGAGATTTGTTGGTTTCAGAATGTAATTCATACTTGCCATTGCTTCAGGATTTAAGTGTTTCTATTCTGAAAGCAACCAATCATGTTGAAGTTCTTCCTAAGGAGAAGCATGTACGAAGTGAGTTCCGAATCCATGTATCTAAATTTGCCATTTTCTTGAAGGTTGAACAGAGAGTTTGATTCTCTTTGCACAGCTATTCTAGGTGCACTCTCTGGTTCAAGACCACGGGCATATGTATCTTACTGCATCCATTCCCTTACAAGGCGACTCGCTAAAACACATACGTGGGTGGTACCATTTTGAGGCCTTATCTCCTACTACTTCTTTTCCATAAATTTTACCTGGATCTCTGCTTTCATCAGTTGTTTCTATAACTGCCTGTGCAACTCAAAATGGTTTATTTTTCAGGTTGCTCTGAAAACTTTAATTGTTATACATCGTGCACTGAGAGAAGTTGATCATTCCTTCTGTGAGGAGATGATTAGTCATAAAAAAACCAGAGGTCATTTGGTGAATTTATTGCATTTCAAGGATGACCTGATCCCCAGTGGTATTATTCTCTGTTATTTGAGTTAAACAAATTTGCGTACTTGCAGTTTGAGAACTCACCATTTGAGTGTTTATGTTCAGCATGGGATTATTCCAACTGGATCCGCTCTTATGCTTTATACATCGAGGAGTGTCTCGAATGTTTCCGAGTGATAAAGTATGATTTTTATAGAGATTATTCGGTATGTTATTTACCCTTCATAAGAACTTGTGTATTCATTTGTATTTTACCTCGAGTTTAGTCTTTTTTCTATAACCAATTCAATTATTAAATCTTCTTTCCGAAGAGAACAAAGAAGTTCGATACTTCAGAGCTTCTTGAACATTTGCCTGCTATGCAGAAACTTCTCTTTCACCTTCTTGCTTGCCAGGTATGGATTAAATTGGATATCAAAATGTTTTCAGTAATAAAATGATTTTAAGCTCAGAAACATGTTAATTGTCTTCCATTTTGCAGCCAGTTGGTGCAGCTAGATATAATTTCATTATCCAATATGCCCTTTCTATTGTAAGAAACCATTATTTCATGCTTCTACAAAACAATAATCAATAACCTCTATTAATGAACTTGCTTATTAATTATCCTATCCAGGTTGCAGCAGAAAGTGTCAGGTTATATGTTGCAATAACAGATGGTGTACTTATCGTAGTCGATAAGGTTTGACTCTTGTTTCACATAAACTTCATAGCATTCAATTTCAAAATTCAGAAACGAATACTTTACAGTTTTTCGAGATGCAACGCAGTGATGCTCTCAGAGCTTTAGATGTCTACAGAAGGTCCAGTGAACAAGTGAGTTCTGCATTCACTCTCCGATTTGCAAATATCTCATTGTTATAAATTCCCTAATTGTGCTTCAGGCTCGTGACCTGTCTTTGTTCTTTGAGATGTGTCAAGCTATTGGCTTTGGACTAAGACAGAAGTACGTTAAAATTGAACAGGTGCTAAGACATGTTTTTTTTATTTACAAGATTTGAATCCTTTCTTAGCTTTTCATGTTTATTTACTGCAGCCTCCAGCGTCTTTCTTGACATCCATGGAGGAGTACGTTAAAGAAGCTCCACAAACTTTAATGCTTCCTTGGAGATCTGTATGTACTTTATTCCATTTCAATGTTCGTGTAAATGACTTTTAGTCTCTATTCCTCGTTCTCCCAGAAGGAGGATGACGGTGGGGATGCAACAAAGGTAATCGCAATTCCTTTCGGTGATGTAAAAACTGATCCCGAGGAAACCATCAATGATATAACAGATGTTGCTTCATTGATTCCTGATCTACTGGTATTGAATGTGTTTTAAGTCTATACTTAAAAAACAAATGTAAATATAGATTGATTTTATGTTTGCTCAGAGCTGGGATGAGCCTGCACCAGAATTGGACAAAAGTAAATCCGAGGAAGAGCCGACTGGTTGGGAGCTTGCTCTGGTTGCTACAACTTCTGAAGCTACTTCAATTCCTTCATGCAAGGTAAACATGTTGTTTATTTAGCTTCAGTGAATTGAATCTGATCGGTGAAAAACAGGCAAATGTACTAGACAGATCAACACTAGAGAGTTTATATGATGCTGCTTCGACGAACCAAACTCCTCCGATTGCAGCCTCTTCTAATCCTTTTGAAACTAGTGAACAAATGATATATGATCCATATTTCATGCAAGTAGCGTTGATGGAGCAACAGAATCAGGGTTTGATGCAGCAACAAGAGAAATCAGTAGAAATAGGATTAGAAGCTAATGATTGTAGTAACCCCTTCTGGAATCCATTCAATATGGATCAAGATTCAGTGCCTCAAGGGCTGGGCCTCTGTGAAACCAGCCAATTATCTGATTTAGGAACACAGTCTCAGAACTTGGTTTTTCAAGGTCCAATTGATGATGTTTCACCTAGAGAAGAGGCTCCCAGTTTGGGTTTGCAAGATGCATTGCCTAATGCAGCACAAAACCAATCTTTTGGTATAATACCAACCACGTAATGCCTCAGGCTTATTTATCTCTTAGTTTTGGTCCAATGCCTTTAGACATGATGAGTCTTGTCTGAGTAAATTTTTACAGCATGCTGGAATCCATTACAGTTGTTCTTCTGTGTTCATTTCTGATGGATAATACTCACCTTAGGAATTGCGTTATACAAGGTTTGGTACCGTTTAGTGAGGTGTGTGAGATTAAGTGTGGTAAAAATATTGTATTATGATAACAAAACCACTAATATACTATTTTATTTTTAATAACAAAACAAAAATTATTTATTTAATTGTAAAAGTAAAAATACTATAGTAAATGGGCGATGTATAAATTTGGTCTTCGTAGTTTCCTATTTTGATAATTTTGGTTCTCATATTTTGACAATTATGTCAGATTAAATCCTTTAACTTTATGTGTGGTAAAATCAGTCATCTTACTTTGCCACATTTGACAAATATGGTCCTCGAAGTTTGTAATTTGTGTAAATACAGTCTTTCAGCTTTGGTAATGACACATTTTATCCTTGTAATTTCATAGCTGTGGCAACTTTGGTCCGTGTCTCCAAACTTTGTAATTTATGGCGATTTTGGTCCTTCAAGTTATGTATGGTTAATTTAGTCCCCAAACTTTAGAGTATGTGGCAATTTTGGTCCCTAAACTAATGTTTTGCTAATTTAGCTCTCAAATAATCAATAATTTGAAAGTTTTGGTATTTTTTAGCAATGTTTTCATAACGTTCTTAAAATATGTGCCACTTTGGAACGATATGTCTCGTACGAGCCAAATATTGATAGCTAATTTAAAATTGTTATATTACAAATATTACAAAATTTATTTGTTTGTTTATGCTTTGACCTCATTAACATCACATATCTGCATAAAATCATCTATGCATTATGATTTTCTACATTTACAGTATTCATTTTATTAATATCATTCGATTGTAATTATGGAAGTGTTAAAAATTCGGTTTTTTATATCGTGTTTAAACAATAACTATAAGACACGAAACTCAAATCCTATTTTGCTAATAATAGAATTATAACAGTGTGAAACACAATGTCAAGCTTGATACAATACGCATCAATGTTTTAAGATTACGAAATGATTTTCAAAAATAATTAATCGAGTTTGAAAGTACTAATTTCTCCTAGTACAATATCGTCTTGACTGTCCGGTGGTGGAGGATTGTACAATGAAAGTTTTTGCGAAATTCATAATGTCCGATAATTTGAACCAACGCTCGGTCATCTGCGCACATATTTTGACAAAAAACATATTAGAGTTCAACGTAGTTAGGACCAAAACAAGAAATGAGTTTGCTTTACTTAAAAACATAGGGTAACTAATTGGTAAATACACATGTGGAGCATCTTGCAAAAAACAATAAATGTAGTATAACACGTATACT
The DNA here is from genome assembly GCA_009725065.1 of Utricularia reniformis. Classification (NCBI taxonomy): domain Eukaryota; kingdom Viridiplantae; phylum Streptophyta; class Magnoliopsida; order Lamiales; family Lentibulariaceae; genus Utricularia; species Utricularia reniformis. Next base: position 66,927 of record RWGZ01001056.1, on the reverse strand, counting down.
CCGCACTCCGTGTGTCCATTTTGCTTCGGTATCTATGTATTGTTTTCATGAAATATGATGATTAATATGTATTACATTTTGAAAGCTTACATTGGGCCATCGAATAAGAATATTGATAATGATATTTTCGGTATCCCTTCCGTTTTACAATTCATAAGCGTCTCTAAGAAACCCGTAAATATATCATTTGTATTTATGAGGAGTAAGTTGGTTAATGCAGTGTGTTGTACCTGTACACGGAAGGCTCGATAGACGATTGTCGTATTGTGCCCAAAGAATCCAACATCAACAATGTTCTAGCACTTGGTTCTCTAAAACGACAAAACACTAATAAAGACCAATGACCCTGAAAAAAGAATATAGCATGAAATTATATATCATTATCTGTTGCATTCACAACTCAAATAACAAATAAACACTTCCCACTTTAAAAATGGATTTCGTACCCTGTAACGATTGACATAAGTATGTACTCATTTTTACATAACACTTCCCACTTTAAAAATCCAGCCCAGTGCAATGGATCCTTCCCGTTAACATACGAATGAAATATAATGACATCAACGAAACTACAAAACCATTTTTGTCAAGCACGGTTTTAAAGGGAAATAATTGACATGTGTAAAAAACATATACAAAAACCATCACAATAAACAATCACTGACACAACCGATGTTCAATTCGACTTACTGTATTGTCCGTTGCACAATATCGTCACTAAGAAGACCGTAGATGCCAAGTGACAAGGATTCATCCATCGGGGGAGACGTGCCATGATTCACATACTGCTGACCGTGGATGTTGACGGTGTCATTCGTACAGATTGAAACATTGCCATACACGTTGGATACATCTACGCTCGGTCGGACCTGGCTCGCCGCTTTGCTTGTTTGTGGCTAACATAGAATGTTCTCATGTGGAAGCTAACATAGAAGACAAAACACACGTTTAAAATGACATACAAGACATTTAAACATTAACAAGCCCAAGAAAAACACAAACTTTCCGAGATCTAACGTCTTTTGTATCAATTTTTGTGGGTTTTTGTACACGGGTTTGAGACATTTGGCAAATCCAACGAGAGTAGTATTAATTCATAACCAACATGTATTGAAAGAAGTCAACAATAAAAGAGACACTATGATTAGCTGTTGGCGTTATAGCGGTGTTATGAAGATCTTTAGTACTTTTGGGAGAACAATTTGATCTCTATTTTGACAACGAATGCACGTACAGAAAATACGCAACTACATAGTCCGATTAAAAATTTCATATTACCTTTGAAGCTGGGGAGGGATGCTGGTTATTATTCTTGGGACAACGTCTTTTGTTATGCTCTCTTACACCGTAGTTTTGGCACCGCATTTTTTGAATAGGAGAACCGGGTGGCTGATAATGTTCACGTTGGAATTTTTGGGGTCTACCTGCTCGACGACGTTTGAATTGTGGCTCCATGGGTGGTGGAACGTGACAAACAGGGCACTGCTCATGGCTAGGTAATCCAGACACACCGTACCGATAAGTAGTCATGTATCGTTCAACAATGTATCATTGATTCACGTAGTCGTAACAACTCTCCCCACGAGCCAAGATGACAGACGCGGCATGTTTACAAGGGATTCCTACAACATCAATATTTACAATATTTCATTCAAACGTAGCATTGTTCAAGGCTATACCTCGTAGCTCCCATTTTCGACAAGTACAACTTCTATTGCGTAGATCGACTGAAACACGCTCTTTTCCGAATTCCCATGTGGCTCGCCAATCATCGGTTGGTACCACAGTACCAACGGTCCCTGCTTCTATACATCGTTCAACTACTTTGTGGATTCGAGAACCAAAACCACCGTCGATTATTTCATGAGATTTCTGGCGTCTATTGTGCATATGTTTGCCGATGAATGTACAAATCTCTTCTAACATCCATGTCAAAGGTCTTAGGTGACACGATAAAATGGAGTTGTTTAGGGATTCCGCGTGGTTATTCAATAGTTATTAGACTTAAAAAATGTCTTGAAAAATGCTCTACACCAATGTTGTCTTGGTATACAGAGCATGTAGCGGTATGCCCTTGGACATAGGCGTTACAACTGCAACATATGCTCTTGGAATAATGCCTCGGTTGTTGCTTTTGCAGTAGCTCATATGGCATTGGCCGTTAGGGTTGTAGCTACCGAATCTATTTGATATGAGTACAACTCCAACTTCTCTCTGCCACACATGAACGAAAAAGGAAGATTATTCAGGACAGGATCAATGGATAGCAGAGATGGAATAGCGGTTGTCACAAACTTTGCTAAAGTCATCACTGCTTATACAAAATTTATATTAATTGAATTTAGTTAATTACGTATTTAACTAAAACTTCTCTTGTGGTTCAAGATAATTACGTATTTACAAAATACTGTCTCAATTCATTTCTTGAGTAGTCTTTCCACCCCTTTTCTTTATCTGGATCTGGTTTACAATTTTCTTTGTCTTCTTTCTTTAGGCTAATCTAGTTAAGTTATAGATAGTTAATCCCTCGAGAAAGCAGATGTACCCAACTTAGGGCAGTTGCAATATCAGTATATAGCTAGTTGCAAAATTCATAATCTTTCGTGAATAGATGTATCTAGGGTTATTGGGAGAACCCAAGTACTCTCTTTCTGATTCAGGGAACAAACTCTATTTTATACCAGAATGATAACTTGCTACTAATTCTTCTTCGGCTTCCGATCAATCAAAAGGTTTGGGCTCATAATCAATTAAAAGTTCATTCAATAAATATCAAATCAGGCAAATATGCTGGAAAGAAACTCCGATATATAATTAGATTGCAATAAATAGGGTGTAGAAACTATGTTTGAATTACATTATGGGACGTACCTTTATTGGCTAGCGCCGGTCACGAAGGAATGCACGCCGTTCTGATGAAGTTCTTGAAACCCAAGCATTACAAAGTTGGAAATAGTGTGCAGATTTCTAGCATGAAATTTGTGATAAAGTCGTGCCCTCTCGGAAGCGAATACAAGGAAGCAAATATGAGATTTATTTGCTTAGGGCACAAATAAAAACTTTAACGGAGTTAGGGTTTAGGAGGACCAATTTTGTTCATTTTTATAAAATACGGTGACTAATTTTGCCATTGCGATTAAATTACGGAGATCAGTTTTGTTCGATTTCATTTGAAGGATTAAATATGTAATTTGAGGACCAATTTTAACAAATGTTACAAAATAGAAGGACCGATTTTGTCAAATCTCCAAAATTCGAGGATTGAAAATACCAAAATAAACTTGAATGACTAAATTTACCAAAATAATCAAATTACGATGACTAAAGATGTCATTTCCTCATAGTAAATTCCAAAATCGTGTGATATAGATATAGTTGATTTTACTAGTGATCATTAAATTGTGATTTTTTAACGATAATCATATTGTAATTATCTTTTTATTTTGTATAATTTAACAAAATTATAATTTTACTAACTCATCATACTACACCGTTTATTGGAGTTCCAAACAAACAGTTTGTTTTGGGAGAATAAATGAAACTTTCCTTATGAGAAGAGAGTAATATTAAAGAAATTGGTATACTCAAAAGCCATTATTGTTTTTGTATATATTGGGTAATCACTAAAACTTGGCAGCATCAGAAAATTGACATCCAAGTTGGGTTATTAAGGAGTGCAAATCAACAAAGAAACCAAAACGAAAAAAATAATATAATCAAGTAAAATTTGCATCCTGTTCGCCATTCAAAATAATGGTCGCCGGCTGCTGAGAATTGCAATGACGTGGACTAGGGTAAAATTGAAACCCAAGAAGCGAAATTGGAGCAAAAGAAAAAAAATTTGGACCATTTCTCGATTTATGCGTGTCATCCTTGCGCAGGGGCCATGCTAATCTTCTCTGTATCGTTCCAATTTTATCGGATGTCCCCGAAGGGACGAACATCATGCGAAGATAGTTCTATATAAAATGTAAATTTGTTAAATCTGTAAACGATGTGGGACAAATGAATCTACTGGGCCTGATGTTAAAAGCCCACTTAATATTTTAAAACATTTTTAAATATTTTATTATGTTTTACATATAGGTCTTGGCGATGAAAATTGAATCATGTGAAATTACACGTCAATACTCAATTCCTCTATGACGTTCACCTTCCACTGATAACTGAAAAGAAAACCCTCTCTGCTTCATTTGCCGGAACTATGGAAGACGACGATGGGTATGGAGATATGTACACTGACGTCCTTCGCCCCCTTCAGCCTCAGCCTCAACAAATGGATTCTCGTCCCTCGTCGCTTGGCCGTTCGATCGATTCAAAAGTTGATAGCGATGACGAGGAGATACTTTACGGAGCTTCCGAATCCAAGACTTTGGTCGTTGGTTTGAATCCAGAATTGAATTCCGAGAAGAGAACTTTTCCACATGGAGCTGTTGATCGTGGTGGTTCGAATTTACAAGATTTCGGGGGTTTTAAGAAGAGAGAAGAGGAAAAATTGCTAGACAAAAAAGCCGGAGTGTATAATTTATTGGGGAAAGATGATCTTGAAATTGCCGTGGACGGAGAGAATGGAGAAGAAGGTAAGAGTCGCATAGTTGGAAGGATTGGGCCTTCTGAAAATTGGATGGACCAAGGTGTGGCTAGGCATTTTGACCAACAGCCGGTGATTCCTGGTCTCCTAAGAAAATTGGAGAATCATGGGGATTCTTATTTCGAGGATGACCTGGAGAGTGATAAGAGTGAGGAAGATTTGAAAATAGTGTTCAACGATAATGGCGATGAAATTTCAGGCATTGAAAGGATGAAGGGCCTAAATGGCGAGGACGACTTGGTTCATCATCTCAATCATGAGCCGATGGTCAATGAACAAGAATGGAAAGGTGAGGATGGGGGAGCTGGAGTAGACGAAGAGGAGAAGGTTTTGGGCTATGCTGCAAGGTCTGATGGAGAAGGAGCTGTAGTGCCTGCACTAGTGGCACCAAAGATTGGGCTCGACCATCACATGTATCATCATCCACTTCATTCTGAGGTCAAGGTCAGCATCTTGTCTGATCCGAAATTTGGTGCAAATTGGTTTATAACTGTAATTTCCATTGCCACTGAAGTTATTTATTACTGAGATTTGGCAACAATTTCTCTGAAAATCCAAAGCATGATTTTTTTAAAAAAAGTGGATGATTTCCAATATCAGTATCCAAAGGAAATTTAATTTAAAATTATGGATATATTGTTAGCAACTAGAACATGTATTTGATGGCTGTACTTGTGTGAGAGTTACATGTAAGAATTCGCTCGAGTATTGAGCCTTTTACATTACTTCACATTATCTCTGAATGGCTCATTTTTTCCTGTGGCATCAAAGTTATACATGGTATTGATCTGCTTGCTGATTTCTCATGACAGATAAATATGATGGTTGAATCTCCAGGGTACTCAAGTTCTGAAGACTTCGCTGCACTGTTGGATGTAGAGTTGGGTTCTAGTGAAGATGATGATGACTTTAACATGAACCATAAGCGGTGAGAATCCTTTCTGTATTAATTCTTTTTAAAATAAACCATTGATGCTAATCATTTGAAAAACATGAAGATTTATGAACTTCTATCTACTTTTGGGAGATGCATGTTGAATAGATCCTCCTTTTTTCCCTCGGTTGTTTGACAAATTAATCCGCTTGGATGGTTTGAGGAAACTTTTAGAAGGATGTGTACATCGCTTTTGCCATTAAATGAATCATTTTTTGTAGATCTATTATATGCTAACTTTTTTTTACTTCATTTTCATTGAGATGAAAGGCGCAAGTTAGAGGAAACTACTGATCAATCACCAGCAACTGATATTTGCCCACACCCAGGTTTTTATGCCGGAATGTGCATGAGATGTGGCCAAAAAAATGATGATGAAACTGGAATTCAATTCGGATACATACATAAGGTTGGTTACCTAATTCCTGCTATTCTGGAATCTTTCGATTCCTTACTTTCCTTTTTAGTGTTATTTGAAGAATTCAAGATAAAATAATAATAGTTTTCCACTTTTCCTTATTTCTGGGAACTTAAATTCACATGCATTTTTTTATTATAAGAAGTAAGATTTTATGAAGTGTTTTAGTCAATTTCTACTTCTTTTTTTATGGCTGAGAAGATTAATCTTTAAAATCCATTTCTGTACGATAGGAGATAATCCAAAGAACCATGGAATTCTAGAAAGAATAGCTTAAAGTTTCTAATTAAGAATTGGAACTTATCTTACGAAGATTATAGGAGATGGAATTCCAGACTGTGATTATTACTTATCTTACGAAGCTTTCCTTTATATTGTGATATGAAGCACTGATGCGCATCTGAGTCTATATATATGTCCTAATTTTATTGCATTTGCAAGCTTGAAAGTGTAGTAGTACATATTTGATATTGGATGCAGAATCTCAGGCTTGCAAATGATGAAATAACACGATTGCGTGATAAAGATTTAAAGAGCTTACTCCAGCGCAAGAAACTATCTTTGGTTCTTGATCTAGATCATACACTCCTCAATTCAACTCGCCTTGCTGATCTTACAGTAGAAGAACATTACTTGAATTGCCAAAGCAACGACTTTCCCGGTATTTTTTGCTGTATTATTTAATCACTCTCTTTCTGTTCATCTAGTGAATTTGATTTGCGTATAAATAATGGTCAGATTCCCTGAAGACTACGCTATTCAGGCTGGGACACATCCAAATGATGACAAAGTTAAGACCATTTGTAAGAACATTCTTAACGGAAGCGAGCAAAAGATTCGAGATGTATATATACACAATGGGTGAACGACCGTATGCTTTAGAAATGGCGAAGCTTCTAGATCCCGAAGATATTTATTTCAACTCCAAAATCATCGCCCAAGGCGACTGTACACAGAAGCATCAAAAAGGTCTTGATGTTGTCCTTGGACAAGAAAGCTCAGTCTTAATCCTTGATGACACAGAAGGGGTAAGTAAATAAGCTACTTTAACACAAGCTTATTGCTTTCAATTAGTTGTGTATTTAAACTATTTGTTCAGGTTTGGGGTAAGCATAAAGAGAATTTGATACTAATGGAACGATATCTCTACTTTGCATCAAGTTGTAAACAATTTGGATTTAAATGCAAATCTCCTTCTCAACTTGGAACTGATGAAAGTGAAACAGAAGGTGCATTATCTACTGTTCTTGCTACACTAGAGAAAGTCCATAGCTTGTTCTTTGATGTGGTATTTTCTCTTTACGTTAAACAAATAATCTCTATCTTGTTTCTTTACAAATCTAACTATTTCACTTTTTAGCCAAACAATGATGAACTAGAAGCACAAGACGTGAGACGGGTACGAATATTTTGCATCTTCGTTCGTAATTCTTATTGGTGTTTCAAAATTTAGCTACCTCAGGTACTTAAAATGGTTCGCAAGAGCATTTTGAATGGTTGCAAGATCATATTCAGTAGAGTTTTTCCATCACATTTCCCTGCTAAAAATCATCATTTGTGGATAATGGCGGAACAGCTCGGAGCAACATGTACGACCAAGATCGATCCAACGGTGAGTCATGTTGTTGCGATGGATCCCGGTACTGATAAATCCCAGTGGGCATTGAAAGAAAACAAGCATTTGGTGCACCCTAGTTGGCTTGAAGCAGCTAACTATATGTGGAAAAAGGTTCCTGAGGAGAACTTTCGTGTTGAAGCACCTAAAGGTAAATGATCCTTAACTTCTCTTGCTGTTTACTGATGTGGCAAATATGAAATTAATCCATTATGAAAATCTAAACAAATCTTAGACTAGTGATTTCGTACTCTTAAAAATGATAAAAACTTGAATGGAGATACGATCACTCTAATGTATCCATTAAAAACTTAGACCATGTGTATTGTGGAATATCGATAGTTTCTCATATATTATAATAATTTATTGAACTAAATATATAATAAAAAGGTCATTAAGAATAAAATTATAAAATATTTATTATAGGTACTATGCAAAACATTAGGTCAATTTTTTAAATCATTATAGGTTTTAAAAATATCTTGTGCTCGTGCAATTGACCTAAAAATAAAGTTCAATTAAATAAAAATTAAGAAACCCCCAAACCGATCACCGGGTCGTTTCATAAGAATATCATAAATGAGAAGATTAAAATTTAAATCCAAAAATTGAAGGTTTATTACAAAAACAATCGGAAATATAGTACAAGATATTTGTTATGTATAATAAAATGGGTGCAATTATCCAACCACGATCATTCTAGGGTAAATTGAAGATTTAGATATAATATAAATTTATCGAATATATACAAAAACGGTAATGATGTTTGAGTATACGAATTACTTTAGACTGATGTTTGCCTACAACCCTCTAAATTAAGGATTGTGTAAATGTCATTTCCTATATGTTGTGGTTTGAAAATCGGGGTATCAACAGTCGTCTGATTCATTGCAAGACGAACTAGATTTTAATTTGATTAATGTGAGAGAAATGATTATGAATAAAAAGGAAAGGGACACGGCAAATTTAGAGTGAAAAACCCCTGGAAAATGAGGAAAAAACAATTGACTAAGAGCTAGAAATGCCCTTGTCGATTCACTAATTAAAACGTTCATTACAAGCACCAAAGAGTTAATCGAGACAGCAAGGAAATGTTCAAGAAGAAACAATAGAAACCGACCCCGAGATCCTCTTTCCGTTTCCAAAGTGTTATTTTTATATGCCTCCTTAGTGGTGTGAACGCAAGGCTGTCGTTTTGTGCTTGTCTTATGCTGTCAGGTCAACTTATGTCGGGCGGGAACTCTGCCGGGCATGATCCTATTTGGCTGCGCAACACCCGGTCTTTCGGCGCTGCTAGCTAACTATATCCCGACCGAGAGTGGTTCGTACAGTTCCGGCAGGCACGTCTCTGACAATGTTGTCGGAGGTTGTTATCACATACTGGGCAACGTGACTTGGGCCCGGAATGCTGCCAGCATGAATAGGCCTGAAGTGTGGAAAACGTGTGGAGGCCCAGAGCGTGGAGTGCGTAGGCCGTAACCGTTTGGGACCGATCTGCGAGCACGGTCCACGGATACACCTAAGTCCATCTTCGGTCCTCGATGTTAAGTCCAGCTTCGGTCAAGTCGTTTCAAATATGTTAAATTAAGGATTCTGCTACACCTGTTCGTAGCGGCCGTACTTCGGGAGATCCATTGCCCCACTTTTGCCCTGTTTCCGGGCAGCTACGTGTATATAGTAGCATTTATTATTTATTGTCACAAACAGGGAGTAGCCCCGACCTTAGAACGTTTTTTCAATTTGTTCTTGGTCGGGTCCCGAAGGGGTAAGAGGTTGTTAGGGTGTCGTAAGTTATACTATCTAGCGTTGCGCACCAAAGAGTGCGCCATCGTAGACAAAGAGTTCCTTTATGAGTGGGAATCCTGCTATGTGTGGTTCACGGTCCCGAAGGAGGACCTGTTCAAGGTGTGGCCTGTTATAACCCACCCACGCATAGGTAAGTTGGACCTAACCAGATTCAACCCCTCTCATAAGGACATTGCAGATACGCTAGCAATGATTCCTTCTCCCGAAGCGCCTCTTAGACGGGTAGACCTGCTTCGGGAGAAGAGACTCATAGGAATAGGGGTTGCTGGTACGACTGGAGGCCTAGCCCCGAGGGGGGTTTTTCTTGTTCGGATACGTCCGAAGGATCTGGTATGGATTTTATTTTTAACTTTTTCTATCTCTGATTCTTATACATTTCTTTTGCAGGTTCAACTGAAACAATACCGAGCTTGAGATTCAAGCGCATGGCTGCTGCTTCGGCCCGCCCTTCTAGAGGGCAATGGGGATCGACAGAATTTGCGGGGCCCTCTGAATCAACTATAGGGGTACGCTGATTCCATCAGGGTCATCTACTGGAGGGGAGTCCCCAGTCCAAGCCACCTGTGCAGGCATGATTACTTTGCGCTACACAGGACAACCTTCCACAGGCAAAGGGCCCTAGCCGCGGGTTTTTGGAGTCGTGGGGGAGGTGATAACGGCTAGGATCCGCTCTTTGAGCCTGTCCAGTCTTTACCAAATCGGGAAATGCTCCCCCATCAGTCCTAATATAGTGAGTTTGTTGTTGTAGGGAGCCTTTCCCATAGATAAAGTTCTCCCAGGCCCGACCCTTAAGGGGAACGTCTCCTACCTCCGGTCCCCTTGGGTCAAGGGAGAAGGGTGGCCGAAGCAAAAGCCCCGAAGGTGCTGACAAAGCTAAAGAAAGGAGGGGATGCTTCGGTCCCTGCCAAGGGGATCGTTTTGAAGGACCATGCCTCTGGCCCTAAGACCAACTCCAATTGGAGGGTTGCATTGGACCTGTTGGATAGGGTCAAAAGGGGAAATAAGATGACCTCCTGGAGGAGTGCCTTTATTGAAAATTTCCGCCGCTACGGGGAACAGAACCCGAACAATGTTCAACCAGACATGTCCGGGGAATAAATAATCGAAGATTTCCTCGACATCGCAATGAAAGTGAGTTTCCAAGATTATAAGGCCCGAGGGTATATTTTCTGACCTTAACATTTTGTGTAGATGCTGAGGAAAGACTTCACAATCGCGATCACCGTGGAAAAGAACCAAGGTGATCAGTCTGTGTCCCAAAAAGTCTAAGATCAACTTGATATTGCTAAAAGACAAGTTGAAATAAAGCATGAAGAGTTGGTAGCGGTCCGAGAGGATCGGGACAGGCTGGATAATGAACTGTTAGGAGCGGGGACAGAAATCTCCCTCCTAACAGACCGAGTCTCCGAGCTGGACAAGAAAGGAAAAGCAGCTCAGGAGGAAATGGAGGCCAAGTTGCGGGCTAAAGATGAAGAGATGAGTCAAATCCAAGCTCCGGCCCAGGAGAATAGGAACAAACTTAATGAACTTCTCATTCAGGCCCAGGAAGAAAAGACGAGCTTGGAGGGAGAGCTGGCTCAAACTCGCGCTTCGGCAAAAAGCTCGGTCCGGGAAGCGGTCCTGGGATTCGCTCGGTCCCCGTTGTTATTCGCTTTGGCGGATAACATTCACGGGGCGTATACTGCTAAGTACCTGGACAACATGCGGACCAGGTTACAAAGCAGTTCGGGCTATCCCCGATGATGAGAGGTGGCGGTTGATCGACCCTCTGGAAAAGGATGGGGATTTTCAGGTGATTCCATCCTTGGAGGAACCAGTTTTGGAGGACGATCCCTTCTTCCCTCTTTTCGATGAAATGGAAAGAGCGGTCAACCAGAAGGTTGCCGAGCAGAAAGATGAGCTGAAACAGCTCGCGGCTCGGACCGAACCGAAGGAGAAGGAAACGGAGGATATGGAAGAGGGGCAGATTAGTTAGGATTATCTGTGTATTTGTCTCTGCTCTTGTTCCTTATTCTCAATAAAGAGTTCCTTTCCTCTTCGTTCCTTCTTTTTAGAGTCAAATAAAGTTATTATAACTGAACTTTTAAAGTAAATAAGTTGTTTGGTATGAAATTTTGTTCTTAATTTCGGTTAAGTATAAGGTCGGGGCTGACTTGTGAGTGCAAACTCTTTGGTCCCCAACCCTACCTTTCGTTTGATTTGAGTTTGATTGGGTTTAACTGAACTGGACTTATACATGTGTGTGGATCACCCTTACTCCGTCATTGAGATCGTAATTGAATGGGGGAGGTGTGGCCCTGGTTCATTATGAGTCTCATGGCAAGCTTCGGCCAAGCCCTGGTTCTATTTAAGTCTCGTAGGCTGTATTGGCTTAGCTTTGGTTCTACATATGTCCCCCATCAGGCCTAAACTTGTATTTCGATTAGCTGACTCTCATTGGTTTTTTTGTAGCATGTTTCAGAAGTATAAGGGTTGTTTCCGAAGAATGAAAGCCGTTGAGGGGGATGTTTAGTTCGTAGTGAGTTCCGGAGCTTCGCGACTCATCCTCGGGACTAGGCAAGCGCAGGAGCGTCTGACTTGTCAGAGCGATCACTGCTACTTGGGAGCCCTACGGATGAATAGCTTCGGTCACTAGTCCACACTCGTCCTAAAAATCCGACTTCAAATTTGGTCTATCATTTGATTAGAAACAGTTTGTATTATACTTATTTGTACTTTGTCTACATTTAGAAGAACGTATATTTATCGAGCCAGAGCTACTATCGATAATCAAAGGTTTACAATAAATACGGTCTTAGATTCATGACGTTCCAAGTTCGGGGATCTCATCACCATCTAACATTTCTAGCTTATATGCGCCAGATTCCAGTTTTTGTAGCACCCGATACGGTCCTTCCCAATTTCTTTGGAGACCATAACCGGGTTTGCAACTCATTCGGTATAGTGGATCTCCTTGATAAATCCCGACCGCAACAACTTGTTCACCTCAACCCAGATGACTTCATTTTCTCAAGAGAGTAGCGTCTCCTCTTCTGCCTGATTGGCTTTGTTCCGGGCTCGGTGTTGATCCGATGCTCACTCTCGGACCGAGGTCCAAGCGAATACATCCACATGGCTTCTCAGCAGGTGGACCAATTCCTCCTCAAAAGCTGGGGCCAGGTGTGCCCCGATGCGAGTGGTCTTAGTTGAGTCATCCTCAACCAAATTGATCAGTTTGAACCCAACGGGTTCCATAGCTTGCCTCGGGTGCGGCAGCTCTTCAAGTAGATCCACCCGAGCCTTTTTCATAGGTGCCAGAGTTCGGCACGAGCTCATGTAGCACTATCTTGCAACTTTTTGGTCCCTCTTTAAGGAAATAATCCCGTGAACGGAGGGGAACTTGAGCATCATATTATAAGTAGAAGGGACCGCCTCGAACTTATTGAGGCCGGTCTGTCCGATAATAGCGATGTAAGCCAGATCGACTTCAACGATGATGAATTATAACACCTCTGATGGGTCCCTAGTGGGATCTCCCAAAGTGACCGGAAACATAATTTTCCTGCACGGTGTGACACTCCTCTGATCGAATGCCCAGAGGGTTACGTTAGCGATCGGGAGATCGTGGGCAGCGGCTCCCAACATTTCGGCCCCTTCACGCTTCATCAATTTGCACGAAGCCCCGGCATCCACCAGAATCCTATGGACCAGATGATTAGCAATAATCTCGGTGATGATAACAGGGTCATCACACGGGTCAATGATTCCTATGGACCCAGACATCACGATCAACCGCCGTGAAGGTGATGTCTAGGTCTCTATAGGAAGAAAACCTCTCAGCCGCGTCATATTTCACGAGCGCTACAGATTCGGAGCTCTCAACGGAGTCTCCGCCTGCTGCTATTTTTCAGTCTCGGATCGATTCGTTGACACGTATTGCCCCGGGGATAACATAAATATCCCCGATAACATAAATATCCCCACCGGGGCGGGGGGAGGAGGAGCATTAGCATTCTCATGTCTCCCTCGTTTGTTCTGTGGGGTTTTGCAGCCGTGGCCCCGCCATCTTCTTCTTCGGCCATGGCCACGGTTTTCTCGACCGTGCTGGCCTCTGTCTTGTTCGGGTGGAGGAGACATTCGGTCCTCCGCCCGGTCGTTATAATTTCGGGGTTGACCCCGATTGTCTATTCCCCTCGGCCTGTGACGATCATCACCTTGATGGCCCTTTCGAGGGGACTCCGCTCGTTTGCCCTTGTGATCACTCTGATCGGGCCTTCTTTTATCCATCGCCGCCACTGTTTCCTGCAGTAACAGGCATTTCAACGTCGGATGATCGCGATTATGGTACAGCTCGCAATACACCCTATTGTCCTCCTTCGGGGGGACATTCTTCTTAGTCACAACCGCAACTTCTCGCGGCTGCTTCTTAGGGTTAGAAACCCTATGATCACCTATGGGTTCTGAATTCCCACTAGGCTTCCGACAAATTGCTCCCAGCGCCTCATCTACCTTGATATACTTGTTGATTTTCTGAAGGAACTTTCCCAAGGTCGATGGTGGGCTCTTCACCAAACTGGCCGAAAGGCCGCACGGTCCCAAGACCTGCTGTAGGATATCGATTTTATCCCGAAGCTCCAGCTTGATACCTCAGGCGGTCCTATTGATCTTCTCTATAAAGGACCGAAGACTCATCTTGGCCAGGATGTATCTTAGCTGGTATAGTTCCGACCTACTTCGAGGCGGTCCTACATTCGGGGCGAATTGCTCAGAGAAAGTCAGAATAAATCCACCATACGACTATATGGATCCGGCCAGCAAGTTCTTAAACCAAGTTTGGTCATCGCCTTGTAATACGGCCGCAAAGATGCGTCACTTTAGTGAATCAGAGGTCCGAATGGTTCCCATTCTTAACTCAAAATCTGCGACGTGATCGATCGGATCTTCGTCGCCGCGAAATATTGGCAACCTCTCGGGGTTGCGATCTGGGCAGCAGTCCCAGATGTCTTCAGAAAAAAGGAGCATCAAATCTCACAGTGCGGCGAAAACACCTCCGGATTGCTGGGATAATGCATGGGCCACATGCAGATTATGCCACGGGTCATCATCCTTGATTCGCCTGATCGAGGCCTCCATGGCTCGATTGAATAACCCAGGGTTGCGCCCAAGATTGGGCCCACAATCCCTTTGCGTACGCATGGTCTCCAACTCCCTGGTAAGCTCGTCAACACACCTTTGCATTCGCTCCTTGTAGGTCCTAAGAACGGGAGTTGGAGCCCTAGCTGGAGGAGGCGGAATAGATCGATATCTCGGCCTCCTCATCGTCACACCACGCTTGATAATCTCCTATTCATCGGAGCTCCGCACGTCAGGGTCACTCTCGTACCCTCTGTTTGTTGAACCAAGGATTGTAACAGCCAGTGGTTCTGTTCCACTTCTCTCCGACGTAATCTCCAGTACCACTTTCTTGACAACAACTTCCATATCCTGTTAAGAGAACGTTGAGGGTGGAAGACTGCTGGGAAACTCGTCGCTATCATTCGTCGGATTTCCGGTTGCCATGCCTTTGATTATCCTATCCCAGGTAGAAACCTCAAATGGGGATTCGAAAATCATCCCCACGGACGGTGCCAAACTGTTGTAGTCTGAAAACCGGGGGTATCAACAGTCGTCTGGTTCATTGCAAGACGAACTTGGTTTTAATTTGTTTAATATAGGGTAAATGATTATGAATAAAAAAGAAATAGATACGGAAAATTTAGAGTGGAAAACCCCTGGAAAATGGGGAAAAAACCACTTGACTAAAAGTTAGAAATGCCCTTAGTCGATTCACTAATTAAAACATTCATTACATGCACCAAAGAGTTAATCGAGACAGCAAGGAAAGGTTCAGGAAGAAACAACAGAAACCAACCCCGGGATCCTCTTTTCGTTTCCAAAGTGTTCTTTTTATATGCCTCCCTAGTGGCCAGGTCAACTTATGTTAGGCAGGAACTCTGCCTAACATATTTGACCCTATTTGGCTGGGCGACACCCGGTCTTTCGGCGCTGCTAGCTGACTGTCTCCAGATTGAGAGACGTTCATATAGTTCCGGCAGGCACGCCTATGACAAGGTTGTCGGAGGTTGTTACCACATTCTGAGCAACGTGGCTTGGGCCCAGAATGCTGCCAGCATGAATAGGTCTGAAGCGTGGAAAACGTGTGGAGGCTCGGAGCGTGGAGTGCGTAGGTCGTAACCATTTGAGACCGATCTGTGAGCACGGTCCACGGATACACCTAAGTCCATCTTCGGTCCTCGATGTTAAGTCCATCTTCGGCCCGGTCGTTTCAAATATGTTAAGTTAAGGATTCTGGGTCGTGCGAGTCCGCCTTCTGTTATTTAGGTTGGCCCAATGCAACTGGGCCTAGCACATTGTGGGATACCCGGTACTAGAGCCCTCATCAATATATGTTGTGGTCTGAAAACCGGTGGTATCAACAGTTGTCCGGTTCGTTGCAAGACAAACTCGGTTTAAATTTGTTTAATGTGGGGGGAAAAGATTATGAATAAAAAGGAAAGTAACACATGAAATTTATAGTAGAAAACCCCTGGAAAGTGTGCAAAAAACCATTTGATTAAGAGCTAGAAGTTCTCTTAGTCGATTCACTAATCAAAACGTTCATTACAAACATGAGATGGTTAACTAAGACAACAAGGAAAAGGAAGCGTTCAAGAGGACACAGCCAGAGCCGAGAGGGAATCATTTTTCCGTTTTTAAAGTGTTCCTTTTATATGTCTCCCTCACTGTGTAAACACAAGGGTGTCGTTTTGTACTTGTCTCATTTGGCTATGTCAGCATATGTCGGGTAGGAACGCTGCCAAACGTGACCCTATTTAGCTGTGCGGCATCAGGCCTTTCAGCGCCGCTAATGGATTGTCTCCCGACCGGAAGAAGGTTCGTACGGTTCTGTTAGGCACCCCTCTAACAAGGTTATCGGCGGTTGTTGTCACATGTTGAGAAATATGGATGGCCCGAAGAGTAGTTTGCGCGATCTAGATCGAAGGGTGGAAGGCATGGTTGAGTCCGTAACGCAAGACACGTAGCTGTGACCATATGGACCGATCGCTCCCGAGGAGGGGAACCATGCACAATTCTGGCCTTCGGTCCCCGATCACTAAACATGGGCTTTTGACAGGCTTTCGGGTCCATCTATCTTCATCGGGCCGTATGTTTATTGGAAGTTGGATCTAAGGCCTTCAAATTCGGCTTCTATCACTTGGGCAGGCCTAGCAAGACTTGGGTCTAACCTAGTTTGAGGCACCATGATCCGAAGGTCTCATCACTATAAGTTATGAAATTACATAAATTTTGAGCAAAAATATGCATTAATAACCCTCAAGTTACCAATATCATTTATCATTGATCATCTAACGACGTCTTTAATATTAAATATTATAGTTTTTCAAACTATAATGGTCTTATTTGCGTTAAGTACAATTTTGCTAATGGAAAATATTTATCAACTTAACGGAAAACTGTATGCTAGAGTGTCATAGACAAAAAAATGGTATTGATAACCTTAGTGATCATTCTTGTAATTTGTAAGTTGATGGATTATTTATATAATTTTTACAGTTTCTTTAATATTAGGAAAGTATTTTCTCTATCTATGTTTAAGACAATGTATTGAAATCATGGTTTTAAAAACTAGTCAAACCGGCGTATTGGAAAATACCTTTTACCGGTGGGATGGGTTTGGTAGAAAAATTAATAATATTATTAATAAACAAAAAATATATATATTTCAAAATATATTTTTTACAAAGAATTCTAAATAAATTTTTAAAAAGTAAAATTAGATTTTAGAAAGTTTAATACAAACAAAAGTTTACACTTGATTTTTGGAATTGAATAGCTACTCTTTAGATATCGAAAGGTCGACTTCAAAGATTAAATAACAATATAAAATAAAATAAAATAAAATAAATTCATCTAAGATCTTAAATGTATTTATCAATAAAGGGAGGGGTAGAGCTAAGCCTCAAAAAATTACATTTTTGGGTGAAAAATCGGTCCGATCTAGTTTTAGGAGAGCAAAACCGGTTTCTAAAACAACATGTGAACCGGTTTGAGTCGGATTGGAAGAACGAGCAATTCCCGGTTGAACTGGTCCAATCGGCCGGTTCGACAAGTTTTTAAAACCATGAATTTGAAACAATCCGATACCATTTGGGTTGAGCGCCATGTTGATGTGCTAGCAAATTTTAAAAATAAAAATAAAATAAAATATTTTTATTAATAAAAATAAATAAATTTAATAATATTTTCAATAATTATTCGATGATCCATTAAAATTTCGGTTCATGAAAGAATCGTATTTAAGAACGGTTTTAGGGTCAAATAATTCAAAGCCCTAATTCATATATTCTGTAAACAGCCGCAAGTTCCTTCTTCTTCTTCTTCGTATTATATCCTCCAAATTGTTGATTACAAGTCCCTTTCATTCAAACGCATTCTGATACTTATATAAATAATTCCAGACATCAAAATTATTGGGGATTTTTTCTTTCCCCAAAAAAAGGTATGATCTCTTGATTCTGTCTCATTTAGATTTTTCATTTTTGTGCTTAAGATATTATTGATTTGTTTTTTTAATATATTGTTTGTTAACGATTGGTTATAACTGTCAATCCGAACCCCTGGCAAAAATTACTTAGAGTAGATTTAAGGTACCAAAGTTGTTATGATTTCGTTCATTTGGTACCTACTACTATTTTTTAATTTTAACAAATATAATCTAAGTTTTTGAAACGCAAAAATATACTAAAATATAAAATTTTTGGTAAAGTAAATCATATACTTCGATAAATCTAGTCCTTAAAATTTAATCGGTTATAAAATTGATCCTCAAATTTTAAGGATTATTTTTGTCAAAATAGTCAAAATACGTGGATTATATTTAACAAAATTACAAATTTTAGGGATAAAAAAGTCATTTTTCTCATTTTTAATTGGCTTCTTTATGATCGTTCATTTTATTTTAGCTTCTTGCTTTACTTTGTTTTGAGTTCATTAGATTCAATTTGTTCTTAAAATATGGATGTGATGGCTTGGGTATACATCTTAAACTTGTGTGAGAGTTACATTTAAGAATACGCTCAAGTATTCAGCCTTTTACATTACTTCACTGCTGAATATTCGTCGACGTCTAGTGGGATCCGCTATTGGACGGAGGCTAAACTCCCTTGGCTACAACAATCTGCTCCTCCGTTCCCATTCCGAGCTCGATCTGACATCTCAATCGGACGTCAATACTTTCTTCGCTACCGAAAAGCCACACTTAGTCATTCTCGCCGCCGCAAAGGTCGGTGGAATTCATGCTAACAACACCTACCCGGCCGATTTCATCACAATCAATCTCCAAATCCAGACAAACGTGATTTCCGCAGCATTCAAATTTGGAACCCTAAAACTCATCTTCCTCGGATCCTCCTGTATTTACCCCAAATTCGCCCCACAACCCATACCCGAATCCGCACTATTAACCGGACCCTTAGAACCAACCAATGAATGGTATGCAATTGCTAAAATCTCAGGGATCAAAATGTGCGAAGCATTTCGAATTCAGCATTCCTTCAACGCCATTTCAGCCATGCCTACAAACTTATACGGCCCAAACGACAACTTCCACCCTGAAAATTCTCACGTATTACCAGCTCTCCTTCGTCGTTTTCACGAAGCAAAGGTAAACAATACAGAGAAAGTAATTGTGTGGGGAAGTGGGAATCCATTGCGGGAATTCTTACATGTTGATGATCTTGCTGACGCTATTCTCTTCTTGATGGAAAATTACTCTGAACTGGAGCATGTGAATGTAGGGAGTGGTAAAGAAGTTAGCATAATGGAGTTAGCTGAACTGGTGAAGGAAGTTGTGGGATATAAAGGGGAGATTATTTGGGATTGCAGTAAGCCAGATGGAACACCAAGGAAGCTAATGGACAGTAGAAAGCTTGAGGATTTGGGATGGAACCCCAAAATTTCTCTTAAAGATGGACTTACACACACTTATCAGTGGTACCTAGCTAATTTTGCTTCACCGTAACTTTAAGTGTAATCTTCTCTGTTGTTTATTTCAAGTAATCAAGAAGCAATCTTTACAAAATACCAAATTTAACAAATATTTAAATATAGAATATCAAATTATCAACAACAAAATCGAATAGTAAAATAATTTTGTTATTAGTACCAAATACCAAATTTAAAGCATCTAGAATAAATAATTAACATATTATGCATCTTTTAAATTAAGTATATAAAAAATATGAAAAATAAGATGGGAATTTAATCATTAATTACATTATTGTATTGATTTTCTTCAATATAATAATACATGAAATGAATCTTAAGTGTATATAAATGTTTATACATTTTTCAAAGTAAAAGAACTTTGATAAGAATGAAGAACTCATATAAGATCGTACCATCAATATAACCATTAAATAAAAATACATAAAATATTTACTAGTTCAAATTCAAAATCAACTATGAAAATTGGTATGTGAATATTACGAATCATTTGGATAAATATGAAAAACTTTATACTAATGACTTTATAATACGTAATATATCAAATTTTGATATCAATAATTAAATGATCTATATCTCATTCAAAAAATTTAAAACATCTAAATTAATTGGTATTCGGTATTTACCAAATTTTTGTTTTTTTTACCAAATACCAAATCAAATTTAATAATTTCATAAAATAAAATATCGAAATAACAAAATTTTAGTAGACATTCGGTATTCCACTCATTTCTCACCTCTAAGAATAACTTCAGTAGTCAAGTTCATCACCGTCGTCGTCACTGGAATGTTGATATATTTGATATTCTCCATTATTAGGATCATTATCATGCTTCTTATCTTGATCAGTTGCTCCAAAGGGGAAGCTACCAAAGAGATCTTGAAGATAATCCTTGGCCACGTTTTCATCCTCATCCATGTCTGAATCAACACAAAAATTAAGTTATTACTCAAAACACAACTATCGAACAAAACAAATGAAACAAGAACAAAAAATACATGGATACGGCAATAGATCTCCATCTTCATCAACCTGGTAATAAAAGAACACAAATATCGTCAAGTTGTAATAATGAAAGGAGTCACAAATGTTCGAAGAGCAAACCAGATCGAGTTCTTCGTCTTCGTACGCATCATCAGCAATATTTTCATCGACATTTAATTCATCTTCGTCATCGTAATCGTCTTCTTCATTTTCAATAACACAATTTTCATCTACTTCCTTCGGTTTTTCATCAACTTTCGGATTCTTTACAGTTAAATGAGCTCTCTTTGACTTCTCGAACCGAAACGAAACATGCTTCAAAAAGGATTCAGCACCAACTCCGGGATATACAGAAAAATATCTCTGTGCAACACGCAGTCTCATGCTGTCGATTAGTTGTGATGAAAACCATCCAGTGTGAAGCTGCAAATCGGAGAAAAAACATGATCAAGCACATAAATTTACGCTTAAGTAATACATTAACATTATTATACACTGCAGGTTTCTTGAGATGCCGGTTTACGAATTTCACGTTGAATGTAATCATCCTGAAGTTCAAAAAGTTGTAATAATGTTTGACATTTGTGAGGGAAAATTCGAAATGCGCAGATGTCGTCCCATCTGTCGTTCAATCTGCACATGAAAATTAAGTAAAAATCAGTAGAAAATACGAACATCGAGTCGTAAAGTTTCTAGAATGTTCTACTCTGATGCACCATCAGCAAAGCAGTAGCTTCGGAGTGACGGTGGTACTCGGAAATCTGTCCTCTGGTATCTAGTCACAATACAACTAGTTAATAAGTTTATTTAATATGGAAAAGACGATAAGATTTTTCGAATCGAAATGAGTTCTATGACATTAAACCTACATGCGAGACTCGGGATCTTTACGAGGATCGTATCCCTTTCGGATCCAAAACCTCAGATATGGTCCATTTGAGAAATAATATGCTGCTATAAAGAGAAGCCTTGAAAACGCAAACGAATTCATGTGAGAAATTTGACCAGAAAATCATGTAAATAAGCAATAGTTCGTAATATTGCTAACGAAAAAAACCACCTTCTGAGGATGTTGTTTGCAATATTCAGACCTCGATCACGCAAACGTTCAGCTAATGAACTTTTCGGCCATATTGGACGTTCTGCAAATAATTCACAAACTGCTTTTTGCCACTGCCACCTCTCCGAATTCTCTGGAATAAATTCTCCCCAAGTTACTTCTTTAGGGATATGTGTGAATGTTAAGTTCACACAAAAGGATACACTAGAGAACAGTTTTCACAACTTCAAGTAATAAACAGCTTTTCAAAAATCTACAGAAGAAAAATATATAAATATATTGATTTGGGACATGAAAATTGCATTAAAATCATGTAATATATCTGAAGAAACTGCAAGCTGAGATGTCATAAAATTTCGAAGACTGGCATTTGCTTAAACTTAAGCGTAAACCTATGAAAATAACCCTGGAAATTATGAAGTTTTAGGATATCTTTGATGTTGAAATCGATAGCAAGACATGGCTCAATCTTCATCTGTGCACAGCGAAATTTTTAGGTCAGGTAAAATATTCGATATGAAGTTTAAAAAAGTTTACAAGTGAAGAGTTTAAGACTGTTATATGCACATAACTTCATGAATAGTAATGCAACGATATAATATGACGTAGTAAAAACGAGGAAAAGGGAAAAACATATACGGGAAGTTCGAAGAATTACCTTCTTGGCAGCAGGGGAACTTTCTTCTGCATTTGGCTCACCGACTTCCTCTGGCTTCTTTTTCAAAATAGGATCTCCACAAGGTTTTAAACTGCAGGAATAACATAAATGAATTGAAACGAAAGAAGATGCTCCCAGGGAGATTCCGATTCTCATTAGCAACTAGGATGCAGTTTATCTTACACCACTTTTTCTGGGCAATCTTTCACTGAAAAATGTGGTGGCACTAGAAGCATCATATCCTCTAAAACCATATCGAGAATGTCCCCGTTATCTGTAAAGCATAGAGATATTAAGACAAATGAAAAGCAAATAAATTGTCTTTTTTTCGTGTGAAAATCACAAGCTGACCAGTCGAAGGTTCAATTTCAGCCCAGTTTCTTTTCTTTATTCTAATTGATTCAGCATGAAGAGCAGGAACATACTGATAATCCGCCATTCCTTCATAATATGGAATAAGAAACACATTTGATCATAACATAGGGAGCGAAAATGGTGCTGAAAAGGTTACCTTCAAAATCATACGCTTCAGATACTCTAGAAATAATATCTATAGAAAGCTGATCAAAGAGTTCATCTTGTTTATCAGGTTCATGTGCAATGGCAGTTTCAATTCTTGATTCGGAAATTGCAGTATCTTTCAAATTAAGCAATTCTGCTTGCGTCTCTTTAGAACATCTTTTCTCAACATTCTTCACTTTCTTCTTTGATATCTTCAATAGAAAATTATTGCAAGAATGTAGTTGCCCGAAGATTGGGTGAGAATCCGGATCTTCAGGACGGAAACGAAGTTCCAATCTTTTTGATCTCTCAGTATGAATCTATAAACAAAACAAAACAAATGACAACAGAAAGTTGAGTTCTTAGCAATTAAACAAACAAATCTGGAAACAGGAAAAATTACCTTGAGAGTGCCATTGCTCCCGCCTAAAGAATCGATTGCACGTTCAGTAGAAGACGGGTAACCCGGGTAATGAACTGCGAACACATCATCATTACTGGGTAGAACTCCAGAAATCAAACCATTTTCAACTACCCCCATTATAAGAAAACACAATATATAAAAGGCTGCTAGTGATTCTATGTCGTAATAACGGTTATTATTCACTGTTTCTGACGGAATAAGACGATAATCGAGTAATCCACCGGAGATGGTCGCCAATCGAAGGGTTTTAGCCTTCGGGAAGAAGACCGACCGGCCGCCTTTAACTCTGGTTTTTTCTTTTGAAAAGAAGAAAATAGATAATTACCCTTTTAGTATACAATTTAAATAAAAGTTATTTTTTTTGTTTTTGGCTGATCCTACCCTATTTTAAATTTCAGATTGTATATACACAAAATTTATGATTTATCATTGATATTTAAATAAAATATTAATTGATACAAGTTTTGTTAAAATCAAATTGAAATTAATTTGTTTGATTTAAAAAATAAGATATAAAGGTTATAAAATTCTTATTTTTTCGAATTAAAAATAATATAAATTAATAATATGTTAAAAAATTATATATATTTTTTATAATATTTTAATTTTTTTATTATTCCCTTACAAATGATACATATCCGATATATTGATACACTTAATTTGCCAACTATTTGTCGGTATTGATTTTTAAAACATTGATCATACCTTTTGAACAAATTAAAATTTGTTTAAATATTTTCAAAGAAAAAAAAATTATTATTTTTAAGCTGAATCCAGAAAAACACATATAGGACCGGAAATCTCGATATAGAACAATATTGATCTATTCCTAAGTCCAATATAAAAACATTAATATACGGTTTAAAATTAAATTCGTTCAAAATTCAATTGCGAAAAAATATAATTCAAACTAAAAGCTTAAATATATACAGCTAAATGGAATTTGCAGGCTAATCAAAATTGTAAACAAAAAGAACACACAGCCAAATAAGTAACCAATTCGAATGTGCAGAGTCTTAGACGATGAACGTGGGCTAGGGTTTCGTACTTGAGTTAAATGTTGATTCCTTAATGAATAAGGTCCAACTTTATACTTTTCGTTCTAACAGTACAATCCCCACAAACGTTGTTAATCATGGTTTCACAAGAACAACACAAATTTAACTAAAATACAACTGCCTTCTCCACTGTAATAAAATTGTTACAACACTAGATAAATAAATAACTTGATATCAGATTGTTCGCAAGTTGGGAAACAAACACAACTGGCAAATAGAAGTAAAAATCAAACAGAAATCAGAAGATTGAGCCGTCCCGCCAATACCACCGCCACACCACAACCATCTCCACCGCCGCCGACGACGACGACGAAGAAGAAGAAGCTACGGAACAATGAGTAAACAGCAAACCCCATTTTTAAAAAGCTCTGATCCTGAAACCAGATCAGGACAACAAGGAGCCCCCATTTCCTCTCTGAAACAGTAAAAACTCACCGTCATCGCCACCGCAACGGGACTCATTTGGAAACCCTACACTCCATTTCAAAACAAAACATCGAATTAAAGGAGATAAACCCCATGTTTTCTCTTCTTTCCCATATGAAAAAAACACAAGAACCAGACACCGGAAATGCAAAAAGCGGGGTACTTTTCAGGTGGGTTTCATGGTACTTTTGAGAAGAAGTGTATGAATAATGAAGGGAAATCGAGGGATTTTTGGAGAGGATGGAGCAAGAAAGAGTCGGAACAATGAATGCTGCCTTCTTGTGTTCCTGAAAATACGTCTGCAGTTTGTCTGTCTCAATGTAGCCCAGCCCAGCCACGAAAAAAATTGCTTTGCGACCAGGGTTTTTCCTTTTACATTTTTCAACTCTTTTCTACTCACCTACACATAATAATAATAAAAATACACAAATGATAATAATAATATATTTATTTATTTGGTACTACAATAATAATACCCTTCACTCTAGTCAAACCCAAACTATATCAAATACCCAAATAATAAGCATGTTCACAATAATTATGTTATAAATAATTATGATTTAAAAAAATTGTTTTTAAAACTATGGTGTAGTGATTGTGATTTTATGAAATGATTTTTTTATTTTTATTTTTAATTCATTTTGGATTAAACAATAATTTAGTAAAGGTAACAATAAAATTTTACAAAGTGAGTTGGGAAAAACTTATTATAATGAGACCACTATTTTTGGCGTTCAAATAAACATAGTATATATTTGATGAGACCTTCAGAACCCGGTACCTTGAACCTGGTTAGACCCAAGCTTAGCCAGACCAGCCAAAGTGACAAAAGCCGAACTTGGAGGCCCAAATCCAGCTCACGTGAATGGACGGCTCGGCGAGAACAGTCGGGCTCGAAGGCCCGTTCTTACTAACCGGGACCGATCGATAGAGGTAGGCGTTCTCCACCTCATAGAGACCGATCGATCCAAGACGCACATACTATGCTTCGGGTCATCCGCATTTCACAACATGTGACAATAGCCTCTGATAATCCTGTCAGAGGTGTGCCTGATAGAGTCGTACGAGCCTCCTTTGGTCTGGAGACAGCCGGTTAGTAGCGCCGAAAGGCCTGGTGCCGCGCAACCGTATAGAGCCATGCTCGGCGGTTGTCCCGCCCGACACGAGCCGACCTAGCCGCATGCGACAAGTACAAAAAGACACCCTACTATTCACACATCAGGAAAAGCGTATAAAAGGGATACTTGGGAAACGGAAAAAACACTCTTCTTCGACTTTCTCTTGGTTTTCTTTAAGTTTTCCATTCCCTTGTTATCTCTAAAACGAATGTTATGAACCCTTTTTAGGGGGTACCAACAGTCGTTCGGTTCGTTAAGAAACGAACTCGGTTATGATTTATTTATGGTGGGAAAACGATTAAAGAATGTAAACAATGAACGAGGCAAGACAATATAGAGTGGAAAACCCCGGAAAAATGGGAAAAAACCACTTGACTAAGAGTAGGAAAAGCCCTTAGTCGATTCAATAATCAGATCAGAGTTCATTACAAGAGTAGCAGATGTTTATGAAAATAACGAGGGATAAGAAAGCGATAAGAATTTCGGCAGAGTAACAGTCTGTTCTTACGCGTCCAAAAGGTCATGTTTGTTCCGTCGTCGTGCTATGCATTTATAGAGTTGAAGGCATGTGTAATCCACGTTCTGTAACTGCCTCTGACAAGTGTGTTAGAGGTTGTTGTCGCGCGATGTAAAACTTGGCCGGGACCGAAGCGTGGTCTGTGTGATCTGGCCCGAGGCGTGGTAAACGTGTGGAGGCCCGAAGCGTGGAACGCGTGGGTTTGTAACCGTTTGGACCGAACCATTGGGCCATATGTCAGAAACTGTTTTATTTCGCCAAGTCTATCTTCGGTCTCATCGCGGAATATCGGGTCAATTCATCTTAACTGTACTAAGTTGGGCTGCGCAAGTTCGCTTCTATTACATGGGTCGACCCAATCGTTATTGGGCCTCACCCATTGCATGGTACATGGTCCTAGGATTCTCATCACTAGCCCCTCGAGCTTGGTTGCTATCGCAGAGGTGACTCAAGGCCGACCACGCAATGTTTATATACATTCGGGAGAATATAGGACCGAGTCTGCTCGTGGTAAGCATTCAGGGGACCGATCCTTCAGTTAGTCAATTAAAGAAGTGGATTTGTATTTAAAATTCAATAACGTATGTTTTTGTGTTACTTTTAAATATTAATATCCAGACTTGTGTCTCTCCACATTCGGCTATTCAATAGGTGTGATGAGTGCGTACAGACTGCAACCGCCTATGATAGTACAACGTGGTAGCTTACAATTGGTCAGGAGATTACTATTTAAATCAGGGATTCGGATACTCTTCCTCCTCATTGTCATTTCGCGAAGGAAGAAATCGCCCGAATCGAGCTCTTTGCGTCCTCGTTCTGTTTTGCGTTTAAACCATTTCATACCGATTTTCATCAAGGTATAAATCATGGCTCCTCGTAGAATAAGATACCCAACCATGTCTGAATTGGATATCGAAGAATTTAAGTCTAGGTTTTCGATTCCGGCTCATTATTCCATCTGGAAGGGACGGGAAGATGTTCCATGTTTCCTTCCAGCGGAAATGAATGTGGCGGCCACTGCTATTCCGATTAGTTACGCTTCCCTAAAGTGCGGGCTACGTTTTCCGTTACACCCATTAGTAGTGGCCGTACTTAGGGAAATCTATTGCCCGACTTTTTCGTTATTTCCGGGTAGCTATGTGTATATAGTGGCGTTTATCTTTTATTGCCACCAACAGAACATGTCCCCAACATTGGAATACTTTTTCAACTTGATCTTGGTCGGGTCCCGAAAGGGTAAGGGTCTATTAGGATGTCGTAAGTTATATTACATAGCGGTGCGTACCAAGGAGTGTGCTATAGTTGATAAGGAAGAGTCTCTCCATGCGTGGGAGTCTTGTTATATGTGGGTAACAATCCCTAAAGAGGACATGTTAAAGGTTTGGCCACTTATAACCTACCCACGCATAGGCCAGTTGCACCGAACCAGGTTCAACCCCTCCCGTCCGGATATCGCAAACACACTTGTGATGTTTCCTCCCCCCCGAAGCACGTCTTAATCGAACAGAGCTGCTTCGGGAGGAGAGATTGGTAGAAATAGGGGTCAGGTAGAATTGGAGCCCCAGCCCCGAAGTGGGTGTTTTCTTGTTCAGATCCGTTTGAAGGATCGGGTATGAAGTGATATTTTCATTCCGTCCTTTTCTGATCCTTATATATTTATTTTGGAGATTCAACTGAAACAATGCCAAGCTCAAGGTTCAAGTGTTTGGCTGTTGCTTCGGTCCGTCCTTCTGAAGGATGACAGGAAGCAACGGAAAGTGCAGAGCAAACAAAATCAGCGACGGGGGGTACGCTGGTTCCATCGGGGTCGTCCATTGGAGGGAACCCCCCGATCCAGACCACCAGCGGATGCACATTAACCCTGCGTTGCACAAGACAACCCTCAACGGGTAAGGGGCATGTACCTCGGGTATTTAGAGTGGTAGAGGATGTGATAACGGTTAGGATTCGTTCTTTGAGCTTATATAGCATCTACCAAATTGGAAATAGTTCCTTCATTATCGCTGATACAATTACTTTGTTGCTGCAGGGAGCCGTTCCCGTGGAGAAAGTTTTCCCCGGTCCCGACCTTAAGGCGAACGTCTCCCTGCCGCCGATCTCCTTGGGTAAAGGGAAGAGGGCGATCGAAGCAGATGCCCCTAAGATTTTCAAAAAACTTAAGAAATGAGGGAATGCTTCGATCCCTACTAAGGGATTATTTTGAAGGAACCTGCTTCGGGCCCTAAGACCAACTCCGACTGGGGTGTTGCCTTAGGCCTGCTGGATAGGTTTAAGAAAGGAAAAAGTTCGCCTCCTAGAGGAGTGCCTTCATAGAAGACTTCCGCCTCTACGGGGAATAGAACCCAGAAAACGTTCAGCCGAACATGTCTGGGAAAGAAATAATTGAGGGCTTCCTCGACCTCGCAACTAAGGTAAGTTCCCTCGACATTAAGGTCCGAAGCTTTATGTTCTAACATTATTGTCTTATGCAGATGCTGAGGAAAAGTTTCACAACTGTCATCACCGTGGAAAAGAACCAGGGTGGCTACGTTGTGTCCCAACAAGTCCAAGATCAACTTGACCTTATGAAAATGCAAGTTGAAATTAAACATGGTGAATTGGTCGCGGTACGAGAGGACCGGGACCGATTGGACAATAAACTGCTAAGAGCTGGACGGAGATATCGCTCTTAACAGACCAAGTCTCTGAGCTGGACAAGAAAGAAAAAACAGCTCAGGATCAAATTTCTGACCTGGAAGCCAAGCTGCGGGCTAAAGAGGATGAAGTCAACCAAGTTCAAGTTCGGGCCCAGGAGAAGAGGAATAAGCTCAACGAGCTTCTCATTCGAGCTCAATAGGAAAAAACGAACTTGGAGGAGGAGTTGGCCAGAACTCGCACTTCGGCTGAAGGTTCGGTCCGGGAAGTAGTCCTGGGTTTCGCTTGGTCCCCTTTGTTATTCGCTCTGTCGGATAACATACATGGGATGTATATTGCTAAGTACCTGGATAACATGCGGGATCAGGTTACTAAGCAATTTGGGCTCTCCCCCGAGGATGAAAGGTGGAAGACGATCAAGCCTCTAGAGAAGGATGAAAACTTTCAAGTAATTCCATCTTTGGAAGAACCCGTCCTAGAGGACGACCCCTTCTTCTACCTCTTTGAAGAGATGGAGAAAGCAGTCAACCAGAATGTGGCCGATCAAGAAGAAGAGTTGAGGCAGATCGCGGTCCGAACCGAACCGCATGAGCAGAGAATGGAGGATAAGGAAGATGTGCATGGTAGTTAGATTTAAATTGTATTTTATCCTTGCTTTGTTCCTTACTCCTAATATAAGCTTCTTTTCCTCTCAATTCTATCCTTTTAACATCAGAATAAATTATTATAACTGACCTTTAAAATAAACAAATGAGTTTTGTACTAACGAGTGTGTTTATCCACCAAGTGTAAGATCGGGGCTGTTTATAGGATGCTAACCTATCGGTCCCCAATTTTACACTTGGCTCACTAGGATTAATTTTGATTAGATTGGTCGTTTCACATTGTGTGTGGATCACTCTTATTTCGTCCTTAGGATCACAGCTGAATTGGAAGGCGTGGCCCGGGTTCATTATGAGTCCATAACAAGCTTCGGCCAAGCCTTGGTTCTACTGAAGTCCTGCAGGTTATACTGGCCGAGCTTTTGTTCTACATATGTCCCATGACATGACCGAACTTGTGTTTCAATATGCTAACTCACATTCCTTCTTTTGTGGCGGATTTTGTAAGTACGAGGGCCGTTTCCCAAGAATGAATGCCATTGAAGGGGATGTCTTAGTTCGTAGTGAGTTCTGGGAGAATCGCGACTCATCCATGGGACTGGGCAAGTGCAGGAGCATCTGACTCGTCAGAGCGATCACTGCAACTTAGGAGCCTTGCGGATAAAAAGCTTCGGTCACCAGTCCATACTCATCCTAAATCATCCAACTCTAGGATCGGTCCATCACTCAATTAGAAACAGTTTGTTTTGTACTTACTTGTTTTCTACTTACGTTTGAAGGAATGTACGTTTATTGAGTCAAACCTATTAATCGAAGGTTCACAAGAAATACTACCTTAGATTCATGACATTCCAAGTTCGGGGGATTTCATCACCATCCAATGTTTCAAGTTTATACGTACCAGATTCCAGTTTCTTCGATATTCGATATAGTCTCTCCCAATTTCTGTCTAGCTTTCCAACAATCTTTTGCACCTTTATGCTTCTGAGGACGATGTCGCCTTCGAAGAATTCCTTTGGGAGGACTCGATTGTTATGGACCCATTCCATAGTTCGCTGATATGCGCACATCCGCGCTTAAATCGCATCTCTCTTTTCCTCGATCATCTAGAGAACCAACAATCTCTTTTCGCCGTTCATATGCTCATCATACTGAGATATTCGGGGAGATCGGATGGCAACCTCCACCTGGCTAACTGCTTCAGACCCATACACTAGTGAGAATGGTGATTCCTGGGTCGTTGAGCGAGGTATAGTTCGGTATGCCCATATGATCTCAAAGATATGTTCAGGTCATTTCCCTCCAAAATCTTCTAACTTGGTCTTCAATCCTTTAGGATAACCTTGTTAGATACCTCCGTAAGTCCATTAGTTTGGGGATGGACCACTGATGAGAAATGTTGGGCGATGCCCAGCTTGATACAGAAATCTCGTACGCTTTTTCCACGGAACTGGGTCCCATTTTCTGATATGAGTGCTCTCGGAACTTCGAAGCGGCTCACAATATTTCTCCATAAGAAGTGTTTGAGGACCTTCTGAGATGTACTAAGTTGGGTTGCGCAAATTCGCTTCTATTACATGGGTCGACCCAATCGTTATTTGGTCTCACCCATTGCAGGGTACCTGGTCCTAAGATTCTCATCAACGAACATGGCATTTGTAATGAACAGCTTGANCCGCGCTTAAATCGCATCTCTCTTTTCCTCGATCATCTAGAGAACCAACAATCTCTTTTCGCCGTTCATATGCTCATCATACTGAGATATTCGGGGAGATCGGATGGCAACCTCCACCTGGCTAACTGCTTCAGACCCATACACTAGTGAGAATGGTGATTCCTGGGTCGTTGAGCGAGGTATAGTTCGGTATGCCCATATGATCTCAAAGATATGTTCAGGTCATTTCCCTCCAAAATCTTCTAACTTGGTCTTCAATCCTTTAGGATAACCTTGTTAGATACCTCCGTAAGTCCATTAGTTTGGGGATGGACCACTGATGAGAAATGTTGGGCGATGCCCAGCTTGATACAGAAATCTCGTACGCTTTTTCCACGGAACTGGGTCCCATTTTCTGATATGAGTGCTCTCGGAACCTCGAAGCAGCTCACAATATTTCTCCATAATAAGTGTTTGAGGACCTTCTCTGAAATCACGACCACTGCTTCTACTTCAATCCACTTCGAATAATATTGAACTGCTACAATACAGAATTTCCTTTGCTCTATTGATCGAGGAAAAGGTCCGAGGATATCAATCCCCCATCTGTCAAACGGACAAGGCAATGAGGTGACCGATAAGGGAGCCCCAGGCAGCTGTGGGATCAGAGCATGATACTGACAAATAGCACAACGTTTGGTGTACTTCTTGGCATCTCCAAGCAACGTCGGCCAAAAATATCCGGCTCTGACGACGCGATGATATAAAGATCGAGCCCTTGAGTGAATGCTGCATACCCCTTCATGAACATAAATCATGACGACTTCAGCCTCAATAGGGGATAGGAAATGCAACATCGGGCCCTCAAAACTCTTTTTAAACAATCGTCTGTCAATTAGGACAAATCTTTTATCCCGGACTTCTATTTTTCTGGCTTCTAACTTGTCTTTAGGAAGATAGTCGTTTGTTAGATACTTAATAAAGGGGTCCATCCAATTGGGTTAACAAGGAGATTCAGTAACGCTAATATTCAATCCTTGGAGTTCGTGGCATAGAGCCCCAATTTCCTCATCTAACTGTTCAGTTACTGATATCTCGACCGAAGGTCGGTCCTGGATATGGACCGAAATAGTGCTCGGTCCTATGTCAAGTATGTCCGCGGCC
Source organism: Utricularia reniformis (assembly GCA_009725065.1). Classification (NCBI taxonomy): domain Eukaryota; kingdom Viridiplantae; phylum Streptophyta; class Magnoliopsida; order Lamiales; family Lentibulariaceae; genus Utricularia; species Utricularia reniformis. The sequence continues at coordinate 34,718 of RWGZ01001056.1, read as the reverse complement.
AACCTGGAAAGTGCGTCATCAACCTTATTCTGTTCCCGTGGCATGTGGTCAAGAGAAAATTCACTGAATTTTTTGGATGATTCCAGTACTTTGGCGCGATACAATTTCATCATCGGATCATGAGTTTCAAATCTCCTTGCGAACTGTTCTCCTACTAACTTTGAGTCTGAAAACATTCGCACTCGGCTAACTCCCATCTTTTGGGTCAGGGTCATTCCCAATAATACAGCTTCATATTCTACCACATTATTTGTTCCAGCAAAGAAAAATTTAACTGCGGAATGAATAAGATCACATTGTAACGTTGTGAGGGTAATGCCCGCCCTCTTCCTCCGAAGATCGACCCATCTACATGGACCGTCCAACGATCATCCTCTTGGTTTAGATATATGGCCGATGGGGTCATTTCAACCACAAAATCAGCGAGAATATGAGCCTTGATCCCCCTTCGGGGCAAGAATTTCAGATACATAGCGCTGAGTTTGATAGCCCATTTTGCTAACATCTCATTTAAATCCGGTTGTTTAAGGACCACTTTCAGAGGTTGGTCCTTGTAGACATAAACCGTTCGGCCTTCGAAAAAATGCTTCAGCTTAGACACAGCTTTCTTCAAAACCAGCATGAATTTTTCCAGGGTGGAGTATCGGATCTCGGCAGACACCAGAGAATGACTTACATAATAAACAGGTCTGTGAACATCATCTTGGATGGTCACTAGAGCTGCGCTGACGGCAACATATGATACTGTAAGATACAACCCCAAAGGTTCATCACAACTTGGGCTCACCATCACCGGAGGAGTGTTTAAATAAGTCTTCAGCTCTGAAAAGGCCCGATCGTACTCTTCGGTCAAGTCTAGGCGACTTGCCTTTCTTAGCACTCTGAAAAAAGGCAGAGCCCGGTCTGTGGATCTAGAAATAAATCTGTTTAGCGCAGCGAGTCGGCCAATAAGCCTATGAAATTCTCTTTTGTTTCTTGGAGGTTGCATATCAATAATAGCATGCACTTTCTCAGGGTTAACCTCTATCCCTTTCTCTTAAACGTAGTATCCTAAAAACTTTCCACTTCGGATCCCGAAGCAGCATTTGTTTGGATTAAATTTGAGCTTATACTTGCGGCATACTTTGAAACAACGAGACAAATAAGAAATATGATCTTCATCATTCATAGATTTAACAATCATGTCATCAACATATACTTCCATCATATGGCCGATCAGATTTCTAAAGATTTTGTTGACCAACCTTTGATATTTTGCTCCAACGTTTTTCAGACCGAACGGCATGACCAAATAGCAATAGACGCCATCTTCGGTCATGAATGATGACTTCTTCTGATCTTCCCCAGCCAGAAAGATTTGATGGTATCCGGAGTAAGCGTCCATAGTGCTCATCATTGTGATGCCACACACAGCATCCACCAGTCGGTTAATATGTGGCAGGGGAAACGGATCTGACTCGCAGTTTTTGTTAACGTCGGTGAAGTCAATACATATCCGACATTTCCCATCTGCTTTGGAGACCACTACCGGGTTCGCAACCCATTCAGTATAGTGGATCTCTCTGATAAATCCTGCCCATAGCAGTTTGTTCACTTCAACCCTGATGATCTCGATTTTTTCGGGAGAATAACGTCTCCTCTTCTGCCTAACAGGCTTTGTACCAGGCTCATTGTTGATCCGATGCTCACTATCAAATCGGTCAATCCCCGGAACATCATCCGAGATCCAGGAAAATATATCCACATGGCTTTTCAGCAAGTGGGTCAGCTTTTCTTCAAAGGCAGGGGTTAAGTGTGCCCCGATGCGAGTAGTTTTGGTTGAGTCATCCTCAACCAGATTAATGAGTTTGAACCCAACGGGTTCCATGGCTTGCCTCGGGTGCGGCGGCTCTTCAAGCAAATCCACCCGGGCCTTCTTAATGTTAAGTGTGGAGATCGGTATTGGTATCGATCGGTTACACTTGGATGACGATTGGCAATGTGGTCGACCGGGGCACACATGGAAGACGGGATGGTCGGTATTGGTACCGATCGGTCGAGGACCGAAGTACGCAATACCGAATGTAACAAAGAGGACCGAAGCAATCGGTAGATGATCGATGGCACGTGACCCGAAGATATGACATGGAGGCAATCGGTCGAGGACCGAACTGAGATATGGTAGGGCTCATTAGTCAAAGATATCGGCAGTTATAGAAAGAGATATTGAAGGAAATAATATCATATCAAATCAGTATATATGGACGCATATATATGATTTGATTATGGATAATCATATATGGAGATTTAATCAAATATTAGGAATATTTGTTTGTTGCCTTAATATCTCAACCACCTCATCTATATAAAGGGATCTTATTGTTCATTGTTTATGCACTTCAATACTCTTGTATTCCGAGTTTTCCTCTTCGTGTGTGTGTGTTGTAATCTTCTCAAGTGATAGTGAATTTGGCCGTTTCCGCCGGTCACGTGGTTTTTCCCTTTCCGGGTTTCCACATTAATTTCTTGTGTCGTTGTTTTCTCATTGCTTTAATTCTCGGGTTCTACTTAATCTATCGAGATTGTTCGCACACGTGTTCAATCCCCAACACTTAACAGGTGTCATAGTTCGGCACGAGCTCATGTAGCATTGTCTATCTACTTTATGATCCCCCTTTACAGAAATAACTCCGTGAGCGGATGGGAATTTGAGCATCATATGATAAGTAGAAGGGACCGCCTTGAACTTACTGAGGCCGGTCCGTCCGATGATGGCGTTGTAAGCCAAGTCGACTTCAACGACAATGAATTCTTAAACCTCCGATTGGTCCCTGGATGGTTCTCCCAGGGTAACTAAGAATAGAATCTTCCCGCATTGAATAACGCTCCTCTGGTCGAATGCCCAGAGAGTCATATCAGCAATCGGGAGGTCGTGAGCAACAGCTCCAAGCATCTTGGCAACTTCGCGCTTCATCAAATTGCACGAAGCCCCGGTGTCAACTAGGATCCTGTGGACTCGACGGTTCCCAATGATTCCACTAATAGTGAGGGGGTCATCACATGGATCGATAATCCCCTCTCGGTCGGCCATAGTGAGAGTAATATCCTCCCCGAAGGAAGGGGACCGCTCAGCTGGATCATACTTAACCAGCGCCACAGATTCGGAGCTCTCAGAGGAGTCTCCACATGCTGTTCTCTTTCGGTCCCAGACCGATTCATTGATTCTCAATCCTCCGGAGATAACATAAATATCTCCGGCTACTTCTCTGGGTGCCGCCTAGTTTTGAGGAGGTGGGACACCCGTTTCAGCAAGTGGAGGAGCAGACTGCTCCTGTTTTCCACCTTCATTCTGCGGGGCTCTGCTGCCACGGCCCCGCTACCTTCTTCTTCGGTCATATCCACGGTTCTCACGACCATGCTGGCCTCTATCTTGCTCCGGAGGAGGAGACCTTCGGTCCTCCGTCCGATCATTGTAATTCGGGGGTTGTCCCCGATTATCTCTTCCCCGCGGCCTGTGACGATCATCACCCTAATGGCCCATTCGGGGAGATTCAGCTCGCTTGCCATTCTGACCATTCATCGCCGCTACTGTCTCTTTCAACAGCGGACACTTCAAAGTCGAGTGATCGCGGTTATGATGTGTTCGCAATACACCCGATTGTCCTCCTGCTTCGGGGGGACATCTTTCTCAGTTACAGCCGCTACTTCTCACGGCTGCTTCTTAGGGTAGGAAACCCTATGATCACTTGCGGGCTCAGAATTCCCGCTAAGTTTCCGATAGCCTAACCCGAGCGCTTCATCCACCTTAATGTACTTGTTGATTTTCCGAATAAGATTTCCTAATGTGGATGGCGGGCTCTTAACCAAACTGGCCGAAATGCCACACGGTCCCAAGACCTGCTGCAGAATATCAATCTTGTCCCAGAGCTGCAGCATGATGCCCCGGGCGGTCCTATTGAATTTCTCCATGAAGGACCGAAGACTCATTTTAGCCGGGATGTATTTCAGCTGATATAGTTCCTGCCTACTTCGGGGCGGTCCTACATTTGGAACAAACTGATCAGAGAAAGCTAAAATAAACCCGCCATACGACTGTATGGACCGGGCCGTCAGATTCTTGAACCAGGTTTGGGCATTGCCTTATAATCCTGCCGCGAAAATGCGACACTTCAATGAATCTGAAGCCCGAAACTGTTCTCATTCGTAATTCAAAGTCAGCAACGTGATCGATCGGATCACCGTCGCCGCGAAACGTCGGTAACCCCTCGGGGTTGCGATAATGCCGATCTGGAACTGCTTCCCAGATCTCTTCGGAAAAGGGAAGCATCAAATCTCCTAGGGCGGCGGACACGCCTTCATATTGTTGGGATGACGCCTGGACCGCATGCTGATTATGCCATCAATCGTCATCCTTATTCCACCTAATCGGGGCCTCCATGGCCCTACTGAATAAACCAGGATTGTGCCCCGAATCGGGCCCGCAATCCTTCAGCGCACACATGCTCTCCAACTCCCTAGTGAGCTCGTCGATTCGTCGCTGCATCTGCTCCTGATGATTCCTAGGAGCGGGAGTTGGAGCTCTGGCCGGGGGAGGGGGAGTGGATCGATATCTCGGCCTCCTCATCGTTACGCCGCGCCTGATGATTTCCTCATCATCAGTGCTATGCTCATCAGGGTCGCTCTCGTACCTCTACTTCTCGGAGCAGGGCTTGAAATAGCCGGTGGTTCTTTTCCACTTCTCTCCAACGTAATTTCCAGTACCACCTTCGTGACAACAGCTTCCAGATCCTTTAAAGTGAATGTTGGTGCTGGGAGACTGTTGGGAAGCACGTCACTGTCGTTCGTCGAAGTTTCAGTTGTCAAGCCTTTGATTATCCTATCCCTGGTAGAAACCTCAATTGGGATTAGAGAATCGTCCCCACGGACGGCGTCAAATTGTTATGGTCCCTTTTTAGGGGGTACCAACAGTCGTCCGGTTCATTAAGAAACGAACTCGGTTATGATTTATTTATGGTGGGAAAACGACTAAAGAATGTAAACAATGAACGATGCAAAGCAATATAGAGTGGAAAACCCCGGGAAATAGGGAATAAACCACTTGACTAAAAATAGGAAAAGCCCTTAGTCGATTCAATAATCAGCTCAGAGTTCATTACAAGAGTAGCAGAGATTTATGAAAATAACGAGGGATAAGAATTCAGGCAGAGTAACAGTCTGTTCTTACGCATCCAAAAGGTCATGTTTGTTCCTTCGTCGTGCTCTGCATTTATAGAGTTGAAGGCGTGTATAATCCACGCCCTGTAATTGCTTCTGATATGTTTGTTAGAGATTGTTGTCGTGCGATGTAAAACGTGGCCGGGACCGAAGCGTGGTCTACGTGATCTGGCCCGAGGCGTGGTAAACGTGTGGAGGCCCGAAGCGTGGAACGTGTGAGTTTGTAACCGTTTGGACCGAACCATGGGGCCATATGTCAGAAACCGTTTTATTTCGCCAAGTCTATCTTCGGTCCCATCGCGGAACATCGGGTCAATCTATCTTAAATGTACTAAGTTGGGTTGCGCAAATTCGCTTCTATTACATGGGTCGACCCAATAGTTATTGGGTCTCACCCATTGCAGGGTACTTGGTCCTAGGATTCTCATCAACGAACATGGCATTTGTAATGAACAACTTGATTATTGGATCGACTAAGAACATTTCTAGCTCTTAGTCAAATGGTTTTATCCCATTCTTTCAAGGGTTTTTCACTCTAAAATTGTCTTATCCTTTTCTATTTGATTCTTAATTGTTTTCCCCCTACAAAACAAATTAAAACTGAGTTTGTATTGCAACGAACCGGACGACTGTTGACACCCCGGTTTTTAGACCACAACAATATTGATGTTTGATTTGTACTAAATAAAACCACGATGCAGTGATCCCAACACACAACTCATCGATGTTCCAAATATAACTTATTACTAATTATACCCGTAGTAGATCCACGGGACTAGACTGGTGAGTTATCCCGGATCTGTGGTGGATTTGATTTTAGTTACAAAATATAATTTTTTATTTTTATATATTCATATAGAAAAGTGAATAAATCAAAATTTATAAAACACACATTAAATGTTAATAGTTATAAAATAATGTAAATTATTTTATTTTTATAATTAATTATAATCATCTATAGCATTACAAAATAACATATTCAAGCTCAAAATAACATCACATCTATTTAGTCAATTATTTCTCATTTTTTGATCACACACATAAATTCTTCGATATTTTTATTTAAATACCATCATCAAAGTATTTTCTTGTATATTAACTTAATTGAAAAATAATAGAAATAACAATGAAGTGGGAATAATATTGTTATTAATTAATTTATTCATATCTTAATCGGGTTTGGGATCTATGTTCATCATACCCATAGTCGACCCACATAATATCGGGTATTCATTAGTTTATCCAGACCATAATCAGACCTTAAACCGTGCAATGGAGTGTGATTAATTAGATCCCCATAATATTGGTTGGAACTTTCAAAATGTCAATCGTTCTATAAAAATATTACATTTTATAAAAACATTAATTTTCTAAAAACACACTGTTTTCTAAGTTTCTAATTAAAATATATAATAACATGATCATTATTTGAGAATTATTATTTGTACTTATGATAATCATGATCATTATTTGAGAAAATAAATATTTTAACATTATATGTAATAACAATATTGATATTTATATATAAATTGCAATTATCATATCACATTCTTATCCGACATTTTTAAAGTTTCATAATCAAATTATCTTTTATTTAACCAGTTACGTTCACCACATTTCAATTTTAATAGCTAGTCCAAACCCATATTTTCATATCGGACGGCACCAGTATTTCCACCGGTACCTGATCAGGAAAATTTTTAAAATTTTTTTTTTTTAATTTTAAATTTTTTTTAAAAAAATAATATAGGTCATACCGACGGTATACCGGTCCGGATCGAAACGGTATGAAAACATTGGTCCAAACATACTCAAAAGTTTGATAATTTCATTTGTACTTCTTCATTCATAATTTTATATTATTCAACTATAAAATTACAAATCAAGTATCTTATGTTAATCTTACTCTTAATTTTAATCTTTATATGATCACTTTCATATTAATACTTACTGATTTTGTAATTTTGTAATTTACTTAATTTGTGTATCAACGAGATAGAATTGGATATATATTGTCATTTTTTGTTTAACTTTTCAAAATTACGTGAGTTATGATAAGAGTACCGAACGATGAGATGATCGTGATAATTATGATAAGATTTTATAAAACTATTTACAACAATTGTGGTGATCTTATGGTTATTTTGATAAATATTATATTTTAACATTTATATTAATAGATTTATTATAAATAAAATAAGTCAAATTAATACTATAAATTTATATTCTATACTCAATTTTTTTAAATAACTTATTTTTAAATTATCGTACAAAAAGAAACACACTAATAAAAAGCAAAAAAATAGAATTGTGAAGAATAAACGTAAATTTATGAAAATTGAATCAAAATTTAAAATTAGAGTTAAATATAATAATAGAATTAGGTTTGAATACAATTTTGACATTTATATCAACTAAGTTATAACTGTTGGTACTGATATTTACCAACCGTTATACTCTTTGTATATCGCTGATATATCGGAATACCGATATATCGACCACGGTCGACATATCACTGGTATGACTTCCATGATTTATATCACCATACTCAGTTGGTCACATTACATATGTAACAATGAGTTTGTTTGGTTTATCTTTTTAAAATTGAGGTATAGTGAGGTGTGATAACATATGATAATCTTGAATATATAAATATGTTTGGTAAAATTACGGTATTATGATCGTGTTTTATGTAAAAATACTAATATACTATTATATATAAAAATAATAATAAATATAATTATATTATAATTAATATAAGTAAATGTAAATGAATTTTTTTTTAAATTATAATGAGACCACAATTGATTTTAACAGTTTTAATGAAATCGTGATTTTTAACGATTTTTGTATCCCATTAAAAACATCAGTGCCGTTTTGATTTAATTTCTTTTATTTTGAATGAATTATTAATTTTAATATAGGCCTTTGGTTACATTATGGAAATATTTTATTATTGATGGACTAAAATGGATTAAATTATAATTTATTAAATCATAATTGCAGTGGACAGTAGCTAGATTTGCGGGACCGTAGCAGCAGTTCTGAAACAGCGACGCTTCAGAAGGTTCCACTTTTACCCTTTCACAGAAACGGAAATACCAATTGTACCCTCCTGACCGAACGGGCAGCGATTTCGAGGTCTCCTAACCTCGCGTCACCTTTTTCTTCTACCCTCGAGACTGCCCTAGATACTTATAAAGAAAAGCGTGTTACACATTTTATACAGTTTCTATAATATCAAATTTATATTATTCTTGAAATAATTATATCAAATAGTGTTAAACGTGATCGAGTTGTATTGATATAATAAAATTAATTATATTTTATTTAATTGATTGAATATATATATATATATATAACTTATATTATATGCACACTGCATAGTGCACTCTCTTTAATATTGTACTTCATCCTTTATAAAGTACTGCAAATGAATTTTTCCATGGTGGCTCAACTTTGTAGTAAGTTTTAAAATTTTACTATTTTGGAAAAGAATTTGTAGAATAATATATGTTATAAGGTATAAGCTAAATGTTTTTGAAAAGATAAAATGATATGTATAACATTTTATTAATACTTTCATATTTGAGGACTTGTGAAATTTTGGTGGTACGATGTTATAATGTTGAATATCAGTTGATATGTGAAATAACTAGTGGTATTGATCCGGGTCGTAAAACTGGTATGATCGGTACTAAATTTATTTTTATATTAAAAGAATAATTTTATTCGTATTGTAAGGATAAATCCATAAAAAACTCGGGATCCGATCCTAACCCGATACCAAAAGTTATCGGATAAAACACCGGTATAGTTCGGTATTTCATGTATTGATCAGATTCGATACTATAACCCAATAGCACCATGTTTCATTTATCGATCAATATGAAACATATATTCCGATTTGGGTCGTATGATCAATATAACTCGAATGATCTAAAATACATAAAAGCCACGAATGTGAAACAATGAACTTTAAGACTTTAGTGAAGATGTTGACATGACTAGGGATATTAACAAATATGTGATGATATACAAATATATGATTCATCATAATAAAAATAATATATAAATATATTTAATATATATATTGATTTAATACGATCTTTTTTATTTCCAAATATTCATTCAAAATTTATCTTTCGAACGCTATTCAATCTATTGCAACTCTATCTCATAATATCGAAGTCGTTAGGTTGTCACCTTTAATTATTTTATCATTAACCCTCTAACAAATTAACTAATATCAATTGTCACCAAATACTTAAGTAACATTTATCAACATCATCATCATTTGCAACAACTCTTAGATTAATATTGTTAAAAGCGAGAATAACTTTACGTTATCTTTAATAGTCGAGTAGTTGATCTTGTACTATGACATAGCACCAAAAAATGATCAATTGGTAACTCTCTTTTTGTGGATGCACATTATTGTAGTAGCCCTTGATATCTACGGAGTTTAATGCTTGGAACTCGAACATGTACCACGAGCATGCGTGAGAGTGTGAAACAAGATTTGACCATACCTGAGTTATACAATGGGTATGTTTCGTTCATCCATTAAAACTATGGTACAGTGAAGTATGTTCACTAAATCATTATTCTTTTAATTTACATAAAACAAAAACAAAATTACGATACATTTATTGTTAAATAAACATAATTATCATTATCTCCATTTATACAAGCATTTTTAATAATTCACGAATATTTATTTCTTATATAATCATTATCATCAATAACATTTTATCACAAGCCCAATATTTGTTCCAAAAGAACTAAATCTTATAGCAAACAGCAACGCGGTCTAATATACCTAAATGAAGAGATTTAAATTTAATAATCAAATTTCTTCTACGCATTATTTGATTAAAAACCCAAATTCTGGGCCGGCCCAATAATCTTGAGCCCCCATCGACAACCACTAGATTTAGTGAAATTTTAAAAAGAAGAAGAAAAAGAAAACTTCATCCATTGGTAGAAGCAGGGAGCTTTGAGTTTCATGGCTGTATCGGCATCACCAATGGCGACGGCACGTTTTCCCATGGGGCTCAGTGTGTGTTCTTCCACCAGGATTGCACTTCCATATTCATCAGTTTCTTTCACATCTTTCCCCAGCAGAAAATCTCCAGCTCTCAATTTCAGTTCGCACAACACTATATCGGCACAGTTTCATCTCTTTTCAAGGAGAAGCATTGCATCTCCGGTCATGGAAAACCCTCGACAATTACGTGTGGAATGCGTTAAGGGCTACAAGATGAAGACGCACAAGGCAATTTTTTTTTCAGTGTACACTTTTAGGGCTTTTTGTTGAAAATTATTGCCTTGAATTGGGATTATTCAGGCTTCCGCTAAGCGATTTAGGGTTTCTGGAAGCGGAAAAATAATGAGAAGAAGAGCTGGGAAGCAGCATTTGCTTAGAAAGAAAAATACAAAGAGGAGAAACAGGCTATCTAAAATGGTTTAAATTCTTAACCTCAATCTCCCCTACAATGGCTATTTACCTGAATTTATGCTAGTTTCCATGATAATTTATTCAAACTGAGCTTGATGAATCACATTATGCAGCTTTATGCTTCTTCCTGGTTGTGATTATGAAATCCTTATACGGATTTTCATAGAAGATTTGTGAATCACTCTGTTTTCAGGTACAAGTTGATCGCAGTGACTACAACAATGTAACAGGCGCCTTGCCTTACTTGAAAGTGAACAGAGCAAATTGATGAACAAAGGTTCTAATTCTTTTACAGCATTCTATTTTGTATCATTTTCCCATGTGAATTGAATACTTTTTTATCCAAACCATTCTCAGATTTCATAGAGATTTGCTAATTCAAACATAAAAACCACAAATTAAACATCTATCTGAGCTACAAGATCACTAGTTTTCAGCCCACAAAATCACTGTTGGTGAATAATTCAGTAGCTGCAATGGTCAAATTTGACCACTATAATTTCATGGTTTTGTTAACTTTGACTCTTAAAGGTAATTATGATCCCCAAAATATGCATATATCAAAATTCGTCTTAGTTTTGACAAAATTAGTTTTCAAAGCTTAGGGTATGTTCTGCACAAATTATGAAATGTATAATTAGAATGCAGAATGAAAATGCATAATTAGAATTGATGTGGTATTCTGAATAAATATATTAAACATTTTAATGTAAAATGTGTTCTGTAAAAATGTAGAATGATAATTTATTTATGGTAATCAAAAGATAATTATATCTCTTATGTTAAATATAAAATAAATCTCAAATAAAATTAGAGAATTGCTTTACAAATGAACTAACATAATATTTACCACATACATAAAGTAATGCTTGAAAGTCGATCACTATAAGACAAATATATTCTTGGTACATCAATGAACATCATAAGTAATTTTTTATATACGTTGTAAGTAATAATTCTATCAAATAAATTACAAAAAATCATAAAACATCTTCGATAACACCCAATAATGAGTATGATATTTAACAATGATAAAAACATAAAAAAGAAGACAATTCAACAAATTTCAAAGTAATGTTATCAAATTTTTGCTTCCCAATTAAAAAACTCAAAAACTTAAATTATATTTTAACACGTATCAAATTGATGATCTCTTAGTGCAATAACGAAGAATCAAAACAAAAAAGAAGAATAAAATAAGAATAAATCATTTTGATATGAAATCTGTAAAAAAATATCATTTCTATGGCGAAGAAACGGAGTGGGAGAACTTCTTACCAATGAAGTCATATCGGTCAATACCGTTCGTTGCAGTAACGACTAATATGAACGATTTTTCCGATATATCGTTAGTATACCGGTTATATATCAAAATATCGATGTACCTATCACGATCGATATATCGGAGCGGTATATTACCGGTATGACTTCATTGCTTCTAACCCTAGGAACATAAAAATAATGTATATAAAAATATATTTGTTAAGATATGAGTATATATGTAAATGATATACTAGAATACAAAATGAGTTTTAAAAATCAAGAATTTATATGATTTTAGATTGTATTGTAAATTGTTAAAATGCATAATAAATTTTAATTGATAATGTGAATTTAAATACTTAATAGTGTTCTGTAGCGTTTTTAAAAATATATTATGCATTATATAATGCATAATGCATTTTTAAAATCCATGCAAAACACACATACTTAGTCTATATGATACAATTAATTTTTAAAATTTTCAATTTTGATAATTGAAATTCTTGATCAAAATCAAATTTCGGGAATCGATTTTACCACTTGAAACTTGATTTGTTAAATGTTACAAACTTAAATGACCAAATTTTATCCAAACCTAAAATATAAAGATTAAATATGTTATTACAAATCATAGGAATTAATAAATTTGTCAAAATTATGAAAGTTGAAAATGTGTATTATAGGCTGGTGACAAAATATAACTGTTGCTATGGATAAAAAAAGCATGTATTATGTCTAAGAAGGATCAAGCTTCATGTCTAATGTTTGCATCAACGCCCAAGTTCCTCAGAGCATTCATTAAAGCAGCAACATTGCTTTGTATTTTTGCAGCAAAAGCCTGGCCAAATAACAAATATTGTGTATGAGAAAATGACATCTCCTATCCCAAAACTTTCAAAATTTTATCAAATTTGGTTCCATAATTTATAACTACATATTTAGTCCATAAACTTAAGGGTTTTGATCCTTAAGTGGTAACATCGATACCCAAAATTTGATTTTGACATGATCTCATTTGCCAATATTGAAAGCTTTTGAAACCAACTATCTCGTGTAGACTAAAATTTGATTACTAATTTTGCCAAAACATAGAGATTGATTTTGCCATATTCATACTTTGACATACTCATAAAACTTTGGGGATTAAAATTGTCAAAACCATGAACCATGAGGATTAATTTGCATCTCGCCCACCATGTTTAGTTAGACTTGAGATAGTAATAGAAAGGAATAATACCTCATCATTCTCTTTGTTATGCCTTGTTAATTCCAAAGGCCACTTGCTTGCTAGCTTCTGAAGTTCGAGTTCAATATCGGACATTCTTGACTTCTAGGTAATATAACAAAGGATTAAAATGGTGAAGAGCAAAGGATTAAAATGAAATACAATAAACCACCATAGAAACACTTCGACCTGTGTTAGCATTTGAATGACCGCAGCTGCGTTTTCCGGCTCATCATCGAGAAGAAAACCCTGAAAAGGGAAAGATCAATACCTCACTCAACTGTTAAAGGGAAAGATCAAAACCTCCTACTTTCACCAATCCATATAAAATCTCATTGATCAAGTAATAATTTACACCCGAATCAACAAATTCGGTATCCGAAGCATTACGTACCTTAGCACAAGAAAAACCAGTTGAAAGGCTATGTTTTTTCATTGCTTCAGATCTCCATTTCTCAATCTTCCACAATGACTTCGTATCTCCTATAGTTACAAGTCCCGTTATCATATCGTTTTCGTTATAAAAAATCGAAAAGCCAGCGAAATTACATTTGACATAATAACAAAAAACCAACACCTCTTCTCACAGCAAAGTCCATCCAAATATCAAAGGAAGTCTGTCTAAGCTTAATTCCAGACATAACAAATTGTTTTCCATATTTGGACATCATTTTCCATCTGTCTGAATTAGAACAAATGCTGCAATATGCAATATGCAATAACAAGGCATAAATTTGTAGAATCGGAGAAAATAAATAAACGTGCAAATCTTCACTAATTGATACCTGAAAACTATATCCACAGTACCGGCTTGCACAGTTAACTCATTCTTCTTGACAAGTTTCATTATTTCAACCAAGAGATTTATATCATTATTTTGTTTAGCATATAACTGCATGCACAACAAATTATCCTGATTCTTCAATACTTAAGAGTGAGCATATTTAACAAAATACCAGTAAATGATGAACCGATCCAATGTCCGGTGTAAGACCAAATACGTTATGCTTCCACAAAGCTTTCATACCTAGTGACAAAAAAATCAAGCTCCTTAATGAGCTAGAAGAATTTATCAGAGAAGAAATAATAGATCAAGTTTCACCATAAAGCTGTATTCTGGGAAATCATCAAAAAATTAAAAACGAGCATGGAAACTCAATGATGCAATAACCTTATGGATGCTTTGGAATAGAAGGAACCAACTGGTTTTCAATCAAAACAAAATCCCAATACATCGAGTGGTGATAAACATACAAACATTGGCGTATCATTGGATAATGGAACGAGGAAAACTCCATAAACTTAAGATAATGGGTTAGAGCCCCTTTTGAGGCCATATAAAACACAGTTGTATAAATAACATACAATCATGCGTTTTTTCGGTTTTTGTACCTTAAGAATACCTTATTCATAAGATAACATATATATGAAATAACATTAGTTAAAAAAATCAAAAAACACAAAAATAAGGTATAATATCCTCACCAAAGTCAATGGCTCCAGCACGAACACATGCCTTGGTAACTTCACGACAAAGTGCTGTGTTAAAGTCGTCATGTATACGAAGATTGGAAAGCCTCTAAAGCCCTCGAACATAAACTATCATTATTAGAAAATGCCCCGTAGATGATTAGGATGCATTTGAAGAATTCGAATATCTAGTTACTCACAAATATCCGAAGTTTCTGCAATAAGTCATACAAAAGTTCAATATCTTCCTTGCTAGAACACTTAGCAATTAAAGACCACAACAAAGCATTTGGAGGTGCAGTTCTTTTCTTGGTAATGGAATCCAGTAACTTATCATAAACTCCCTTCACTGTTTCTATATCTGAAAATCATAATGCATTCCATATAGTTCAACAAATCAAGCTCTCATCACAAATATTCAAAATTTCAACTGATTAAACATTGAGAAATCATAAGACTAAATAACCACCTGAAGAATCATTTTCCGGTGATGCGGAAAACAGCCTTCGCGAAGTCATTGATGCAGATATTGACTCGGTACAGCCTATTTGAACAAATTTTGTCTTCCCTACAACAAAAATGAAAAATCAGTGACTGCAAAAAATAAAATAAAATGTTGGAATTTCCCTGAAATGTGCCTAGGATATCCATAGCCATTTTTCAGCAACGAATACCATCACTATGTGTGGTAGAATATTACTAAATAATGCTTCATAATTGTTCACCTGTAAATTCAAAGCTAAAATCAAGCAATCGCAAGTATTACTGAAGACTCACTAATATCCAGGTTACATGCTAAAAGAGTGGGATTGGCTTCCTTCAATTCCTTGAATCCACATTCATCAACGAAATAGTTTTGAAGAGAACAAGAGCTACGATAATTTCTTGGATAATGATAATTCGAAATACTAAAAAGACCCTTTTCAGAATTCCTCCCGTATGCTTGGGCATAATCCATAAGGCTTCCTAGCTTCTTGAACGGATTACCAATGGCCCGCTTCATCTCGTCGAAGCAAAATAGCAATCTTTACAGCAACAGCGACCAAAGCGCAAGGTTTCACCACTCCAAGAACGCTTGAATTTGCATTGTGCATAAGGGCGGCCCTGGATAACCCTCAGGCCATACAGCAAACCCGGCCCAGGCCTGGAAAAATTTTAAAAGAAAATTAACTGCCCCTTAGACGTTAGCAAGGAAGTCATACCGGTCGGTACCGCTCGTACCGATCGCTAGCGGTATGAGTGCTTTTTTAGATATATCGTTGGTATATCGGTGATATATCGAAATATCGGTGTACTGGTCATGAACGATATTTACCGGTATGACTGGTATACCGGACGATATACCACCGGTATGACTTCCATGGGCGTTACACTAAATTCCCGATGACCAAACTGTACGGTTTTCCGTTATGGATTTGATCCTTACCTTGAAAAATACATTTATTTCTTGTTTCAGCCCAGACTTCAATTTTACTATTTTAGCTGATTATAATATCATTGATGAGATGCTCTAGGACAAGGTACCTTGTGATGAATAAGGTCCAGCAACGATTGGACCAATTCAAATGGCGAAAATGAATTCTTATAGCCCATTTCATACCTCCAATGAAGAGCGGCCCGATGTTTAACTGGAGGACCGAAACTGACCTTAGCGAAATAAAGCGTTTTCTGCCAGCTGGCACTAGATCGACGTTTATGTTAAATTATATCCACTATAAATGTGTAATGATGAACATTCGCCGCCTTAAAGCAAGAACTATTATATCGAATATTTCTCTGAAACTTCTCTCTCGAACTTTAACAAAATATCTATGTTTTATGATTATGACAATTGTAATCTTTAAAATATGAAGATGGTAAAACCAATCCCCTAAACTTTGGTAAACTAGTCGTCAATGTTTAATATGTATCATATAATTGGTCTTCAAAGTTTTTAATTTTGAAAAATGAGATATTCAACCAAAATCAAATTTCAATGATCGATTCTACCACTTTTGGGATCTAATTTTCCAAAGTTATTGGACTAAATATTTCGTTACAAATTTTGAGGATCAAATTTGTCAAAACTATGAAAGTTTGGAGATTAGATACTGATCTTCTCCATATTTGACACTCATTTGTCGTAACTGCAGGTTGAAAATGGTGCAATTGTTGCCCTTACTTTAAGAAAATGCTCACTTTCTACAACTCAATTTCCTCTTAATCTTCAGAATACATATATCACCTAGAATAGTAGTAATATAAGGATTAATTAATTTGATCTAATATTTTCAATGTGATATACTTCTCTTTTATAGGGGGATGAATTCGAGGAGGTGAACATAATGAGGCCATTAGATTGGATGACACCCTCGAAAATATCCGTCACAAATAGTAGCACGTGAATAATCAACCTTGATTATGGAATTGAATTGTTACAGCTACGGGTATGTTGTTTTAGTTTAGAGTAAGAATGATTGAGAAGCATTATTGAATTATTGCATTGAATTCCCGGAACTGTCCGTTTGTCCCAAAATTGTTAGTATATTGATGGCCATTGTGCTTCTTCATTTCATGTTTTTTTATTAAATATTGGACTTAAATTTGGTTCCATATTAACGAGGGCTCTGGGATTGGGTACCCCTGTTGGATTAGACCCAATTTAAGAGGTTACTCCGAATGATTAAAGACGAACTAATGCGGTCCAAGATCATCAGTTTGGCCCATTTGGATTAACTAACCCGAAGGTCCATTAAGAAATCAGGACCGAAAATGGAGTTGATCGTAACAAGAAATGTATACAGACCGATCTAATGGGTCGGTCCAAACGGTTATGTCACACGTTCTAAACCTCGGGCCTCTCCACGTGTTCCACGCTTCGGGCATTGTCACATTTTCCACGCATCGGTCACAGCCACGTTTTACAGCGTGCGATAATGACGTTCAACAGAATTGTCAGAGGCGGTTACAGGGCGTGGATCTCAAACACAATCATCCTTATAAATACATAACTTGACGACGGAATTAGCAGGACCTTTTGGATGCGAAGAATATACCGTTACTCTGCCGGGATTATTCTTATCGTTTTCTTATCTTTGTCATCTTCATAAGTACTATGCTTTTCTTGTATTTGAACATTTAACTTGATTAGTGAATCGACTGAAAGCAATCCATGCTCTTGGTCAAGTGGTTTTTTCCCCATTTCACGAGGTTTTCCACTATAAATTGATGTGTCGCATTACTGTTTTCAGTTTCTTTATCGTTCTCCTACCAAAAGCAAATCAAAACCGATTTCGTTTCTTAACGAACCGAACGACTGTTGGTATCCCTAAAAAGGGACCATAACACATATATTCATATATTTTGCAAATTTGATCTCTAAAGTTTTATTATTGTGTCAATTATGATCCCTAATGTTTTATGTAGAGCCTATCCTCGTTTATGTAACATTTGATAAAATCAATTATCAAAGTTTAATATGTATGATATAATTGGTCCAAAAAAATTTGTAATTTTGATAATTGAGATCCATAGTCAAAATCAAATTTTGAGAATAAATTTTGCTAGTTTTGTGATATGATTTGTTAAATATTGTAAATTTGAAGGATTATACTTAAATATATCATTATAAATTTCATTAAAGTTACCATTTTCTTATTCCATTTATACGCAGAGATTGAAATGATTAATTTATTAGGCATATTTCTTTTTGGAAATTAAATATCATTGGACTTTATTATAATATTAATTAACCTATTTTAGCAAATTAGTATTTTTTGTATTTTTCGGTAGTCGTATTTATGTTACGGTATGCATAATTTTATCCTTTTTATTGTTTAATTATAATGTGTTTGATCATTTTATCTTAATTTAGGAAAGTAAAATATAATAATCTAAATAATTAAAAATTAATGGTATTTAATATTTGTTATATTTTTTACAAAATAAAAATAAAATATTGAAGATATATAATAAGATTTTATATAGATTCGTATTTTATCATT